>CM047506.1:4766404-5194729 GCA_026122265.1 Ammodytes dubius | reverse complement strand
TTTCAGATTTTAGGTTGCTTCTTTCTGCAGCTCTCACTGAAATAAGGCTAATTTTCAACTTTGTTTCAAATGTGCTGTAACTTTTGTTCTAAATGGCTTTCAAGGTCTTTCATGGCTTGCCAAGCAGAACTCAGCATGCTACAGTAGTTATATATAGTATTTGCATTGAAATATTAAGCAAATTTTATCATCAGCTTTCATGTGAATTTTTATTGCTTTCTTTCTGCAGCTCTCACTGAAATAAGGCTAATTTTCAACTTTGTTCAAATGTGCTGTAACTTTTGTTCTAAATGGCTTTCAAGAGTCTTTCATGGCTTGCCAACAGAACTCAGCATGCTACAGTAGTTAATATAGTATTTTGCATTGAAATATTTAAGAAAATTTTATCATCAGCTTTCAGTGAAGTTTTATTGCTTCTTTCTGCAGCTCTCACTGAATAAGCATAATTTTCAACTTTGTTCAAATGTGCTGTAACTTTTGTTCTAAATGGCTTTCAAGAGTCTTTCATGGCTTGCCAAGCAGAACTCAGCATGCTACAGTAGTTATATATAGTATTTGCATTGAAATATTAAGCAAATTTTATCATCAGCTTTCAGTGAAGTTTTTATTGCTTCTTTCTGCAGCTCTCACTGAAATAAGGCTAATTTTCAACTTTGTTCAAATGTGCTGTAACTTTTGTTCTAAATGGCTTTCAAGAGTCTTTCATGGCTTGCCAAGCAGAACTCAGCATGCTACAGTAGTTTATATATAGTATTTCATTGAAATATTAAGCAAATTTTATCATCAGCTTTCAGGAATGTTTTATTGCTTCTTTCTGCAGCTCTCACTGAAATAAGGCTAATTTTCAAAATTTTGTTCAAATGTGCTGTAACTTTTGTTCTAAATGGCTTTCAAGAGTCTTTCATGGCTTGCCAAGCAGAACTCAGCATGCTACAGTAGTTATATATAGTATTTGCATTGAATATTAAGCAAATTTTTCATCAGCTTTCAGGAAGTTTTATTGCTTCTTTCTGCAGCTCTCACTGAAATAAGGCTAATTTTCAACTTTTTCAAATGTGCTGTAACTTTTGTTCTAAATGGCTTTCAAGAGTCTTTCAGGCTTGCCAAGCAGAACTCAGCATGCTACAGTAGTTATATAGTATTTGCATTGAAATATTAAGCAAATTTTATCATCAGCTTTCAGAAGTTTATTGCTTCTTCTGCGCTTTCTGAAATAAGCTAATTTTCAACTTGTTCAAATGTGCTGTAACTTTTGTTCTAAATGGCTTTCAAGAGTCTTTCATGGCTTGCCAAGCAAACTCAGCATGCTACAGTAGTATATATAGATTTGCATTGAAATATTAAGCAAATTTTATCATCAGCTTTCAGGAAGTTTATTGCTTCTTTCTGCAGCTCTCACTGAAATAAGGCTAATTTCAACTTTGTTCAAATGTGCTGAACTTTGTTCTAAAATGCTTTCAAGATCTTCTGGCTTGCCAAGCAGAACTCAGCTGCACAGTAGTATATATATATTATTTGCATTGAAATATTAAGCAAATTTTACATCACTTTCAGAAGTTTTTTGCTTCTTTCTGCAGTCTCACGAAAAAGGCTAATTTTCAACTTTTCAAATGTCTGTAATTTGTTAAATGGTTTCAAGAGTCTTCATGGCTGCACAACCAGCATGCTACAGTAGTTTAATATATATTGCTTGAAATATTAAGCAATTTTCATCACTTTCATGAAGTTTATTGCTTCTTTCTGCAGCTCTCACTGAAATAAGGCTAATTTTCAACTTTGTTCAAATGTGCTGTAACTTTTGTTCTAAATGGCTTTCAAGAGTCTTTCATAGGCTTGCCAAGCAGAACTCAGCATGCTACAGTAGTTATATATAGTATTTGCATTGAAATATTAAGCAATATTTTATCATCAGCTTTCAGTGAAGTTTTATTGCTTCTTTCTGCAGCTCTCACTGAAATAAGGCTAATTTTCAACTTTGTTCAAATGTGCTGTAACTTTTGTTCTAAATGGCTTTCAAGAGTCTTTCATGGCTTGCCAAGCAGAACTCAGCATGCTACAGTAGTTATATATAGTATTTGCATTGAAATATTAAGCAAATTTTATCATCAGCTTTCAGTGAAGTTTTATTGCTTCTTTCTGCAGCTCTCACTGAAATAAGGCTAATTTTCAACTTTGTTCAAATGTGCTGTAACTTTTGTTCTAAATGGCTTTCAAGAGTCTTTCATGGCTTGCCAAGCAGAACTCAGCATGCTACAGTAGTTATATATAGTATTTGCATTGAAATATTAAGCAAATTTTATCATCAGCTTTCAGTGAAGTTTATTGGCTTCTTTCTGCAGCTCTCACTGAAATAAGGCTAAATTTTCAACTTTGTTCAAATGTGCTGTAACTTTTGTTCTAAATGGCTTTCAAGAGTCTTTCATGCTTGCCAAGCAGAACTCAGCATGCTACAGTATTATATATAAATATTTGCATTGAAATATTAAAGCAAATTTTATCATCAGCTTTCAGTGAAGTTTTATTGCTTCTTTCTGCAGCTCTCACTGAAATAAGGCTAATTTTCAACTTTGTTCAAATGTGCTGTAACTTTTGTTCTAAATGGCTTTCAAGAGTCTTTCATGGCTTGCAAGCAGAACTCAGCATGCTACAGTAGTTATATATAGTATTTGCATTGAAATATTAAGCAAATTTTATCATCAGCTTCAGGGAAGTTTTATTGCTTCTTTCTGCAGCTCTCACTGAAATAAGGCAATTTTTAACTTTGTTCAAATGTCTGTAACTTTTGTTCTAAATGGCTTTCAAGAGTCTTTCATGGCTTGCCAAGCAGAACTCAGCATGCTACAGTAGTTATATATAGTATTTGCATTGAAATATTAAGCAAATTTTTTTCATCAGCTTTCAGTGAAGTTTTATTGCTTCTTTCTGCAGCTCTCACTGAAATAAGGCTAATTTTCAACTTTGTTCAAATGTGCTGTAACTTTTGTTCTAAATGGCTTTCAAGAGTCTTCATGCTTGCCAAGCAGAACTCAGCATGCTACAGTAGTTATATATAGTATTTGCATTGAAATATTAAGCAAATTTTATCATCACTTTCATGAAGTTTTATTGCTTCTTTCTGCAGCTCTCACTGAAAAAGGCTAATTTTCAACTTTGTTCAAATGTGCTGTAACTTTGTTCTAAATGGCTTTCAAGAGTCTTTCATGGCTTGCCAAGCAGAACTCAGCATGCACAGTATTATATAGTATTTGCATTGAAATATTAAGCAAATTTTATCATCAGCTTTCAGTGAAGTTTATTGCTTCTTTCTGCACTCTCACTGAAATAAGGCTAATTTTCAACTTTGTTCAAATGTGCTGTAACTTTTGTTCAAATGGCTTTCAAGAGTCTTTCAGGCTTGCCAAGCAGAACTCAGCATGCACAGTAGTTATATAGTATTTGCATTGAAATATAAGCAAATTTTACATCAGCTTTCAGAAGTTTTTATTGCTTTTTCTGCAGCTCTCACTGAAATAAGGCTATTTTCAACTTTGTTCAAATGTGCTGTAACTTTTGTTCTAAATGGCTTTCAAGAGTCTTTCATGGCTTGCCAAGCAGAACTCAGATGCAACCAGATTTAATAGTATTTGCATTGAAATATAAGCAAATTTCAATCAGCTTTCAGGATTTTATTGCTTTTTCACTCTCACATGAAAAAGCTATTTTCAACTTTGTTCAAATGTGCTTAACTTTTTTCAAATGGTTTCAAGAGTTTTCATGCTTGCCAAGCAGAACTCAGATGCACAGTTTAATAGTATTTGCATTGAAATATAAGCAAATTTAAATCAGCTTTCAAAGTTTTATTGCTTTTTTGACTTCACTGAAATAGCATTTTCAATTTGTTCAAATGTTTAACTTTGTTCAAATGGTTTCAAGAGTTTTCAGCTTGCCAAGCAGACTCAGATGCCAACAGTTGTAATAGTATTTGCATTGAAATATGAAGCAAATTTCAATCAGCTTTCATAAGTTTTATTGCTTTTTTGACTTTTCACTGAAAAAGCATTTTCAACTTTGTTCAAATGTCTTAACTTTTTTCAAATGGTTTTCAAGAGTGTTTCAGCTTGCCAAGCAGACTCAGATGCCAAACAGTTGTATAGTATTTGCATTGAAATATGAAGCAAATTTAATCAGCTTTCATAAGTTTTTATTGCTTTTTTGCACTTCACTGAAAAGCATTTTTCAACTTGTTCAAATGTGCTTAACTTTTTTCAAATGTTTCAAGAGTTTTCATGCTTGCCAAGCAGAACTCAGATGCAAAAGTTGTAATAGTATTTGCATTGAAATATAAGCAAATTTATCATCAGCTTTCAGTAAGTTTTATTGCTTTTTGACTTTCATGAAAAAGGCTATTTTCAATTTGTTCAAATGTGCTGTAACTTTTTCTAAATGGCTTTTCAAGAGTCTTTCATGCTTGCCAAGCAGAACTCAGATGCAAACAGTGTTTAATAGTATTTGCATTGAAATATAAGCAAATTTAATCAGCTTTCATAAGTTTTATTGCTTTTTCTGCAGCTTCACTGAAATAAGGCTATTTTCAACTTTGTTCAAATGTGCTGTAACTTTTGTTCTAAATGGCTTTCAAGAGTCTTTCATGCTTGCCAAGCAGAACTCAGCATGCTACAGTAGTTATATATAGTATTTGCATTGAAATATTAAGCAAATTTATCATCAGCTTTCAGTGAAGTTTTATTGCTTCTTTCTGCAGCTCTCACTGAAATAAGGCTATTTTCAACTTTGTTCAAATGTCTGTAACTTTTTTCTAAATGGCTTTCAAGAGTCTTTCATGGCTTGCCAAGCAGAACTCAGCATGCTACAGTAGTTATAATAGTATTTGCATTGAAATATTAAGCAAATTTATCATCAGCTTTCAGTGAAGTTTTTATTGCTTCTTTCTGCAGCTCTCACTGAAATAAGGCTATTTTTCAACTTTGTTCAAATGTGCTGTAACTTTTGTTCTAAATGGCTTTCAAGAGTCTTTCATGGCTTGCCAAGCAGAACTCAGCATGCATACAGTAGTTATATATAGTATTTGCATTGAAATATTAAGCAAATTTTATCATCAGCTTTCAGTGAAGTTTTATTGCTTTTTCTGCAGACTTCACTGAAATAAGGCTATTTTCAACTTTGTTCAAATGTGTCTTAACTTTTGTTCTAAATGGTTTTCAAGAGTTTTCATGGCTTGCCAAGCAGAACTCAGATGCAACAGTTGTACTATAGTATTTGCATTGAAATATTAAGCAAATTTATCAATCAGCTTTCATGAAGTTTTATTGCTTTTTCTGCAGACTTCTCACTGAAATAAGGCTAGTTTTCAACTTTGTTCAAATTGCTGTAACTTTTGTTTCAAATGGCTTTCAAGAGTCTTTCCATGCTTGCCAAGCAGACTCAGCATGCTACAGTAGTTATATATGTATTTGCATTGAAATATTAAGCAAATTTATCATCAGCTTTCAGTGAAGTTTTATTGCTTCTTTCTGGCTCTCATGAAATAGGTATTTTTCAACTTTGTTCAAATGTGCTGTAACTTTTGTTCTAAATGGCTTTCAAGAGTCTTTTCAGGCTTGCCAAGCAGAACTCAGATGCAACAGTTGTATATAGTATTTGCATTGAAAATTGAAGCAAATTTCATAATCAGCTTTCATGGATATTTTATTGCTTTTTCTGACTTTCACTGGAAAAAGGCATTTTTCAACTTTGTTCAAATGTGCTTTACTTTTTTCTAAATGGTTTTCAAGAGTGTTACATGCTTGCCAAGCAGATCTCAGGATGCCAAACCAGTGTACATTAGTATTTGCATTGAATATATGAAGCAAATTTCAGAATCAGCTTTCATAAGGTTTTTATTGCTTTTTGGACTTTTCACAGTGAGAAAAAGCATATTTTCAACTCTGTTCAAATATGCTCTAACCTTTTTCCCAAATGGTTTTCAATAGTGTTACATAGCTTGCCAAGCAGATCTCAGGATGCCAAACCAGTTGTACATAGTATTTGCATTGAAATATGAAGCAAATTTCAGAATCAGCTTTCATAAGGTTTTTATTGCTTTTTGGACTTTTCACAGTGAGAAAATGCATATTTTCAACTATGTTCAAATGTAATCTAACTTTTCCCCAAATGGTCTTCAAGAGTGTTTCACAGGGTTAGGTTTAAATTAAGGTATCAACCAGCCGTCATGGCTGGTTACTGGTTTATGCACACACTAGAGTCTATGACTATCATAAATATCTATCTCTCATTAAGGCCTTGTGGTATACGGGTATTCAACTTGCAAATCCATTGCCTTTCTATATATTGTCTTTGTTTTTTGGTCCAGCTAGGACTTGTCTCCAGAATAGTGGCTGTTAGATTGGTCCAGTCATGTTCAATGAAATGTTTAACCAAGGGTAGATGGATTTCTTTTTTACCACGAATATTATACCTGTGTTGAGTAAATCTGGTGAATAATGTGTTGCCAGTTTCACCTACATACTGAAGTGAACAGCTCTTACATTGTATCAAATATACACAACTATTTGTCCTTTTTTGAGTGGCAAACACATTCTTGTTATGTCTATTATGGACCCAAGACTCATGTTTGTAGAACTCTGTACGGGCCAGCTCTATACGTTGTGTGGGATTCTCCAACATATTTATGCTATCATTTAAAGAATTAAGAACTTTGAGTTGACCAGAAAAATAGGGCAACCTTAGGGGTAACCTTGTTGACAGAACATACAGCACACAAACATCTTGGGCAAGAAGATAGGAACACCATCTGCAATAATATCTTGCCATATCGCTACAAATAGGCCAGACTGACATCAGAGATGTTGCACACACACACACACACATACACACACACACACACACACACAAACACACACACACACACACACAAACACACACACACACACACAAACATACACACATGCACACGCTCACTCACACACAGACAGATACACGCACACAGACGCACACACCCAACTGCCAGATAAGAAGGCAGAGCAGACTAGAAACGGCGCTTTTACGCCCGAGGGGACGGCTGCGGTTGAGGGTTCACGGTTCCCCGAGTTAAAGAATAGGGTAGGATAAGATAACAACAACGAGAAGGTTATAATCGCATGTATAGTTAACACCTGTGTTGGATAGTAGAGACTGTCTACTAAGCTGTAACCTGATGTCAACCTTTAATAAAGAATCCTGTTAAGACCTGATCCTACTGCTCCGCGTCTACCTTTGCCCGGCTGAGAATGTTATGTGAGTGGAACAATAGCCCCACTCGGCCACGGTAACAACACATTGTTTCACTACATAAAATGGCGTTGTCGTAACGGAAGATTTCAAGCAGAAAAGCAGCTGACAGACGGCGGCTGGGTAATGTATTTTTGCCCATACTGAACCTGTCTCTTTTGTTTTCCTCGAAGTCTGCTTAAACCTTGCGTGCTTTGTTTTAAGAAAATCCTGAAGGGTGTCACAAAGAAACCCATAGAATCATAGGCTGGCAAGTATAAAATATCTGCTAGTCGTTATTAACTGATCTTGGCTTTCTGTAAATTGTTAAGAAACTTGTTTTGTTGAAAAAGAAATGGTTGTGTTGTTTTAGTTGGTTGGCCACTCTTGTTGTTTTTTCCTGTTTTGACATTCCATATTGTAAAGAAATTCGCTGCAGCGTTAAAAAGAAAAGAGTTTACCTGTCGATGTGCCCGGGATGAACACGCGCACACATAAATTTTGTCTGGTAACAATTATGTTCCCACGGTAGGGTTGCAAAGGGGTGGAAAGTTTCCGGTAAATTACCGGAAAGTTTCCGGAAACTTTCCACGGGAACTTTCGCTCGGGAATTTTGGGAATATTCAAAATTGGAAATTATAGAAATTAACTTAATGTCGGTAATTTAAATGATTTTTTTTTCACATTCAAACATAAATCTAAACATTTAAACACTATGTTTGGTCATAGGCAGACATCCATGCAAAATAATACAATTAAAAAACATTACATTTGAACAGATTTATTTGTAAGAAGAACTTTATCAAGTTGATTATTTTATGAACAATCAATAATTTCACTGAACAACAAAAAGATGAATGTTGAGTTAAATATTAGTCATCTGTCTGAACCCAACCATTGATTCAATAAATAAAGTCAAATGCCCCCCATGTCATGGAGGAATGCACAGAGCATGTAGGGGGCATGGCCTCAGTACCCCTGCAGTAGGATGTGTGCTAAGTACAAGTTGCCAAGTGTACTTGCATAAAATCTGGTTGTTTTAGTCAAGATTATGCTAAAATACATTGTCCCCAACTATATGTAAAATCACAGTTTAAGCCTCTGTAAACCTGGTCTAGTAAAAATCAATATATGATATCAAGTTGGGTGTCTCAATACACTTTAAAAAAAATCTGATTTGAAATTAAATATTCATAAATATATTGAAACCTAGTTGAAAAAACTGCTTTTTACAGTCTAGAACGTTTGCCTGGACTGAAATAACATAGTTAGGAGAATTTAGTGCATTTGGGTGGCTTTAAATTTAGTAAATTCCTGTTTATTCCCGTTAATTCCCAAAATTCCCGTTAATTCCCATAAATTCCCATGGAAAGTTTCCAACTTTGAAAATTCCCGGAATTTTGCAACCCTATCCCACGGTGTTCATAATACGTCATGGAAGGCATTATTGCACCCGTAATGTCCTTGAAAAAAAATAATAATAATAAAAAAAAATAAAAAAAAATAAAAAAGATTCGGGAAAGAGACATATGCTGTTCTAAATGACAGTTGTTACTGCGTCAAAGAAGTTCCAGTTAAAGTCTGGGCTAGTTTTAACGTGTAAGTAAGCAGCATTAATCTGTTTTTGTCTAAAGAGGATCCAGCTGATCGTCGTTTTCTCCCCAAAATAGACATTATACAGAGTCTAGGACGTAGAATACCGACAGATGAGGGCTTGCGTGTTAAATGTGATTAAATGAGTCAAAAAGAGTTGAAAAATAAAGAGAATAATATAATAAAAAAAAATAAAAAAAAGAGATAAGAAGTAAAACTAATGTAATGCTGTTTGTTGCGTTGATTTTTGGTATAATTGTACAGCTGTTTGTGTTGTTTCATTGAAAAAAAACAGTGGCACTGGGTTGTGTACAGACCGGTTTATTTCTGTGGCTGGATGCCAGGTTTAAAGGGGAAAGCAGTCAGAAAAGTGTTGATTACAGGTTGTTGTGTGGGGACCGAGCCCGCCTCAGTCGTCTCCCTCGTTAAACCCCCCCCCGCCCCTCCCCTCCCCTCCCTCTTGCTCTAAGCCTGAGTATCAAATTCGCAGGCAGGGCTAATAATAGCGGCCTGCAGCCTGAGGAAGAGAGAGTGAATAGGTTGCTCTGATTTTCATCTTAAAGTCTGTAACAGAGCGTTAGCAGTAAATACATTGATTAGGGAATAAAATCTAAGGGTACATTCTGTTGATTTGGCTTAACATCTGCTAGTTTCACTATGGAAAACATTTATAAGAATGGGGTTTTACTGAAAAGAAACATCTAAGTTAAATTGCTTGTGCCTTTAACCTCTTAAGCCCTAGGCCTCTGGCTCAGGATTCCGTTCGAAAATGACATGCCCATAATGAATAGAGTATATCTCTGCAACTACATGGTCTATATGAATAATCTTGGTATCATAATAAAGGTAACACTTGTGAGATTGCTGAAAAGGTGGAAGCATTAGTCTAGATGTTACTGGGTCAGAGTAAATGAAGATGGAACACAGCATAAATGAAATATTTAATTTCCGCCTAACAGAACTGTACACTTTAGTGAGTGAATATCCCCTTTGAATCATGCAGTTGCAGCCCAAATCCTCCAGTAAATAATAGCATGCAATCTGAACAATACCTGTGCCAAGATTTATGCTAATAAAGTAAAGCAGAGCAAAGTTAGAGAGGTTTTAGTAGAGAAATCTTTCAGGCGGAAATTAGCCATTTGGGCACACCCATTTAAATACTGTTCTAAAAACTGTTTTGGCTTTGTTTTGAAAAATAAACCACACCTCATATACATTTTCCCATTCAAAGAACACCATACAAAGTAACTAAGGTTTATCTCCAACTGGAGCAGATTTAATAATAATAATAATAATAATAATAATAATAATAATAATAATAATAATAATAATAATAATAATAATAATAATAATAATAATAATAATAATAATAATAATAAAATAGTAACAGTAATACTAATAATACACATATTATTACATTTATAATACAATAATAATAGTAATGCTAATAATACATATATAAATATACATCTTTATATATACAAATTAGAACAAAAAGAACAATACAATTGTTATAACAGTAACAATGAAACTAAACTACACAAGTAAAAACACGCTGCAAAAAACTCTGAATGTCAGCTATATTTACACTACTAAAACAAACTGGCAAGAACTCCAAACATCAAATATATTTACACTAATGTAAGTCATGCCATTGCTGGAAGCAGTTCTTTTTAGATGTGAAGCAAAGAGGGACCTGGCATTGCCTGCAGTAAACTGGTGTCTTCACCCTCGGCAAGCCAGCATCCTGGCACAACCTGCAGTACCTCCTGGACTGTGTGGCATTGCTCCTGTAACTGTCTGAGAGACATTTTTTGTTGATATTTTATTGTGAAAATTATAAGTATGTAAAAGGTAACTTTATTTTGAAAATCGGACTGTTTAGGATGTGATGGGTCACATGACCGGTTTAGTCATTTACATGTTATAGGATGCAAGCTAGCATACCTGCAGAGAGACTCATGCCTACAAAAAAGTAACGCACAGCTTCAAACTATTATTCTGCACGGTTCGAGAGGCGCACACGGTAACTTTAAGTTTAATTGGAATTTCAGTTGTTTCCACATTTGAGAGGTATTTGTGCGCACTTCTATTGTATGTTTACATGCAATTTGTGTCTTTGTTTTTACTTGTAGTTTTCACGGTGTCTGATAAGGAGAAGAGATAAAATAAACCTTTCAAAGACAGCTGTATGAATCGTGGCCTTTATTTCGTCGGACCGGCGGCTATAGTGAAAACGTAACGCCATACGGAGAAGCAGCGATTGCCGTGAAGAGAGAGAGAGAGAGGGAGAGAGAGAAACGGGATCGCTGTAGCCACGTGTGACCGGAGAAAAGAACGGCCGATTCAGAGGAAGAAAGGGTCGTTCCTGAAACTTGTTGGACAATAGGACAGTGTCGCAACTGCACCACCAGAGGGCAGCACCAGCGCAGGTTATAGCTCTACAACTATCCACCACCAGAGGGCAGCACAGCGCTAGGTTTGAATGTGCTATATCCCTAAAGGACATTTGTACCCTTTGAAGAAAAGAGTGATCCCTTTAAAAACATGTAAAATGTCAGAACATGGAGAAAAACTACAAGATGTGGAAATTATCGTAAAGATTACTTCTCTTCAAGAAGAGTTAGACAGGCTAAATGAAAAATTAAAATCAATCACTGATGATGTTGAAAAGAACAGGTTGGAGTGGCTCATAGGCGATATTCGCGCTGAAATAGAAATACTCAAAATAACAGTGGTTGAGCCCACATCTGCCATCTCCCAGCCAGTGGAACTCAGAAAATCTTCTAGAGAGAGAACGTTTACCCCAAAGATGCTGGAGTTGAAGCAACAAGATGTTTCTAAAAAAGAGAAGAAATTCGTGAGTCTATATAGTGAATGGAAAGAGCAAGTTAAGGCAGTACGCACCAAACTTAAAGATGAGCTCTCCGACGATGACCTTGTTGAAATGATGGATAAAGTTGAGGGGCTAGAAGAGCAAGTGAAAGGTGCGTATGAAAATGTAAGATCACAATCAGCACCATCAACTGAAATAAGAAGAAAGATGGATTCCTGCACAGCAGTTTGTAGAGATTTGATGGAGCTAATGAAAGTACGCATGAGTGAAGTAGGGCAGGACGAATTTGACGCTAAAGCAGAAAGATTAAGGCTTCGTTTGGTTCTCAACAAAGATTATGCCCAGTCAATATTTGAATCTACTATGACCAAATCCATTGTTCGTAGTCAACACTCAAGCATTCGATCAGAGCAGCAAAGCATCACAGCTAAACGTGCAGAGTGTGCGGCGCAGTTGGCGGCAAAGCAGGCTGAAATGAACATGGAGGAGGCAATCTCAGCACAAAGGCAGGAGCTTAAAAGACTGGAAAATCAGAGAGACCTTGAGATGATAGCTGCTAAGCTTAAAGTATACTCAGAAGCTGATTCAGGTGAGGCTTGTGAGAATAAAAGTGCACACAGTCATCCTCCAGTAACTGTTAAAGAAATAAAAAGGGAAAAAACATGTCATAATACCAAAGAGCAAGCAAACAATAATGAAGCATCATCCTTGGCACAAGCCCTACATGACACAATGATTCTTACCAGACTTCCTGCACCTGAGCCCTCAGTCTTCTCAGGAGACCCACTCATGTTCTTGGAATGGAGCACAAGCTTCAAGGCATTAATAGAGCGTCGATGCACAAATCCTGCAGACCGGCTGTTCTACCTTCAGAAATACATCAGTGGTGAGGCCAGATCTGTGGTTGAAGGCAGTTTTTATAGAAAGGACGATGAGGCTTATGACCAAGCATGGCAGGCATTGAATGCTCGGTACGGACATCCATTTATAATACAGCGTGCATTCAGAGAAAAGCTGAACAACTGGCCAAAGATTAGCTCAAGAGAGTCTGTTAAATTGAGACAATACAGTGATTTTCTAACGGCCTGCAGAAATGCTATGCCACATGTTAAAGGGCTCCAGGTGTTAGATGATTGCGAGGAGAACCAGAAGATGCTGCAAAAACTACCTGATTGGTTGACCTCACGCTGGAATCGCCACGTTACAAAGCAGATGAGAAAAACAGAGGAATATCCCAACTTTAAAGAGTTTTCTGTTTTTGTTGCAGAGGAAGCAGAAATTGCATGCAACCCTGTTACATCCTTTCAGGCATTGAGAACAACTGAGGAAAAGCCAATAAGAGATGCAAAGCGCCCAAAGGCTAATGCGTTTATTACAGATGTGAACGCAGCAGATACGACCACAACAGTGATGACGACGCACAGTGCTGTGAACGGCTCAAAGGATTCAACTGCACCAAGGAAAGTTAACTCTTCCTTTCCATCTTCAAACCCATTTCCATGCATCTTCTGTGGAGAAAGTCACTCCATCCACAAGTGCCAAAAGCTTTCCAGTAAGCCTAAAGAGGAAAAGAGAAGGTTCATACTGGACAATAACGTATGCTTTGGTTGTCTCAGAAAAGGACACAATTCAAAGGACTGCAAGAATAAATCTACTTGTAGCGTATGTAAGAAACCGCATCCGACACCACTTCACGAGGACCGCTCTGTTGATGCAGATACATCATCTTCTCACCCTCTCCAACCAGAAGCAAACACTTCTTCCCTTTCTTGCTGCGTGGGCAGAGGTGATGGTGGGAGCACATCCATGATAGTACCTGTTTGGATTTCCTCAACGACCAACCCTGAAAAGGAAACCTTGGTGTACTCTTTGTTAGACACCCAGAGTAGCAACACATTTGTAGACCAAGACATTTGCAGTAAATTGGGGGTGGGTTCAGAGCCAGTCAAGTTGAAGCTTACCACTATGATGGGTAAAGATTCCGTTGTTCAGAGTAAAAGAGTCAGTGGTCTTCGAGGATTTTCCTCACAAAGCTTTATCAACTTGCCACCTGCCTATACCAGAGATTTCATCCCACTTGAACGTTCTCACATCCCTACCCCTGAAACCGCCAAAAATGGAGGCATCAGGGGCCGTATTCACAAAACATTTTATCTTAGCGCTAAGAGTACTCCTAAGGAGCACTAAAAGTTCTTAGTAAGGAGTAATTTCTTAAAACCTATTCACAAAGCTGATAAGACCAACTTTTACTAAGGAATGGGAGGAACTCCTAAGCTAAGACTAGAGGGCGGTGTTGACCCTGTTGCTATGGATGATGTCATGTTCATACCTTCTATGCCCACAGTGATTGGCTGAGAGGGAATGAGAGCTAAGAGTGAATTTATGATAGAAACACTGTGGAGATATCCATATCGTGTCGCTGTATTAAAGTAAAGAGTTTTTATATACAATTAATGACAAGTGACACTGATTTAACATGAAACCAAGATACTGCAGGGTTTCCCACACATTCGTTCAAAATTAACCTACAAAAGCGCCACATAGGTCTATTCATTTTAAATTTTACAATGATTTGAATCGTAAAAAATATCCTCATTGAACAGCTGCACGCCATGCACTCTCACTGTATTTCTCTCAACGGCGGACTATGCAGCAATAGTCAGACAGCGACAAACCAGGAAATTCACAATTAAGAAACAGCCGGCGAAATCGTAAAGTGCACGCGGAAGGAAAAAGGCGAGACGCGCAACTATACAGTAGCGGACCTGTGGAACGGAGGAGATGCTGCGAAGCGCCACATAGGCCTACTCTAGTAACAAATTAAACCCAAACGTGACACCAACAGTAACTTTCAGTGCATCGTAAACCCAAAGCAACTGCAGGAAAAGGAACTTAATAAGTATTTTTTTATATAAATGTAATAAATATAAATGTGTCTATCATTTCTAAATATAGCTTTACTAAGATCATTAAACCCTTACAGCTATTAAGGTACCTTTTGTAAAGCTCACTAGCATTAAATCTCTCCAAAACACCATCAAATGGTTGTCTGTGAATTACTCTTAGTGACTTAGGAGTCCTCGAGAGGACTCCTAGCTTTTCATAGATTTAGGAGCTAGTTTTAGCGCTAAAATGCTTTGTGAATTACACTTATCTTAAAAAGTTAGAAGTCTTAAAATTAGGAGTGAAACGCCCCTTATTTTTGAGAGTTACTCCTAAATCAGGACCTTAGGACCTACTCTTAGCCTTAAAATGTTTTGTGAATACGGCCCCTGAACAGGATCGCTCAACAAATACCTGAGCTGTTTGAGTGTGAGGTTGGACTTCTCATTGGTTATGACTGCTCCAGAGCCTTGGCTCCACGACAAGTTATAACCGGACATGGCGATGAGCCGTATGGCATTAAGACTGACCTGGGTTGGAGCATTGTCGGCAATTCATCGCAGGTCGTAAAGTCAACAGAAGTAACAGGTCTGTGCCATCGCGTATCTGTAAAGGAAATTCCACCGTTGACACCAGCCACTGTCATCAGAGCCCTTGAAGCTGATTTCAAAGATACTAATGTTGGGGAAAAGAGCATATCACAAGACGACATACAGTTCATGCACTTACTGAATGAAAGAATATCTCAGAATGCAGATGGTCACCTAGAAATGCCCCTCCCTTTTAAGTCACGCCCTCAGCTGCCAGAAAACAAGCGTCTGGCTCTAGTGCGGCTGAGGCAGCTGAAAGGAAAGTTTGAGAAAAATCCCAAATTCAAAGCTGACTATGTTAAGTTTATGGCAGGAGTCTTTAAGGATGGCGATGCAGAGAGAGTGGAAAATCAACCAAAGGAAGGAAATGTGTGGTATATTCCTCACCAAGGGGTATATCACCCTAGAAAGCCAGAAAAGATTAGAGTTGTTTTTGACTGCTCCGCCAAGTATGAGGGCACAGCTCTGAATGATCACTTACTAACTGGACCTGATCTCACAAACGGGCTGGCAGGAGTGTTGTGTAGGTTCCGCAAACACCCCATTGCATTAATATGTGATGTTGAGAAAATGTTTCACAGGTTCCATGTGAGTGCAGAGGATAGAGACTACTTACGGTTCCTGTGGTGGGAAAACGGGGACACAAACTCAGAGCCAAAAGACTATCGTATGCGGGTTCATCTTTTTGGAGCAGCGTCTTCTCCAGGCTGCGCAAATTATGGGATGAAGTATCTTGCAAGCCAAAACGAGAAAGAATACCCCGCAGCAGCCAACTTCATCAAAAATAATTTCTACGTTGACGATGGTCTCATCAGTGTAAAATCCGTGGACACAGCCATAAAACTGGTGAGAGAAGCACAAACTGTGTGTGCAAACGGGAGCATGCACCTCCACAAGTTTATTTCAAACAGCAGAGACGTCTTGGAGTCTATTCCTGACAGTGAACGAGCTAGTGGAGTTCAAGATGTAGATCTCAATCATGAAGAACTACCAGCTCAAACTGTGTTAGGTGTAAAGTGGAGTGTGAACAGTGACACCTTCTCCTTTAAAGTCACCCTAGATGAGAAGCCTGCAACAAGACGAGGAATACTCTCCACAGTTGCTTCTGTGTTTGACCCACTAGGCTTCCTGGCTCCTTTTCTTCTGCTTGGAAAGAAAATACTGCAAGAAATGTGCCAAAAAGGCATTGGATGGGACGAACAACTGCCTACAGAGTTACAGCCAAGATGGAAAAGCTGGATGAAGGATTTAGAGAATCTGCATACATTCCAGATCCCAAGATGCTTCATTCCGGAAACCCTGGGGAAAGTTAAGAGGACTGAATTGCATCACTTTTCGGATGCGAGCTGCCAGGGATACGGTCAGTGCTCATATATCAGAGTGGTGACAGAAGACAGAGTACATTGCTCCTTAGTCATAGGTAAAGCGAGGGTTGCACCCACAAAAGTTGTAACTATACCTAGACTTGAGTTAACAGCCGCAGTGGTCTCCTCATCGATCAGCAGTATGTTAAAAGAAGAGCTGGAGCTCGAAATCGACCAAGAATATTTTTGGACAGATTCTCAGGTGGTCTTGGGCTACATTAACAATGAAGCAAGAAAGTTCCACATCTTCGTGGCAAATCGTGTTCAGAGAATCAGAGAAACCACTGACCCAACTCAGTGGTACCATGTCGATACTAACCAAAATCCAGCGGATCACGCCTCCAGAGGGCTCAAGGTGGCGGAGTTGATGAGTTCTACCTGGCTGACTGGACCAAAATTCCTGTGGGAAAGAGAGATTGTGACATCAAAACTAACTCCACAAGTTATGGTGGGAGATCCAGAAGTCAGAACGATACAAGTACTGCAAACAAAAGTAGCTGTGGAAGACAAGTTTTTGGAGAGACTTGAGCGGTTCTCAAAATGGCATACAACACTGAATGTTGTCGCTCGGATCCAGAAACTAGCCAAAAGATCCAATGCAGCAGAGCCTATAAATGTTGAAGACAGACGAAAGGCCAGTCTTGTGCTGGTTGAGTTGGCACAAAAGGACGCCTTCGAAGAAGAAATGCGAACATTGAGTCGAGGCAAACTGCCAAGTAGTTATCAGTTGTTCCAGCTTGACCCAGTATTGCAAGACGGTGTTCTTAGGGTGGGAGGTCGATTAAAGAGAGCCTCTTTATCTTATGATGTGAAACATCCAGTAATCTTACCAAGAGAGGGTGTGGTCACACGTCTGGTCTTAAGTTACTGCCATGAAAAAACACAGCACCAAGGCAGAGGTCAGACTCTCAACGAGTTAAGAGCAAATGGTTACTGGATTGTTGGTGGAAGCAAAGTTGTTGCTAACTACATCAGACAATGTGTCACATGCAGACGGGCTCGCAAATCAACAGAAACCCAAAAGATGGCGGATCTGCCTGCTTGCCGTGTTGACCCATCTCCACCATTCTCGTTCTGTGGGATGGATTGTTTCGGCCCCTTCTTCACTAAGCAGGGTCGTAAAGAGTATAAAAGATACGGGTTGATATTTACCTGTCTTTCCTCGAGGGCGATCCACATCGAAATATTGGACGATCTTACAACCGATGCCTTCATAAATGCATTGCGGTGTTTTATAGCTATCCGTGGAGCTGTAAGACAAATCAGGTCAGACCAAGGGACAAATTTCGTTGGAGCGAAAAACGAGATGACAAAGGCCCTAAAAGAAATGGACAAAGACAGAGTGAAGACTTACCTGGCAGAGAAACATTGCGACTTCACAATGAACGTTCCTGATGCCAGTCACATGGGAGGGGTTTGGGAACGGCAAATCAGGACAGTGAGAAGTGTTTTAAGCTCTGTCCTCTCAAAATGCACTGGAAGACTAGATGATGCTTCTCTAAGAACATTTTTCTATGAAGCCATGTCCATCGTAAACAGCCGCCCACTCACTACTGACAACATCAGTGATCCCAAAAGTCTAGAGCCACTCACCCCGAACCATATACTCACCATGAAAAGCTCTGTCCCGCTGCCTCCCCCTGGAAAGTTTGTGGCAGAAGATGTTTATGCAAGGAAAAGGTGGCGCAGGGTGCAATATCTGATGGAACAATTTTGGGGCAGATGGAGGAAAGAGTATCTAGCAAACATCACTCTCAGGCAACGCTGGCACTCTTCAAGACGGAACATGAAGATCGGAGATATTGTCATTCTCAAAGAAGAAGAGATTCCCCGCAACGAGTGGAAACTTGGAAGAATACTGGACGTTTGCGAAGATGCAGATGGACTTGTCAGAAAAGCCACAGTTCAAATAGGAAACAGAAAGCTTGGGAAAGAGGGTCAACGACTCACCAATCTTTCCATCCTTGAGCGTCCTATTCATAAACTAGTGGTGCTTGTAGAAAGCAACTAAGAGGGGTTATTGAAACCATCACTAAACACTTACTTGGGTGAGAAGTTAATTGTCTGTTTGACTTGAGAGATAGAAAGTACCAGTTGTATTTATGTAAATTACTAAATTTATTCAAATGTGCATAAGAGTTCTCAAAAATTGCAGTAATTTGGTGGGAGTGTAACTGTCTGAGAGACATTTTTTGTTGATATTTTATTGTGAAAATTATAAGTATGTAAAAGGTAACTTTATTTTGAAAATCGGACTGTTTAGGATGTGATGGGTCACATGACCGGTTTAGTCATTTACATGTTATAGGATGCAAGCTAGCATACCTGCAGAGAGACTCATGCCTACAAAAAAGTAACGCACAGCTTCAAACTATTATTCTGCACGGTTCGAGAGGCGCACACGGTAACTTTAAGTTTAATTGGTGGTGGCGGTGGTGGTGGTGGTGCTGAGCCTTCAGCAAACTCCACCATCTCTGCAGCAAGCTGCTCCCTGAAGGTCTTTTGGGTGTGTGGCGTTGTCATGGTGGGCTCATTCCTTATCTTGAACAGCTCCTTGTGGAGAAGGAAACTGTTCACCACAGCAATGTCCACAAAGTGATAAAAGAAAGTTTTGTACCATTTCATGGTCTTGTGGCTGACACAGTAGTACCCGATCAGAGCATCTGACAGATCCACACCACCCATGTTCTGATTGTAGTCAGCTACAGCGTCTGGAACAGGTATGGCCTTGGTCTGCCACACACCAGCCTCTTTCACTTGCCGTTTCACCGTCCGTCCACTGAAGGCTTCATGCACTGTAGAGCACATGTTCACTTCCCGGGTGTCCATCCACTTCACGAACAGGAGTTTTTCGTTCCTTATCCACCGCAGATCTCCCTCTCAGCCTTTTTGGGTAAGTCATTACCCTCAGCCTGTGGAAAACCAATTCGATTCTTCCTTATGGTCCCACAACAGCCAATGTTTTTTTTTGACAGATCCAGAAAGAGGGCAGGGCTTGTGTAGAAATTATCTACATACAGTGTGTAGCCCCCACCGAGCAGAGGAAATGGCAGAAGGTCCATCACTGAAGAGTAGCTCAGACCCTGGCCTGTTGTGAACGCACTTTTACCACAGTACACAAAAAAGTTCCAGGTATACGCTATTTGCGGAGTCTGCAAGTACAAACAGTTTGTACCCCCACTTTGTCGGCTTGTCTTTCATGTACTGCTTCATGCTGATGCGGGCCTTGGATGCCACCATTCTTTCATCAATGGAGATGTTCTTATTTGGCTGGAAATTTGCTTGGCAGGCAGTCACGATGTCAGTGTACAGGGGCTTGATTTTGAAGAGTCTGTCATATTCAGCCGTGTTCCTCTTGCGCTCATTCTCTTCATCCTCTCTTGGGTTGCTCAGGTGCAGCGACCACAAGATGGCTTCAAAGCGGTCCCGGGGCATCTTTTCACTGGGGAAGGCAAAGTTATATGGCCACTGCTTTCTCCAGTAATCCGCTCGGTGGTGCACATTCACAAGGCCAGAGAAAATAATAATGGCCATGAAAACATAAAAATCGCTCACCGTCAGAGCTCTCCAAATAAACTTTTTTCCAGCCTGTAATCTCTTGACAGCGTTGGCATTGGTGTTGTCAATGATGCTACGGACTACAGTGGCGCTAAAAAAAAGCTGGAAGAGTGAAAGGGGGGACCATGAGGCCTTGGTGTCAAATGTGGGGCCAGGGATCCTGGCTGGCATGAATCTGAGTGGGTCCGGTCTTTTGTCTTTCTCCGCTCTGTTGTGCCAGCTCATTTCTTCCTCCTTCCCTCTGGAAGTAGCAGACCCAACTCGAGCACGCTTTGGATTTGCCGATTTCCTTTTTTTAGGTTGTGTTACTTCAAGTGAATCTGAGTCGGATGAGGATGGCAATGGCTGAGGAAGGGGAGCTGAAGCACGTCGAGTGGAGCGGCCTCGCAGTGGCTGAGAGATGGGAGTAGGCCTACATGCTGATGATGGCCCTGGCTGTGGCTGAGGGGGTGGGGCAGATGCCGTTGCAAAAGCACCTCTTTGCTCATCATCATCATCATCATCACTGTGGAAGAAAAACAAATATATTAATTCACTCATCTAAAATGTGACTCCAAACAGAAAACACTATGTTGAGGTCAACAAGCCCTGTAATTTGGAATTCAACAAACAAGTCTGAACGAGTTTGAGTGTGTGTAGCCTATTTATTTACTAAATTAATTTAAGGATAGGTCTACTAATTATCCATCTATCTATCCATCTAATCTATCTATCTATCTATCTATCTATCTATCTATCTATCTATCTATCTATCTATCTATCTATCTATCTATCTATCTATCTATCTATCTATCTATCTATCTATCTATCTCATCCATCCATCCATCATCCATCCATCCATCCATCCATCCATCCATCCATCCATCCATCCATCCATCTCCAGTTTTATAAATGTAGATCGGTAATTTGACACCAAATCAATAAGTAATCAATAATCCATCCATCCATCCATATCCAGTTTTATAAATGTAGATGTAATTTGACACCAAATCAATAAGTAATCAATAAAAAAACAGAGATTACATACCTTTGCGGTGATGGAATTTGGTAATCTGAATCGCTGCTGTGGTCCGGATCCAGTTCTCGCCGCAGTAGGTCCTCCTCCTCCGACGGTGAGTCCACAGGAATAAGCCGGGCGCCGCTATCATTTTCAAGTATTGCAAGTACCTCCGAAACTGAAAACCATTTGTTTCTATTCCTGTCTGCCATTATTTGTGTGGTGGCAAAATGTCAAGAAAACCCAAAAAAGTGTCTACTATCTCAAAAGTCAAAAACCGCTGTTAGTGTTTTGTTGTGGAGCTGTCAATTTTCGCGGGGCGGTCACTCGCGACGTCTTCATTCAATCCATTGGTCAATGTGGATCCGTCAGAGCCAATGGGATCGAGGTACAGTCCCCCAGAAACACCACAACAACACTTATCCGCCAATCACAAGGAGGCAACACTGTGTTCATATGATTGCTGTTTGTATAGGCTACTATCTATTGTTTGTATCGTTAGCATGATTATGAAGTAGCATAATCGCTAGCGCCGATTTTTCGGACATGAGCCGTTAGCGTCTTTTTTTCTACCTACTCACTTAGTTGCTTGGTGTCAGACTTGTGTTTCGATTAGGTCAAAATGGATATCATAAGCTTTTAGCCGAGCTTCTTTCCGTTAAGTGGGTGTGCTTTATGACATGTTGCTACATGGTTAGCATTCCCGTATTAGTGTATGTTGTGAAAAGCGCAGCTGCCCCCGGTACCGGGGGCTCTCGGGCGGAAGAGGTTAAGACACTGAGAATATATGAAAAAAGAAAAAGAAAATGGTGACATGTGTATAAGTATGAATTAAACGAAGAAAAGATATGGGTTTATTAAACTGTGAGTACATGTATTAATTAAACTAAGTAAGCATAAGTATTATTGAAACTGTGTGAGAATACCTTACAGGGGTTTTGCAGGTTTAGATAGAAGAAGCAACAGTGAAGTTCTTTCCACTAATATGTAACCATTTGTTTCTCAAATGTTATTGAAAGCTGTACAGAAGCGTTAAATTGCATTGTCACCTGAAATTTGAAACATAGTTCTCTGGAACGTGTGTGTATGACGTGAGTGTACGTTGTTCATGTAGTTGAAAGAGGATGAAACATGTCTGTCTTGTTTGTAAATCTGTTCAGTGTTTAAGGAAAAATTATCTCTTAATTCTAGTAAGAGTCATTGAAGTGTGATTTGCCCCTTTATTTCCAAAAGGAACCAGAACAGAATCATTGATTTTGTAGGTGTAAAAAAGTGCTAGGTTGAATTGTTAGGTAAGGGTTACTTACCTTTTGAAATTAACTAAAGAGAGTTAAGTTAATAAGTGATTTTAATTAAGTTTTAAGTTTTTGGTCCTAGTGAAAACTCAAGCAGCAGCGTTCTGAATTGGCTAAAGCTGTCTGATAGATTTTTTGTTTTGTTTTTTTTTTTTTTAAAAAGGCCTACGGACAAAGATAAATGCATGGACAAGTTTTTCTAAATCTTGCTGACACATAAGCCCTTTAGGCTGAAAAGTGCTCTCAAATTACAGTAAAAAACATTAAATCCTGTGGTTTTGGGGTAAGTGACACATTTTTTGAACAACATCGTGATTAATTAAAAGTAAGAGATTTTTGTGAGCAACATTTTGAAGGTTTGAGAATTCTTGGTTAAATTTTAATGTGTGACATTTCTTTTTTCTCTTACAGAGGCTGTTTAACCGAGACAGTGCACTGAAAGAAACAATTACAGTGCACTAAGAGAAAAGATTTAGCATCTTGGTTTGAAGAGTTAGATAAACAAATAAATCCCCTTTTTAGTAAGAATTCACTATTGATAAAAGATTATCTAAAGACTATTCTAAAAACTATCTAAAGACTATTCTAAAAACTATCTAAAGACTATTCTAAATTAAGTATTGTGCTTGCAAAATTGGGTCATGGGGCACTAAAAATTGAATGTTGTCACAGGTTTTAAAGTACTTTTTCTCTGCCCAAAAGAAGAAAATAAAATAAAAATGTATATAATGTCAATGAAGAAAAGGAGGGAAAAAAGTATAAAGAAGAAGAAAACAAGTTGCCTGGCATACCAATGCCGTCAAAAAGACAATTTACAAAAAAAAAAAAAAAACAAATGGACAAGAGATTCAAGAAGTCACTGGTGCCTGGGCCTGCTCTGCCCAGAGCAGTTTCCAGTTTCAGTATGGTCTAAAGCCAACAAGTGGGACGGAGCCAACGGATACCGGCAGAGATCGCTCTGCCAATGCCTGTGAACTACAAAGATGG
The DNA here is from genome assembly GCA_026122265.1 of Ammodytes dubius. Classification (NCBI taxonomy): domain Eukaryota; kingdom Metazoa; phylum Chordata; class Actinopteri; order Uranoscopiformes; family Ammodytidae; genus Ammodytes; species Ammodytes dubius. Next base: position 5,171,381 of record CM047506.1, on the reverse strand, counting down.
AGGCGTATATGCACGTGGTTAAGTAACACCGTGCCAAAAGTGACATTCAATGCCCTGTGGGGACTACAGGATGGAAGAACTACAAAGATGGCAAGTAACATGTGCCTCAATGACATTTCCTGACAATCTGACTTGTGTTCTAGGAAGAAAGAGACACTGAAGGAGCAGATGTGATGGGTTTCCTTTGCTTCTGAACTGAAAAAGTGGACAAGGAGGGTGGAATCAGCAGCTCCACTTAAAAAAGTGCAAGTACTTAGTGTTGTGACAATTTTCTGATTATGGTGTTTTCCCCTAAATTTAGTGAATTGTGTGCAAGCAAGCAATTGAAATAGGTCTGGTTTGAACATAAACTAATCTAGTTATGCCTTTAAGATGACATAATGTTTTGTAGAAAAGAAGTACGTAAGATTTAAAAGTATAGAGAACTGTTTTGATAACTAATAAGTTTCCCCCTTTTAGGCATTTAAGAGAAGCATGTTTAGGGTTATTTTCAGAAAAGAGAGATACAACTAGTGTCTTACCAGTTTCAAATCAATAAAAGATTGTGTTATTTTTCTCAGTCAAACAGAAAGCATGACTTGAGGGCTTTAATTTTATTTCAGAAAAAGGTTAGTGTTAAAATATTCCCAAAGTAAAGAGGTATTAAAGTTAATGGAGAAAACATTTTCCCAAGTGAAGTTGTATTAAAGATAAATAATGAATAATTGTTGTTTTAGTAGAATTTTGAACCAACCTTATTCTCACACTTTCAGAATACCTGATTTTTGTTAAGGGTTGCTCCTTTACATTTTACCGATTCAAGGAATTGGATTTTTTGAAAAAGGGTTACCATTCTAAATTTATAAACCGTTTTTAAGGGGTTGGGACGAAGCCACATGTGTGTTTGTTCCTGTTTAAATACCAATGCTCACTACTCTGTGAGAATTTTATTTTTAACTAAATATGCTCCTCTTTGTGTTTCAAATAAAGAATTTGAAAAGGAGGGGGAGTTTGAGAAAGTACATTAATTAAAAATAATATGAGTACAGGTTAAGAAAGGTAATAAGTACAATAATTAATAATGCCACATAAAGAAAACACTACAAGCAAAGTAAGGTTAAAAAGAGATAATGATCAAAAGACTTAATATTCATTTTAAAAGATAATGAGTTATAAGTGAGTTATTTTAAATAAAGAAAGAACAAAGGCCATTTGTTTGTTGTTGATGTTACAGTTAGCTTTTCCAAAAAGCTTTATATCAAGTGTGATTAGATTACACGTATGTGCAGTGATATAGTAAACCTAGGTTACAAAATTAAGTAAGACAAACACAAACTTCCCATAACTAAGAAGTTATTTAGGAGTTTGTGTCAGGTAGGATTCTTTCCCTATCTTTCTTTTCTCTGTCTATATCTATCTTCTGATGGCCTCGATAAAAGAACTAGGTGCAGAATGAACCCTGATTCCTCCTGTGAACAATTGGGGACAAGTGCTGTGATCTAAGATGCCAAGCTACGCTCTCAACTCGTGCCATCAGCGTGACGTCACTGGCATGTCCAAGTCGTGATGTCACAGGACAGCTGGTAGCCAGAACCGAGGGTCGTCTGTCGTCCTGCACACAGCTCCACTCAGCCCAGCCAGCTCTACGCAGACAGCTAGAGCCACACAGCGCCGGTTATAAAGGGTCAGCGCTACCGCCGGCAGCACCGCCAACACAGAAAGGGGATCAGGGGGTTCCAGCAGTCATCAATGTCGTCATCTAGGAATCGAGAGGGGTTCGCTCTCGTCTCCCTTTTCAGCGGATCCAGTTGCAAAGTCATCAATGGCCAGCAGTGCACCAATGCATGGGTGCACTGGGGCTTCCCCACAGCCTCCCAAAATAGTCAAATGGGGGGGGGGGGGCTGTTGCGTTGTGCCTTTTCCGCACTGGGAGAAAATTGCTCTGAGCAATTCAAGTCACTCGTTTCACCCTCGTGTCGGTTCCTCGCAAGTGCGCGGGTATTTGCGGGACTGGACAATGGTCCGAAGAACAAAGAATGAAAAAGACAATTGTAAAAGTGCTGTCATAATATGCTGTTCGTATTGTTATTGTTGTTGAGTTTTAAAAGGGTCTAACAGGTTTTATTAGGGTTTTATTAAGTTTCATACTATTAAGTTAACAGTGGCCACTGGGGGTTTTATTTTGTCAAGTTTATATTTTTGATTTTGGAAAGGTTTAGGGTTGTGCATTTTTCATGCAGGTAAAATGTTGGAAATCTTGTGTGCGTCACAGAGTGACGCAAGGAGGGGAATGTGGGATTCTCCAACATATTTATGCTATCATTTAAAGAATTAAGAACTTTGAGTTGACCAGAAAAATAGGGCAACCTTAGGGGTAACCTTGTTGACAGAACATACAGCACACAAACATCTTGGGCAAGAAGATAGGAACACCATCTGCAATAATATCTTGCCACATCGCTACAAATAGGCCAGACTGACATCAGAGATGTTGCACACACACACACACACACACACACACACACACACACAAACACACACACACACAAACACCACACACACACACACACACACACACAAACATACACACATGCACACGCTCACTCACACACAGACAGATACACGCACACAGACGCACACACCCAACTGCCAGATAAGAAGGCAGAGCAGACTAGAAACGGCGCTTTTACGCCCGAGGGGACGGCTGCGGTTGAGGGTTCACGGTTCCCCGAGTTAAAGAATAGGGTAGGATAAGATAACAACAACGAGAAGGTTATAATCGCATGTATAGTTAACACCTGTGTTGGATAGTAGAGACTGTCTACTAAGCTGTAACCTGATGTCAACCTTTAATAAAGAATCCTGTTAAGACCTGATCCTACTGCTCCGCGTCTACCTTTGCCCGGCTGAGAAGTAATGTTATGTTAGTGGAACAATAGCCCCACTCGGCCACGGTAACAACACATTGTTTCACTACAGTTGAAATAGAGGTTTGAGTTTGGCCTTGATTAGTCTATCTTGTAGATTTTGGTTTTTCTTATATGCTGCGATTATCCTGTGGTCTTTCAATAAGTTACTTTGTTCTTTGAATTTAAAAAAATTATTCTTTAGGACTTTAGACATTGACACTGCAGATTGAGAATAGATGGTAATAAGTGGTATCAAAGGATCTAGGTTTGACTGTGAGGAAAGTACTCTTGACTGTTCTAAGAAAAGTCCAAGAGTACCCCCTAGTGATCAGTACCTGAAATAGCACTTTTTTGGCAGTCTGAAAGTCATTGGCACTCATTTATCAACCGTGCGTAGACCAGAAAAATGGGTGTACGTACATTTCCACGCAAATCTCGGCATTTATCAATATGGACGTGGGCGTAGGATACGCTCAAATCCCACACCAGCTCTCAGCTCGTGTACGCAAGTTTGTAAACAGCATGGACTCGCAGTGCAGGCTGTGCCGGGTAGCCGATGACTTTGTTGGACAATTATTAGAAGGTAATACAAATGCAGTGTTTGCTCAGACCGAAATAAAGATATTAATCACTTAAAATTGTGCAGCTTATGGTGTGCAACTGAGTAGGAGAGCTGATTCAATAGTGCGCACACCGGCCACTTAGGAGCGCTGCATGGGACTGCGTAAGGGCAGTTGTCTCCGACTTGGAGCACGGGGGCTGCATTCATTCAAAATGTTAGCCTAAGTATTAAATATGTAGTAGGCCTACAATGCTCTTTTTGATAAAAAATACACGGCACAACATTCAACTTAACATTTTATTTATTTGACGCACTTTTTAGATGTTAGTTCCTCTTTTAATGTGTCATTGATCGCTTAAGCGAGCGATTTATTTCCACGTTAACCGGCACGTTTTTCCGATCTGCTAGCTCTCACAGCTGATCGTTGCCGGGTCGGCTTGTGCAGCTGACGGCCGGGCTGACCACTCGTGCCAAGCGCATGCTGTCATACAGTAAAATGCAAAATGTGTTAATTTTAGTTTTTAAACCCCTTTTGAGTAGTGCTATCTAAAAGGGCCAATACATTTTAATCATTCAAATCTCTGCAGACGTGTATTTCTTTTATGGGGACCAGTATCGGACAGTTGGTGCGTCCTTCCTTCCAGCGGCGTGAAATTTTCCAGGAAGGTGGGGGCATGCAGCCGGAGCTTGCCTGAGGGGCAGCATTACCATACATGGAAACATGACAGAAACGACCCGAGCGTGACAGAGAAAACCCGGAAATTTTAACAAGTTCGGCTCGACTGGCTGCCATAGTTTTTAGCACTCTGCATAGCCACCCCAGACGGTCAGCAGGGAATACGTCGAAATGCATGTACGTAATTATTTGATACTCTAGTATGGTTAAACATGACTATAAATCATTATAACAACGTTTATAGGTCATAAAAGTCGAAAAGTATCATAGGTCCTCTTTAATGATATGCTTAAGGGGCACTTTATCATGTCCAAGTATTGTCTAAACTGGTTCCAACAGATTTGTCAGATACAACTTTGTTTGATCTGACCTGTGTTTGTTTATCTTAAAATTATTGGGTTTCATCACTCTGCCAAGCTCAACAACAACAAAAAGATATCAAGATTGTTTAAAGCCAAACACACTATTAGATTAACATCTTTACATCCTTGAATCAATATAGTGCAACATTGTAACTTTGCAGCCTTTATATCTTACAGCAGGGAATGTTTACATAAAAAAAGAGAAATACAATACAAAACAATTTGGAAAGGACATTTTAATTTGTTGAGTTTCATTATTGGTCACATCCGAACAATTGATACTGCGTGACCAACTCCTCCAGGCCCAAACAGGTTGGTCTGTGTTCCACATTTTGACACTCAGCTTCTGTGGGCCAGTACTCAATCCAAGTTCTCTCACCGAGTTCATACTGATACCTGAGGACAGCAAAGTGAAGTCTTTAGAGTGGCCAGCTATCAGTGACATAAATAAGGAAAACCTACACAAACTGTACGTCGAATTACTATTATTAGTAGCAACAGTAGATTAACTATAGTACAATATAAACAAACCAAAGCAGTAAAACAAAATAAAACTGTTTACATGGACACAATGTTATGTCAGGTGTGCACACACACAACACACACATTCACAGAACAAACTTACAATTGATTTTTGTCATCTCTGCGAATATCTTTGGATGTGCCCATGACAAGGTAGGTTTTGCCTACTTCCAGCCCTAAAGACTCTCTGCAGTGTTGATAGCTGAGGAATGTACGCAGTTTACCCTCAGGGCCGACATCATAACTCCCTGTAATTAAAATATAGGGAAAGAGAATGACAGTACTTTAGGATTAAATGCATACCTTAAGGTGCTGTATGCGGAATGGTTCTTTTAGCTAACTTCCTGTCAGTTACTGCAGTTAGCAGTCTCCTCTCCCCCCCACCCCCCCCCCCCCGCTCGTCCCTACGTCACCACATTAATGCACTGCGGTCTTCAAGCAGCGAGTTATCTAGCATCATCTCAGATCCATAAGTGTGATAAAACATGATAAAAACCATCAAAACAGACATTGGGAAGGATTTTTACCTGCTACGCCATTGTAGGCGCATAAACATTCACCCATGTGTCGCTCTGGCGTGCACCAGCAGTAAGACCATGAGTGAGACGGGTTTCGGTTTGTAGCGTTCTCTCTTGTGATTGGATATTAATTTCGGGATCCCGAAAAGTTTATTACATGCAGAGCAGCTGACTGAGAGATCGGCTTCACGAAACACGCACATTATGATTGTGATCACTGTATGAATAAAGAGCGATTTAACACTTATATTAACATAAATAAACCGCTTACTTCACCTTTAATGTGCAGTGCAAAACAGTCAATTGTTTTTCACATGATCAAAGTTGAATCATGCTTGCTCGTGGCGGCAGTTAGAGGAGAAGATTGATAATGTGACGGAACATTTCAGAACGAGGAAAACAATGGTTAAGTCTCCTTTAAGGCATCTTAGAAACTCTTTAGGGGATATTACCATCAGGGGTTATTGATGGCAGTTCAAAGATAAATACCCACCTTCTTTGATGCTTTGAAGTACTCGCATATGGTACATGTCAGTGAACCCACTGTCTTCAAAGTCTTCCAAACTCAACTTGTAAACTAAGGACAGAAAAATAGAAGATTGTTAACTCTCAGAATACTTAATTTTTTTATAAAAGTGCTATTTAAATGCAGTCCTTTTACACTAACTCTTACCAAAATCTATTTTGCTGGTCTCTGTAGTCTCACAGGCCTTGGCTGTGCGCTGATCGTTGCTGATTTTGCCCTTCTTCTGCATGCTGCAGTTCTCTGGAAAAACACATTAAGGAGAAAGTAAATAAAAATGTGTGTGTGCAAGAGTTGACGGGTGAGTGTAGCTGCATGTGTGTTATTGAGTTATTCTGTAGCTGTGAAGGATGCAGTTATCCTAGACTTCAGTATCCTGCAGGTGCTTGGAGTCTGTGACAAAAATCACAGATGGACACTCAACTGGTAGTATACCCTACAAGATAATGACTTTATCACTAGGAATAATACTCATCTTGAAAATACCATATTCAGAGAGAGTAATCCTGGTTATATTTATCCACTCTAGCTGACTTTTCCTGTAGCACAATCAGCAGCCATTGACATTTTGTTTGGTTCAATCATTTATGTTTTCCTTAGAGTACTTAGCAATAACTTTGGTGGTGACTTTAATAGTCCCATCATCTTTTAAAATTTTAATTTGTGCCATGTCTTTGTTATTGAACAAATACTTTCAAACATTCTAAATTAAAATGGAGTCAACAAATATTATTTTATCTGCTGAACATGTTAATTCATCATGTTAGCATTGTCCTTTTTGAGCATGTCATCATGCTGACAATAGCAATTCCCTCAAAGTGCTGCTGTGCTGTAGCCTGGTGCTACCAGACCATCGTACTTAATTTAATTTGTACAGAAATTTGTACAGCCCCAGACTGACTACTGAAGGGAAAATGAAATTTGGGCAGAAGTAGATAGGCGGGCGGAGCCAGGCTAGCTGTGCTGTGCATAGGTACAGATTCTCAGAGCCAGTTGCATTGCTTGATATTTCACCCCAAGGTCCCCTGACTTTATTTAGATACAATAATAAACTGCTGCAGTTTATAGAATAATGATGAATCATTATTGAACTATTTATGGTTCACCTCTAAGAGGCACATGGTATTGTGTTTAGGTATTCCTTCAAAAACTGTACACTCAACAAATGTTTACAGAAAATAGTTTCTATATTAAATTACATCATCTTGTTTACCTTCAGCACATGTGCATTCCCCATTGGCACCACAGAGCTGCAGTAACTCCCCAGCCCTCCTCTGTGGGTGGTAGAACTTCACGCAGTGTGTTTCTGCAACAAGGAACAAAGACATTTCAAAATAATACCGATAAAGAAATAGTGCTTAATGCAACACATCTGAAATGAAATGGAGTAAAATGTCTAACCATGTACACGACATATAATGGTCCATGGTGCACACAAACACAAACACACACACACACACACACACACACACACCTTCGCCTGTCATGTGTTCGCCATCATTATCGCGCTTAATTAATATCCTGATTAATATAGCCTATCGCTTTCTACATGTCCACGTTTATGCAGGATGAACAGGTGTTATAAAGTTCAGGCTACTTACGCGCGTAGTTCACATCAACCGGGTAACTTTAATCTTTAGGTTATCTTTCATCACTCGTCCGTGGCTGTGACTCGTGCCCGAGCACGGCGACTCGACGGCGGTGTGTGTGTGTGTGTGTGTGTGAGGGGTGGATTACTGCACGGGTACACCGGGCACAGGCCCAGGGGCTCAGGGGGGCCCTTAACCAGAGATACTGATAGTAACTTTTCATGTTGCATAGTCAAAGAGCTAAGTCACTCATGTCAATAACAGGGTCCAAAAAGGAATAGCCTAAATATAAGGATACTCATTAAAATTTAACAAGATAGAAATCATCATGGGCCCCTAAACTAGTGGGGGAGAAATACAAAAGCAAGTTAAAAACAACAGCATTACTAGCTCTGTCTAAGGGCCTTGAAGGCCCCCTCACACATACAGTAATAAGCTTTATGTGTGAATTCTAAATTGTTCATAAAAAGTAGCTATCCACCCTTCATCTGTTGAAATGGGCCCTTTCCATCATAGAACATGGGTCTGCAGACCAATCTACTGTACTGTTTTTACAGTTGCAGAGTAAAGAGTGCTGCCTGTTTAAGAAAAATCTGAAAACTAATGTTCCTTCGGCATCTCAGGATTTGATATAGCCTCTAAAATGTCCTCTCAAAGTGCACCAGATTGATGCATTTTACTTTAAAAAGGTAAAAAAAAATGCCCCCGGACCTCCCAACAAGGTACAGGGTCCCTCCAACAGTATCCCAAAATCCTGTGGGAAAAACTGACTTCCTTAATATGTTTTTGCCATTAATTGTATGTATCTGTGTGGAAAAGTCTGTGTACCTGACTGGATAGGGAGGAGTGGGGGGCCCTTTAAGAGTTTGTGCCTAGGGGCCCATTATCTCATAATCCGTCTATGGCAGGGGTGGCCAACCCGCGGTTGGCCACCCCTGCCAATTTTGTGTTAAATATATATATTTTTTTAATATATAATTTATTTTTTATTTTTTTATTTTTTTATAATTTTTTTTTTGTATGTGTATGTGTGTGCATGTTCGCAAACATTTTAATTGATGATGCAAAATAACGTTCGCAAACGTTTGGTGTGGATGCAACATAAAACTGCCTGCTCAGCTTGGAGGAGCTCCTTCCCAATTTGCGTCAAGTAGGCCTAGGCTACGCTCCGAAAATGGCAGGTAAAAAATGCACAGCAAAAAGAAAATATGAAGAGGAACACAGGACGTTTTTGACAGAGTGGGAGAGTTTATATTTTTTTGTTGAACGTAATGGGAAGCCATTCTGCCTTATATGCCAGGTGTCATTAGCGCAATTCAAGGCTTCAAATCTTCAGCGCCACTTCAGCTCACTCCATGCTAACGTCGACCAGGAATTTCGGAAAGGGACTGAACTTCGCAAGCACAAGTTAATCGCTTTGAAAAGGCAGGCAGAAATTTAAGCAGACACAGATGTTCCAAAAATCTACGACGGACTCAGAGACCCTAACGCTGGCATCTTATCAACTGGCTTGGAACATTGCACGAGCTAAAAAGCCATACAATGAAGGGGAGTTTGTAAAAAAAATGCCTCAGTGATGTTGTCAAAATCTTGTCTCCTGAAAACGACAAACTAAAACGAATGGTGTCAGACGTCCAACTGTCCCGACACACTGTTGAACGCAGAATATCAGACATTAACACGGCTATTGTCTTGCGACATCCAGGACAAGCCTCAGTTGGCAATATTTGCACGGTCGGTGTCAAGTGAGTGTCATATCAGAGAAGAACTCCTTGAAATTGTGGCATTGAAGGACCGAACCCGTGGCATAGATGTAAAAGAAGCAATGATGGCTGCATTTGCGAAAGCAAGTATCCCGATACCAAAACTGACTGCAATTGCCACGGATGGAGCACCTGCCATGATCGGCTCTTTGAGAGGGCTTGTGTGGCTGTGCAAAGCTGACCACACATTTCCAGACTTTTGGAATTTCCATTGTATAATCCACAGGGAGCAACTCGTGTCTAAATCACTGAATTTAGACAACGTAATGAAGCCCGTGATGGAAATCGTCAACTGCGCTTAACCACAGGCAATTCAAGAATCTCATCGCTGAGCTGGACCAAGGGCTTCCAGGTGGAAGCCCTTGACACTGTGAGGTGGCTGTCAAAAGGAAAGGTACTTTCTCGCTTCTTTGAGCTTTTGGATGCCGTGAAACTGTTCATGGAAGAGAAGGACAAGGACTATCCCGAGCTCTCGGACCCCAAGTGGATTATGGATCTGGCCTTTTTGGTCGACATGCTGTGTCACTTGGACAGACTGAACCTGACCCTGCAGGGTAAGTTAAACATGCTGCCTGACCTGGTGCAAAGTGTGTTTGCGTTTGTCAACAAACTGAAGCTGTTCAAGACGCATATTCAAAGGGGAGATTTAGCGCATTTTCCCGCTCTGCTAAAAGCCAACGGGCAAGACACCTACCGCCCTGAAAGAGCAAAACGCCAGATATGAAACACTGGTTGAAACCCTGCACGAGAGCTTTGTGACCCGGTTCTGTGATCTACAACTGAAAAGGCCACAGATTACGTTCCTCGTCGACCCGTTCAATGCGGAGACGGACTGTTTGAAAGCCCCACTAGTCACAGATGAGGCTGCGGCCGAGTTAGAGATGATCGATCTTTGTGAGGAGGATCAACTTAAACCTGCGTTAAGGGAAGGGACCATTGAGTTCTGGAAAAGTGTGCCAATGGAAAAATATCCCAATGTCAAACGGGCTGCGCTCAAGATAATGTCAATGTTTGGGTCAACATATGTCTGCGAGTCTGTGTTCTCTACCCTTAAACACGTGAAATCAAAGCATCGCTCTGTTCTGACTGACACACATGTGAGAGAATTGCTTCGAGTGTCAACAACGGAATACCAGCCAGATTTGAAGAGAATTGTTCGAGGCAAGGAATGCCAGAAGTCCCACTAAGCAACATGCAAAGTAAGAGAAAAACGCTATTGTAAATTGTTATATTTTTGTTTGTGGACTTGGTTGAACTGAGAGTTTGTGTGTGAGGCAGTGAGTGCACACAATGTTCTGTGGAAATATGTTTAAAATTGTTCAAGGCAAGGAATGCCAGAAGTCCCACTAAGTAACATGTATATAAGAGAAAAACGCTATTTTAAATTGTTATATTTTTGTTTGTGGACTTGGTTGAAGTAAGAGTGTGTGTGTGAGGCAGTGCACACAATGTTCTCTGTGGAAAATTGTTTTAAATTGTTCAAGGCATGCCAGAAGTCCCACTAAGCAACATGCAAAGTAAGAGAAAAACACTATTGTAAATTGTTATATTTTTGTTTGTGGACTTGGTTGAACTGAGAGTTTGTGTGTGAGGCAGTGAGTGCACACAATGTTCACTGTTGAAAATGACTGGCCTGTGGTCTTAGTACTGTAGGAGTCCATTTCTGTAATTGCGTTGGTTGTGTGACATTTACAGTAAATCTGGCTGAGCAGAGATCTGTGTCTGTGTCTTTGTGTGTGTTTGTGTGTGTGAGGAAGGGATGGGGGGATGTTCATGTGTACCCGTGCAATGTGGCTCTTTGCAGTAACACAGTAAAAAATGTGGCTCTTAGTCTCTGACTGGTTGGCCACCCCTGGTCTATGGTGTGTGTGTGTGTGTGTGTGTGTGTGTGTGTGTGTGTGTGTGTGTGTGTGTGTGTGTGTGTGTGTGTGTGTGTGTGTGTGTGTGTGTGTGTGTGTGTGTGTGTGTGTGTGTGTGTGTGTGTGTGTGCGCGCGCCGATACACACACTCACACACACGCGCCGAGGGACAGACAGATTTGGCAGACCCAATTAGTTTATTAGTGATGTAAAATCAATAAATGCGTGTCTCCAGAACATATTTAAAAACTTTGAAAAAAATAGCATTTAAAATTTGAAGAAAAAATTATTAAAAACGGTTTTCGTTTATTGATTTTCCTAAACGGTTATGATTTACTAAACGGTTACACGTGCACACCCCTAAAAGAAACACAGGTTGAAGCAGATGGAGGCAGCATATGTTTTAGTATTTCTGAGACTTACGGTCATAATATTCATAGACGGACACAGCAGCTGGTTGTAAGACGCCCACTTTCAGCTTCTGATGGATCCTGAAATTAATCTCCTCTGGTCGAGTGTGAGAAACCTTTGGAGAATGGAAATCAAATGTGAGACAGAGATATATGAATACAGAACAAGGCAGGGAGAGAACAGGATGGAGGGAAGAAAGTTTTACTTTGTCAAGGTAGATGATAAGAGAGCCTCTTTCTGATAGGGCTGTGTTCATTTCAAATCTTGAGATGGTGCGTGCACGTCCTGTGGACATCTACACACACACACACACACACACACACACACACACACACACACACACACACACACACACACACACACACACACACACACACACACACACACACACACACACACACACACACACACACACACCACACACACACACACACACACACACACACACACACACACACACACACACACACACACACACACACACACATGCAGGGTTTTATATATCATTAGACAGTTAGAACATAAAACTGATTTTGAGGGAATGTGTGCATAAGTAAAATCTTATGGTAAACACTTAAATTAAGATCTTACTGCGTTCAGGTCGTCTGTATTAACTTCATATCCAGTTAGCAAGCCAATATCCAAGATTGACATGGAAGCATCATGGTCTTTGTCCTTGAACCTGGATATAGAATGGACAGTATGGTTAAAATAACAGCATTAATTAGAAAGAGGGGGAAAAAACAAAAGCTTAATCTTGTGTCACATTGAATATAATTTAATTTTTCTGTGTAAAAAGCCATGTTACTGTAATACTGATCAGTATGACTTTTTGATTATACTTACAAAACTTCTATTTTCAGCTTGTATATCTTCTCATTTTCATCCATTTTCTCTGCAAGAGCAAAACACTTAATGAGCATTTTGAATATTTGTTTTTTTTGCTAGAGGAAAAATAGTTGGAAAGATGATGGATAGACAGCAGGAACAACGGAGAAGAGATAACAAGTCAAACAGAACAAATAGATAAAATTACAAATACATAGACAAATTACCTGGGAGGAGCTGCACTGACAGGTTAAACCTTGAACAGTCACTCTCTTTTTTAGTAGGCAGAGCGTAATACAGCGACACCATCTGTCACATAGATTAAAGTGTTTCTTAATATGTGATGTGAATCAAACTGGCATCCGTGTTAAAAATATTGTGCACACACGGTAAAAATAAATGTCTTCTGTAATTCCAAACGGACACAAAAAAAACATATTATGAATGTCAAAACAGAAAATAATTACTTACCTTCACCGTTGCTTCTCCTGTGCCCTTTGCCGTCACTGTCACATCCTGGTTGATATCATTAATCTGTAGGAGAAAAACAAAAGAAACATAAATACACAAACATAAATGTGGTGTGTGTGTGTGTGTGTGTGTGTGTGTGTGTGTGTGTGTGTGTGTGTGTGTGTGTGTGTGTGTGTGTGTGTGTGTGTGTGTTGTGTGTGTGTGTGTGTGTGTGTGTGTGTGTGTGTTGTGTGTGTGTGTGTGTGTGTGTGTGTGTGTGTGTGTGTGTGTGTGTGTGTTGGTGTTGTGTGGTCTGCGTGTTGGTGTGTGTCTGCATGTTGGGTGTGTGTTCTCACTTTCGATGTCCTTGTGGCGAACTGAGTTTCTCTGTTAAAGTTGAACTTATCAGGCTTGGACCTGCCTGGCAACAAGATATCCACATTCAGATCATACTCTGGTTCTTTAGCACTGGCCCAGTACTCTGCTACAGCCTGGTACACCATTATAGTAGCCTGGAGAGGGAAAGAGAGGGCAGAGGGGGCAAAAAAGTTAGAAAATGAAAGATGAAGAGAAAGTGCAATTGCAATAAAAAAAAACTAGCGGTTCATAACTGTGTTTAGATGAAAAGAGGGGTCTGTGTTACCTGAGTAGATCCATATCCTCCGCCCACTTTCTGCTGTTTGTTGAGCCATCTGACCACACCTCTGGCTTCATCAAAGGCCTTTAATAGAAGACGACAAGTAGATGTTTAAATAATTTCTGTGGTTGACTTTGTAAATATTGATTCTGTCACAGTCTGGAAGTTTTCCAAACCTGCAATGGAGCTTCTTAATCAGTTATTATGTCACAATGTCATACATTTGAGACTTGCTTGATCAAAGCAATCAGTCACAAATATGTCCAAACTGGCGTTTTTAGCCTGGTGCTACCAGACCATCGTACATCATTTCATTTGTACAGAAGGTCTGGAATTGCTCTATTTGGCAAACGTTCACTCACTTGGAGGTGGGTGTCTGTTGAAGTTTAAAACTATTGGATATGCCCAGTGCCACTCTGGATCAGCCAACCAATCGCATAGCGTTTGGTTGTGACGTATGTCATGAGCCGGCTTCTGACGGTGTGTTCCAGTTGTACTGGGAACTCGGAAATTTCCGACTTCACTACATATTGTAGTCTATGGATCTACCGGTACCTGGCAACGGTAACTTGCTAGAGCCTAAGGTTTAGATGCACTGGAACACAGACAGGTCAGAACTCGGAACTACCAAGTCGGACATTTCCGAGTTCTGAGTATAAAGGAACGCAGCATTCAACTGCAACTGGAGCGCGACTTTGTCGTCATCGTCCTCAGCCACTTGCTCTGTTCGCTGATTGGACACTCAGAAATCTGTTCGAGCAGGATCCCACTAATACACCCCAGCCCCAGACTGACTACTGAAGGGAAAATGAAATTTGGGCGGAAGTAGGTAGGCGGGCGGAGCCAGGCTAGGCGTTTTTTGCAATTCTTTTCAAATATCTATGTATAATCACAAAGTGAAGGAAACATGTCACTGAGTGCTGTCTCCTAGCCCTCTGCCCTAATAGTGAGGTAGCATGGAAGATGACTCTGTTGTATGCTTTCCGTAGCATGATATTGTAATGAGAAATATTGCATATTGTATGTCTCCTAACTGAAATATTACATTCCTAAATTCCTCAATGCATATTCCACAAAACCACTCAGACAGGCTACACCTCTTCTATTGTCCTGTACCAAGACCCCCCCCTGTTGTGTTGATAAGAAGGTCTCAGAGCCTCCCCCAACCCCCCTCCCTCTCACATGACTGCCCAACTGAAACACTCTGTATTGTTATTATGTTGAAATGAAGCGCATTGTTGGAACTTGTATAAAGTATGTGACTTGCTATATTAACTTTGCCATTCCCACCCCGGTAGCATGAGTGCTGCCGGGATCAGAATGGACCTTCATCTCCAAGGAACCAAGAAATTAAGCTTCTGTTGTTTGATTAAATACACTTTGCTTTGAAGGTCTCATATTATGCACTTTTCTGTAAATTTGATATGGTCTTAGTAGTCCCTAATACAATTATTTTTAGCTGTTTGCTGAAAAACCCGTTCCAATCATTTATTGTAGCAAGCCACTCTACCCTGATTTTCAGCTCATGTCAGGATAACCTATTTTGGTGTCTGCAGCCTGCGGTCTGGCTGGGCCCTCCCACCTGCCGTGATTGGTTACTAGAGCCACACTGCAGAGTGCGAACACAGTGTTTACCCTCCCGTGAATAACCAAAATGGGTAACGCAGGAGCTCAGCCATACTTTGAACAGTTTTACATGACCGATCCTTGTCTACATGAAAGACTATGTTCATACAGATGCACTGACAGCCACAAGCTAATGGAAACAGCATGTTCACAATTAAAATGCAGCAAAAGATGGAGGCTGCTGCGAAGCTACCCGGGAGCTAACGGGTAAAAATAACACTCAAATCCGTGAAAACATTAGTTTCAAAGTTTGACTTCTACACAATTAGCTTCCAATCCTTTGTCTTGTTAAAAACGAGGCATTACTAGACTGCTGTGGTTAATACAACTAGGTTTATATGAGCTAAAGCTGGATGCTTGTCCCGAAGCTATTCTAGAGCTAACGGCTAAAAATAACATTCAAATCAGTGAAAACATTAATTTCAAAGTTTGACTTCTACACTATTAGCTTCCAATCCTTTGTCTTGTTAAAAACGAGGCATAATTAGACTGCTGTGGTTAATACAAATAGGTTATTATGAGCTAAAGCTGGATGCTTGTCCCGAAGCTAATAGCTATACACCAGTCAGGCAAAAATACAAATAAAAACATTTATTTTAGTTTAACCGTTTGAAAAAAATCACAAGTAGCTTCCTATACGTTGTGTTATTAAAAATTAGGCATTATTAGACTGCTCTGGGTAAGATCAATAAGAGGATTTTGAGCCAAAGCTGGATGATTCTCCTGAAGACACATGCTACACTAGGTAAATAACAGGCAAATAACCATTGAGGACATTCCTTTTTAGTTTCACCGATGGAATTACTAATAGCTTCCTATCCTTGGTCTTATTATAAACTCGGCATTATTAGACTGCTGTGGTTAAGATACAATCATATGAAAAAGTTTTGGGAACCCCTCTCAGCCGGCATTATAATTGACTCTGCTTTCACAAAAAAAATATAAAAGTGGTATGTCTTTAATTTACCAGGAACAGCTAAGTACTGGGATGTTTTCCAAACAAAGATTTTTTGAAAAGCAGTATTTGGTTGTATGAAATAAAATAAAATGTGAAAAACTGGCTGTGCAAAAATATGGGTACCCTTGTGGTTTTGTTGATTTTAATGCCTGTAACAGCATTAAAATGATTACTTTAAACACAAAGTTGGTTGGATTATGTTGTTAAGCCTTGAACCTCATATAATTTTCTGTTTAATCATGAGAAAATGTATTTTAGGTGCCTAAATGCAAGTTGCACTTCTCTTTGACTCTCTGCTGAAGTGAGACAGAATGGGATCATCAAAACAGCTCCCAAAGATCTGAAAAACAAAGATTGTTCATTGTCATGGTTAGGGAAGCTACAAGAAGCTTTCCCAAAGGTTTTCAATTGTCAATTTCGACTGTAGGGAACGTTGTCAGAAATGGAAGGACACAGGCATAGTGGCAGTTAAACCCTTGCATGGCAGACCAAGAAAAAAACAGGAGCGGCATAGGTGGAGGATGTGAGAATGTTGCAACAACCACAGATCACCTCCAAAGACTACAAGAACATCTGGCTGCAGATTGTGTATCTGTAATCGTTCAACAATTCAGCGCAATTTGCACCAAAACATCTGCTTTTTATAAAGACCAAATAACTTAATTTTTGTTCATCAGTCCAAAGCATTTTCTTCCAATATGAAGCTGGCTTGTCTAAATGAGCTTTTGCATACTCATGCAACTGTATCTGTGGGTGGGCGCAGAAAGGCTTCTTCTCATCACCGGCCATACAGATGTTTTGTGCAATTGCACTGAATTGTAGAACCATGTACAGATACACAATCTGCGCCAGATGTTCTTGCAGGTCTTTGGAGGTGATCTTTGGGTTGTGTGCAACCATTCTCACAATCCGCCGCATATGCCGCTCTTGTACCTTTCTTGGTCTGCTAGACCTGGGTTTAACTGCAACTGTGCCTGTGTCCTTCCATTCCCTGACAACGTTCCTTACAGTAGAAATTGACAATTGAAACCTTTGGGAAAGCTTCTTGTAGCCTTCCCCTAAACCATGACAATGAATAATCTTTGTTTTTAAGATCTTTTGGGAGCTGTTTTGATGATCCCATTCTGTCTCACTTCAGCAGAGAGTCAAAGAGAAGTGCAACTTGCATTTAGGCACCTAAAATACATTTTCTCATGATTAAACAGACAATTATATGAGGTTCAAGGCTTAACAACATAATCCAACCAACTTTGTGTTTAAAGTCATCAGTTTTACATGCTGTTACAGGCATTAAAATCAACAAAACCACAAGGGTACCCATATTTTTGCACAGCCAGTTTTTCACATTTTATTTTATTTCATACAACCAAATACTGCTTTTCAAAAAATCTTTGTTTGGAAAACATCCCAGTACTTAGCTGTTCCTGGTAAATTAAAGACATACCACTTTTATATTTTTTTTTTGTGAAAGCAGAGTCAATTATAATGCCGGCTGAGAGGGGTTCCCAAACTTTTTCATATGATTGTAAATTAGTGGATTATGAGCAAAAGGGTTCTGTGTTGGTTTATGCAACATTCAGCATGCCTTGCTGTACTAACGGGCATCTTGTCGCTTAGAGGGGAAAACAATATGGCTTGGATTATGGATATGGATTTTTCCAGAGGATCTCGGGGCCGTGGACCAATAAGAAATAGGGGGGTGGGGTTATCATAGAGTATTGCACGGTGGAAGTTTCTGGTTACTAATGTGGGGGGAGGTAGCTTCTCCGTTTTTGACGTCAGAAACTGCGAGAATTCTGAACGGATTATATTGGGGGGATGGGTGGAGGTTTCCAGAAAGGGGGAGATACTTTGGCAGTCTCTAGGCACACTGTGGACCCATATTTATGTTCAAAAACATAAAAAAGGGCATTTTGCATAATATGGGACCTTTAAAACAGTATATTACGTCTCATTTTCTCCTAATAATATCCAGTTGAAACACAAACACAAACAAGTAGGACATGCTCACCTTAACCTTGACCAGAGCCAGAAGAGCGTAAGCTGTGGCCTCCATTGTGTAAACATGTCCACCAGGTACTGGCCAGTAGGACAACTCTGAGTAAGACACACACAAATAACGTTTTATTATTTCCGTGTACCTGAACACACTTAATTCAATATCAATACCTTAATATTATGGAAAAAAAAAATGTATTTCCCTTAAACCTTGTCATTAAAATGTTAGACATACTGTAGACATACCTCAAAAAATTATTTTGCATTTCAGCACTGAGAAGAAATCCTATTATATTATTGATTATTGTCAGTCAAGCTCTAATAAACGTATTATAGTATTCATTGTTAGATGTGTCATACTTTTTAAATGACACAGTATACACCTGTAGTCTCTGTACCTGAATATCAGTTAAAGAACCATGCTGTGTTAAGGTACCTGGTGAAGCAAACCGGAAGAGTAAATCCTTGTTCAGTTTGTTTTCATTAGCCAGGGCGTATGATGTCATGGCAACAGCATATGGGTTGGTGAGGCTGGGCAGATGCTTCTCTAGGTAGTCCACTGCTTTGTCTACACTGCCTGGCAGACTCTGGATGGAAGGAAGAGAAAGGAAGGAGAATGAGGGAGAATCAGATACAGTAGTATATAGAAATTTAGCAAATATTTCAGGATGAACAAAAAAAAGGAGGCCAGTTGTTCAGATAATTGTAATGACTGTATTTGGAATATCCGCTCCTTCTCAGGAATGTCTTAGCATTTCGATCCTGGGACGCATTCGAAGACCAGTTTGTATTGCAGCAAGATGTTTTGGAGCCTTGCTTCAACACAACAACAATAACGTAACAACCACAAACAAGGCTTCAGTATATCACACTTGTGTCAGAGAGGGATAGGGAAATGAAGAAACAAACCGTGAGAAGGAAAAAGAGAAAGTGTATGGAGGTGAGGAACTTACAGGTACAGTGGCAGCACATATTGTGCGTGACTCCTGCATAGCAATGAGGCAGAAGGCTGTCATGGAAGCATCTGAATCTTTGCCCAGTACATCACCCTACACACACACACACACACACACACACACACACACACACACACACACACACACACACACACACACACACACACACACACACACACACACACACACACACACACACACACACACACACACACCACACACACACACACACCACACACACACACACACACACACACACAACACAACACACACACACACACACACACACACAACACACACACACGTACATTTTATTCATACAAATAGTCAATGACATATAATAATTTTCATCTCGATCCACTATTTTTTGCAGCATTAAGATGAAGAACTTATGTTGATAAAAATCAGTGCACCCACCATCATTTCCCCATGGTAAACCTTTGAAACTTCTCGAAACAAACCGTCAGGTTGCTGTCCTCTGAGAATCAGAAACTTGATGGCACCACAGATGACATCGCTTTCCACCGCCACCATATTGTTGGCCATTGAAAACACCTTGGCAACATAGGCTGTCAGCCTAACAGAGAAGAGACGAGGGCGTTATAGTGAAGTTTAATTTATTTGCACATGATACACACGCATCTTCTCACAGTCAGAATCTAAATTAGAGGAGGATGTGTAAACAAATATGTTTAAATTCATGAATCTTTGGATGCCTCACCAGGTGCTGCTTGGGTGATTGGCCCACACAGCAAAACCCCCATCGTTTTTACGGTAGGCAAGCTCGTTTCGGTAGCCTGGGAACAAACAGAACAACCAACCTTTTAACTGACTGCCTTTATTCTCAATGTCCCTAGCTTGAATTTGTAGGGCAGGTGTTTCTTTTAAACACATTTATAACGTTAACATCCTTCACAAAGCGTTATCAGTTTATGTTATCTGTGCTAATAAATACTTGTGTGTTTGCCTACCGGTCTTGATGTGTTGTATTGCTTCGTTACGTTTCTGAAATCCCACAGTTTCCCACTGATTGGTTTTGTCCAAGTATGTTGTTGCAATGACAGGCAGGGTCGTGTGGATCATGTTCTGCTCTCCACAACCACTGGGCTGGTAAATGAGGGTACCCATTGAGTTCCCACTAATGGCGTTCTCTACAAGTGCTGATACTTGTTCTCTGCCTGCACACACACACTTAAATTATGAATCAATAATAACAAAAAACAAATAACCAATGACGTGGTAATATCCCATTACAAAGAACATCCACTTTATTCCATAACAGTTCCAAAAATAACATATCTCACCTGTCACAGAGATCTGTGTGCTGGTAGGTGTATTTGGAGCCAAATCCTTCTTAGGAATTTGACTGTTCATAATTTCGTGTTGTGTACCATCTAAAGAGAGAAAAAGTGGGCAAGTTGGGGGATCAGTAAGCTAATAATAAGAAATATTGTATTACTAAATTACAATATAATGTAATTTAAAGGGTAAACTCACCTACACCTTTAGTAGTGGGATCCAGAATTATGATCTGAGGAGATTTTACTAGTACTCCTCGAGGCTAGAAAAACAACAGTTAATAAAGATATAGTTAACATTAGAAATCACAGTAATTTTTAAGTAAACTTATGAGCTTGTAGGGGGTCAAACCTATGGACAGCTCTGTGCCGCCACCGTGCGGCCAAAACACTGCAGCACACCCTTACCTCGTCAGGTGGGCGTACACAAACGCGAGCCTGAAGCCCCACCCGGGATGACCCCGGGGACTTAAAAAGCGCCCCCGCGGCGGTTTTCTTTCTTTCTGGTGACCAGCGATTCGCTGACACACCGTATAGAAACAACAAGTCTTTACAGACCTACCGGGCCTTCCTTCGAGCCCACAACCGACCACCACGTGTTTTACGGATACTATCGCCTATGGCTACGGTGATACCTAAAACAACAGTGCGAGTTAAAGCTGTTCCGTTGGAACGACCAGAAGGACACGAGAAGCAGGCGGTTTACCCAGAAACTCAGCCTCTCGGACCGCGGACTGGAGCCGATCGAGTTTTTCTTCGACCGCCATTCCCCGCACCAAATCAGCCGCGCCCTTTTCCTCTTGCCTGCGATTTCGAAATCCCCCGCCCTCAGTCTTCTTCTTCTTGCCCCTTTGTTCTGAAGTAGACGCCATTTTGAGTAACCGTGGTAGCTACTTCCCCTACCGGGTGGAATTAGAATAGCCTAGCCGGCAGCCATTTTGTGGCATTAATAACTTGCTTTCGGTCGCCATCTTGTGCCTGTCGCCCTAAGTCACGTGGGAGCTCCCATAGACATTATAAAGGTAGACGCCGCATTGGGCGTTGAGCGCGAGAAATGCGGGCGCCATCTTGGAAGAGGCACACGTTCCACTCAGTGTAGTCTGTTTGGCAGGTGCAATGAACTGTCAGCGCATGTAATTAATCATATCTCATTAAATACCAAACTGATTTTCACGCGGTTTTCTTTGCTGCAAAGATCATACATCTAGCTAAGATACAGGGCACAAGTTTCGACGTGTTTTAATATTCATAGTGGGCTTAACAGTCATAGAAGATTCTGATATGATATTAACCAGACGTCCGAGTCACACTCTTCGTCCGGGAGGAGATTGAAACGGAGGATGTGTTTCTGCTTGGGGAACATATTGAGGAGACACAGTTTGGCATCGACAACCACCATTCCGACTTGTTGTCATTGGTTGTGTCTGTCTTTCACAAATTAAGGCTGCACCACATTGCCAAACTCGCCTCGCTTGAATTTCTCTTCGGAGTAAAATGCGATTGTAAGGATGGTTAACTTTATTTTATGCATTTGAGTATTATTGTTTGCTGTTGTTGTTTGATTTTCCCTTAATTTAATACTTTTGATTGCTGTGGTTTTGTATTGAATGTGTTTTTAAATGTAGCCTACCGCGCTGCAAGGCACGCATTGATTTCCTGTCTATGTCTGAGGAACCAACTCGAGACTAGACTGAACTTGGTATCCCCCCCCCTAGTATAGAACATTGGACAACCAAGAAGACTTTGCTTTTAAATAATCCCGTCCTCTTTTAAGAGGCAATTGTCTAACAAGCTTGTGTTTTAAATTAGAGAAATAAAACATTTTTACATGAACACTCATGTTGTCCTTCTCTTTTAATGAGATATTATATACACTGGTTTTTATTTATATTTAATGCCTTCATGGGAAACATCCACCCTTCATATGTACCATGCTCGACTACTCCTCCTAAATTGCCCCGAGCTAACTCCAGTTTAGGAATAACTGCCTTTTCATGTATAGTGCCCCTAATTCATGGAATGCTCTGCAGAGCAACTTAAAAATGACTGCTCTACTCTTGGTTTATTTGAATCTATGATTTCTGAATTTTACACATCTGACTGTAACTGTTTTAGCTGAATTCATTGTTCATTTAGTATTTTATTTTTGCTCTTGTTTTGTATTTTGTATAGGCCTACTTTATTTAAATTAATATATTTTATCCTATTTTATTTCTGTTCTCTGTTTATGTTATCCCTGTGATTGTCTTTATTGTGTATGCTCGTCACTGTAAATTAATAAATAGGCCTATATTTATATATAGCCTAATCATATATTGTTAACTTATTAAAATAGCTGACTTTACTGCCCCTATCTGTTTCTGCTTCTCTATCATATTTAGTCTAAAGTGTGTGATTTGCAAAATACCTATCATAGCCTACATCACATAGGCTATCATAAAGGTGACCAGACGTCCCCATTGTTGGTTGCCTGTCCCTGTAAACAGAAACAACTACCTGTTCCCGTTTTGTTGACACCTCATTAGGTTTTTCAATCAGATTGCTAGTCAAACTGGAAATGTCTCCGTTTTCCCCCTTTTCGGGGGATGTTCCTCGTTTTGATCTCGGACGTCTGGTTACTTATATCATATCAGAATCTTCTATGACTGTTAAGCCCACTATGAATATTAAAACACGTCGAAACTTGTGCCCTGTATCTTAGCTAGATGTATGATCTGTGCAGCAAAGAAAACCGCGTGAAAATCAGTTTGGTATTTAATGAGATATGATTAATTACATGCGCTGACAGTTCATTGCACCTGCCAAACAGACTACACTGAGTGGAACGTGTGCCTCTTCCAAGATGGCGCCCGCATTTCTCGTCAGCGCCAATAGGCAGTAGCGGCCAACGAGGCGTCTATCCTTTATAATGTCTATGGGAGCTCCCCCCGTCCCTTTTCTTGCTTCGCATCACACACACACACACTCACTCACACACACACACACACTCACACACACCCTCACTCACTCACACACACACACACACACACACACACACACACACACACACACACACACACACACACACACACACACACACACACCACACACACACACACACACACACACACACACACACACACACACACACACACACACACACACACACACACACACACACACACACACATTGGTTCATGGCTGTATAAACAACAATGTTCTAGACGTTTTCTTTGATTAAGTGTATTTGCTTTATGCGTGTATAAAACGGATGTTACCTTAAGTTTCATTGTGGTTAAAATAAATGTTCTTATATTGTAACTAGAAGTGTTTGTGATTTATTTGTGTGGATATTATTGGAGTGTCAACAATCAACAAGTGAAAGATTCTGTGGCCTTCAGTGTTAAGATCATATTACCAAATTTATAATAGTAATTACTTGATTACATTATTGTAGGGAAATGATCATTGAGACTAGGATTTATTAATGTTGATTTGTTTAACTGAACCTTGGGCTAGTCAACATTTGTAAATAAATCCTTTGATTAAACGAGACAATTTGCTATTATTTTTCCATTCTTAAAATGAATGGTGGTGCCCCTTTTGAACTTTAATAAACTATTAAAGTATTATTAATCATCAGATTAATTTCTAATAGCAGAATTAATCTGAACCACCTGTACCCGCTACAGAGCTCATTAGGTAAAACATGGCTTGACTGTTATTCAACATGTTCCTTTTTTTTCTTTGTTATTTACAGTTTATTTTTAAAGGGCTTTTGTGTCAAAGTTAGGAATTTCAACTCAAGATGTTTCCCCAATACTGACTTTAACATGGGTGATCATCACTGATTTATTTTCTGTTCCCAACTGACATTCAATGTTGTTTTCTTTAAATCATGATCACAATCCTACTCGTAACTTAACCATATGATTATTACTGTAACCACCTCCCAGAACTTTAAGTACTTATATTTACCCAGAGAATAATTATTTACTCTAAACCTAATCCAGTCACATTTGTACTTAACATTTACCTCAAACTTTACAACAGCATTGTCACATCATAGACACTTACAAACACATACAATCCCACCATAGCCTTAAAGGCCTGAGATCAAAAGTATAGGTTCAACCAAGTACCTTCTTCTATGCAGCTTCAACATTTTACAGCAAACAGTTCTGATATACAAGAGCTCTAAAACATGGAATGTGATTCCCTCACCACCACCCGAAGCGTCTTCCGGACTCCATCATGGAGATAAGACTCTTTAACAGCGGCTTTGACCTCAATGTTGTATTCCCCATCCTTCATGGGAATAATAATAAAGGGTACAGATCTCGTAGTCTGGGCCCCAACATAGACTTCCTGTCGATACTTTCCATGTTTAGAAGCTGCACTGCACACATTCTCCTCCTCAATCAGTTCTACGCGCACCTTAAAAAACAGACAAGAAAAGACAGACAAAGATACTAAGGTATGTGTGGTTGATTAAGATCCAGATAAAGATCCCCATTCAGTGCATAACAAAACCTTTAGTTGTATTTGAGTTAAGCTAACAATTATTTAATTTGAAGAAAATTAAAGCTTTACATTGTTTCCTACAGAATTTATTTTATCTTTAGAATGAAAAGGCATATTGTGAGGTTGTCCCAGTTCTGAGGCTGACCAAATCCGCTTATATTACACTAATCTAAGACTTATCGAATTAAAAGCCAGGCCTTTGTATACAAACTCTTATACAAAAAAAATATCGTGGTACAATTCTGGCCTGAAACACCAGACTTACAGTGGCTGGATCATCGTTGTAGTTGTGGAGGACCGCTTTAACTTCTATCTGCTCTCCACGGACAGCAGAGTAGGGCAGCCTGAGATCAATGAAGAATGGCTTCTGGACAATTACCTCTAATGGTTTGCCGACACAGATTCCTTAAAGTTGATAGGGATGATTAAGTACCAGGGATGAAACAAACAAAGAACAAAGGTGTAATGAATGGAAAATGTTTAAGGGTAGTCACTGAATCCTCACCGTGAGTTCTTGACAGACTGATGCCAGTGAACTGCCAGGTCGTGATTGAATCTTGCAAGGGAACATTTTTCACAAATGATGTGGTGTCACTGAAATGAAGAAAAGTGTGTAAAAAAGTATAGGGTAAATCTTAGTAATGTCATTAATGAAGGCATCAATTATAAGCCCTTATAGTTTGTGTAGACTCACCAGTTAGGGCTCTGTTTAGGGCAAGGAGGGAGTGTGATATCTGTCCACAACCAGCTTTCAGGGAACTGGGTGCGAGAAGTAATGTCATTGCTGTCCATGTAACTGTCATCCTCCTCACCTAAAGTGTGATTAAAAAGGTTTACAATTTTTCATTGGGAGTATGACCATTGATAACCATGCAGTCCACCCCCCTCCCAAAATGTGTCCCGTCTCTTACTGCGAGCCAGTTGAAGGCTTTCCTCCCTCCTGTCATCTCGCATCTTTTTCATCTCGTTGCAGCAGTGCTTGAAGGCCTCAACACAGGTTGGACCATCCACGATGTACTCACTGCGCATCTCACAGGTGTATGAAACACGGATCACCTTCATGCCATCTGAACAACATTCACGTTGCAGTTTGTCTTCATATTTACTCACTGGAAAGAAATACAGTTATGGAGGAAAGACAGAGGTGAATGGTATGGAGAACAACTAATATAGCGTTTTAATATAGCAAATAAGAAATAAACAAAAGTTGTTCTAGTTAAGTCAAGTCTGTTTTAGTTACATGGCTTTTATCGTTAAACCCTTGATTTGAATAAGGAAAATCTCAACAACAAGAAAATACGGCAAAAGATGGCTGATTATGTGGTTATTTTGTATTTGGGAGCTGTGGTTCTTACATAAGCTGGTGGTGACATCCATTATGTTAGGGGCTGCTCGTTTCCTCCTGCTTGGGGCCAGACATTTCAATTCTGGGAATGAAACACAGACAAGATTTTTAATAGAAGTCAAAAAGGTTAGATTTGGACCACAACGTTTGAATGGTATAATTGATGTGATCATCCTAAAATCAGAGTGAGCTCAAATAATGTTTGGGCAAATGGAGAGGGCACACCACTACTGTTATTGTTATTTGGTTGACTGTTGCTTAAATAGAAAACATTTTAAAACCTTTGACCAAACAATGGAGACCATGATCAGCTCATAGCAATCACCTTGGCTGATTGTTGAAGACAACGTGTAGGTGCCTCAAAGGGTCACTTAAATCAAAAAAATATTATGTACCTCCTTTACCACAAGTGGTATCTGACAGTGTGAGTTTAAGATGGGTTGAGGCTCTGTCCCCAATCATAAAGATGGTCAAGTGAACCATTATTACAAAAAATTACAGTAAAATAATAATGCTGTTCTTCTACGGTCCATTACATTACACCTAAAATGACGGTGAAAAATAGGAAAAAACCCAAACAACGACAGCTAATGTCCTAATTTGACCTTTAACCAGTGTTGCCCAATTTAGGATCTTGGCCTCTGCCACGTCTGCACATTGTTACCAATACTGTTTGTTCATGGACAGGATATTGAGATTGGTGTCAGGGACAGGAGGGGTTGCAGTCCATTAGATTGCATTGCTGCTTTGTGGTCCTGAAGGAATCATCGGCTCTGACCTTCAGCACTCAATGGAACAGTGTGCAACCAAGTTTAGCAATCTGAAGCCATGGCAAAAACTCAAAGGATTAACCTACTGTGGGTAGGGTATGAGTCCCTACCCCAAGTGAAGGAGTTCAAGTACCACAGGATTTTGTTTGAGCAAAGGGACAATGGAGCATGAGATTTGCAGGAGAAATGGCATAGATGGATAGATTTTAACTCGCTGGAAGGCAAAGCGCTCGATCTACCGGTCAGTCTTTTTTCCTACTCTCCACTAAGGTCATAAAGGTTTACTCGTGACCGAAAAAACTAGAACCCCTGCTGGAGCGATTGCCCTCAGGACCCAACCACGGATAAGCGGATGACGGTGGATCGATCCAAACCATTGGATATTTGGGAGGACTTAGTAAGATTATTAGGATGAAGGAAAAGAATGAGCCAGGTGATTGAAGTAGTCTCACCTAGTCTGAAGGGAGTCCCAGAAGCTGTGTTGGACTCAAACAGCAGCCCAGCATCGTAGAACACACCCATACCATCCTTCCCTCCACCTGCTGTGCAGCCTGTGTCGAGTTTTTCTACAATGTCCCAAACCTGAGCAGGGTGGAAATCATTCATTAACATAAATACAAACAGGCAAGACTCACATGACAGCTCTGACGCATTTTGCAAACATTTACTCACAATACACATATTTTTTTCTGTTCTACTTAACAAAATACTGCAGCTTTAACTTAACCCGCTTGCCTTTTTATCCATCACATCGCTGCTTGTTCTAGTGTTGGCTCAGTTGATTTGACATAGTTCATTTTGCACAGTAGAAAATTACTACAATTTGAGCCTATCTTCATTTGCTCCCTGTCAGATCAGACTTTCAGGTGCTGCTTCTGGCCTATAAGGCAGTCAATGGGCTCGCACTGTTATACCTGTCTATTCTGATTGCTCTTTATGCCCCATCCCTGGCACTACGGTCTATGAATGCAGTGCTCCATGACGTTCTCCAAAGTTTAAAGCCTGCCGGCAGCAGGGCCTTCTCCAATCAAGCTCCTTTTTTTCGGAACAAGCTCCCGGCAGACATTAGACAATCTGAGTCTGTCGACATATTAAAGTCATAACTTAAGACTCTACTTAAAGCCACTACGAGTAACATGGCACGTTGGCGGCCCCTTTGGACAAAAGCGGTAGTATTTTTACGACGCCAGCGCGTGCCGGGCGTGCGTGCCGGGCGTGCAAGGTTCAAATGATCAGGAAGCAATATAGTGCATGTCCGTGTGTTGAAAGTCTGAGGGCACCGGACTCTTTTCGGCTCCGTGAGAGTGGTTAGTGACACAGCATCAACTAATGCCAGTCAGTGCTACACACACCTGATTGCAATGAGTTGATGCAGTGTCACCTCTCACGGAGCTGAAAGAGTCCGTGTCCTCACACAAAGCGAATGAACGAGAGACGGCAGTTAGTATGGATCACGATGAGGTAATGTGTTTATGTTGTTCTAAATAATGACTATTTCAGATGAATAATGGTCATCTGATGATGCTGGTGAGACAAAGTAAACTTTGTTTTAGTTGGCTACCGCTCATTCATTTAGGAGTAAACACTGCAGTCTAATTCGCTCCCGTGAAATTGTGTATATATGTTGCTTGGCAACACCCTCCCGCCCGCCTATCACTCTCCCTTTTAGCTTTTCTTCATTGCATTTTCTTTTTTTTCTTTGATGGTTCAGCCCCGTTATCAGTCATTATGACGACAAATAACTGTCTCAAACAAGGCTCCCTCTCCCTTCCCTCACCTGGAGGGATAGGCTTCTCAAATCGTGTTGCAGCGCCACACTGAAATCTGCGACCAATACGGATATGTGACCATAGAGCCTGAACGAGCGAACCGAAAATCGGACTGGGTGTACGACCAGACCAAAAGCAGGAATAAAAACTATATAGAAACGTATTTCTTTGCACTGATGGTCTCGTTTGCTGTTAAAGGTAATTTATGATTATGAGAGGAAACATGAGGCTTTTTAAAAGATATTTAAATGTTACTCGGAGCTGCTTTAACTCAATAAATTCAAATTAAATAAAGAAATTGCCTTCTTCTGTGTGAGGCGGTGCTTGTTGTTTAGTACATAGACGCCTTTGTCAACTGCCACCAGTCCCACTATGGCCTCTGGGTCTCCAGTTACCCTCAGACCGAACATCTTGCGAGGCTCATAGGATGGAGCTGTCCTGGTGGATTCCAACTTCAACTTAAATAGGAAGGAAGAGCAATGAATGAGACGTGCACATTTTAATTTGTTGACACTGTTATATGGATTTAAAAAGTGTGTCTTACAAATATACAATTAAATCTATCAGTTTCAATATGGGTGTGTAGTTTGCCTAATTAAAGAGTTGTGTGTCTCACCGAGCCCATGCAAGAGTCCTCTACATCCACCCAAACAGAGTCTGACACAACTTCATTGCCATTTGTATGGTAGTAGGCTATGATGCGGAATGATGGCAGCATGTCTTTTTTAATGGGAATGGACAGGGAAATCAGTACTTGACCACTTTTCTTGAAACGGCCTTTATCCACCAGCTGACCTCTACTCATGATCTGCAGACAGAGATTCACACATCAGTACTTAAATGACGTCGAAAACGGTTTAGGTATGGGCACACATGCACAGGGGTTAAATATTTCTCACCAGGTACGTGATGTCACTTTGTTCAGCTCCCGGCCCATGTATGTTGAGGTTTATTTTAAGGTTGTCTCCTATTTCCAGCTGAGCTGTATCCACACCTGCAAAGATGAAATGCTGCAATGAGTGCTAGACACTGTTGTATCTATTAAATGGCACATACTTTCCATCACCACTTTCCATCACCACCAACATCACCACCTTTTTCACCATCTGAAGGTATTTCAGGATGCACCTCACCTATATGGATGTAGTTGTGGCTCTTGGTGACATATGGCTTAGCTTCCATGGTTGCTGTTGCCTGTCTTTCACTTGAGATACGAGGATCATTGGTCTTTGCCTACAGTTAAAGACACACAGTTAAATATTAATATAAATATATTCAAGTCTAACCTATCCTATTGTGACCTTGTCTGTAGCCTAGCTAGCAATATAACATTGCTCAATGAAATAAAATAAAGACATAAAACTGACGAGAATTAACAAAGGTTTACTATAAATATCTTGACATAGTATGACAAAAAAACAAGTAGCAAGTTGGTAACATGTTCACCATTCACTTATTACCAATGTGGGATCAGCAAAACCCAAAAAGAGTAGGGTGATAGTTCTGCTTGATTCTACCACTTCAAGTGAATAGTAAAAAATCTGGGTTAATGTATAAAGTGTTAGGGACTTACTTCGACAGTCAGACTGTTGGCCACTCTGTCTGTATTAATAGTCAGCCTGGCCATGCCATTGTCCGCAGTGTAGCCCTGCACCTGGCCCGGACTGACCACCACTGCAACACCTTGTGCAGGAGTGTCATCAGGATTCAAAACCTCAACCTGCCATCAGAGACAAAACAGCTGAACAACAAATGCTGTTGGTTTGTTAGCGCTTTCCTCTTAGTTGCATGACCTACTGTAGATAGTATATCATATAGTGAGCAAAATTATTGGGTCACTCTTGGTCTCTGGTATCTCCTCTGTTTGTAAAAAATCTGCCTCATAATTAGAATTCGAGACATTACACTAATCAAATTAGTTAAAGAAGAGGCATTTAAGCATGAGACTTTTATATTATTGAGGATGTTGTGTCATCAGTATTTCTTTCAGATTGACTGTATTTTGGTAGTGAAATGTTATGGATTTTTTTTATAAAGTAATATATAGCTAAACTTCTGCTGTCACTTTATGTATATGTATATGTGAATGAGTACTTTACCACAACATCATAGGACATTCCCGGTTTGTAATATTTGGGCGTTTTCTTGAAGTGGATGGTGTAAGGTGACGTGACAACCTGGATACCTTTCAACTTTGCCTCCACCATTTCACTACCTGTGAGTTGATATAGAAACACAAACACATTCACACACAACCCTGACACACGAAACAATTTTCTTTTTCCACTAATAAATCTCTTCACTGTCTTCTTTATTGATTGATACCGAAAATGTGTCATGTTATAAGAGGCCATTATCGTAGCTGAAACCATATTAACAAATATGAGTGGAGAGTTGTGTAACTGTAAATAATTTAGATTTGAAAATGTGTAGGAACATTTTCAAATATGTATTCAGATTTGCAAATGTGGCAATATTTGAGTGACCTGGGCCGAGCCGTTCCCCAAAAACGGACGGAGTGTGTGTAAGCCCCCAACTTTTTTCTAGCGCAAACACACTACGCGGATGGTGAGTAGGAATTAGCTTATTTTGACAAAAGGTGCTGGATAACAATCGCTGAGCATGCCTTTAATATCATGTGCACATGAACAGAACTACTGTACACCGTATACCCATATCGCATTTGCAGATCTATGTGTACAGTTATGCATGCATTTATGGATGTGTTTACACATTTACAAATCTTACATGCAAAACTGAACACGGGTTTGTATTTTCTTTTTTATAAGTTTTACACATTTACAAATGGATTTCGTACCCACAGAATCGCACACAAATGAATATACATTCGCGAAATACTTTAAACATTCACAAATATCATTACACATCTAGGAATTGCATTGCACATTTTCAAATCTCATTACCCACACAGATATAGATGGACTGCAGCTGCACAACTCTTAACTCACATTTCTATTTTTTTGTAATTTGTAGGTATAGTTGTGGCGCCATACTAATATCTTCTGGAGATTGTTTTCCTCTTGTACTTGTAGGGAGTTATTTTGGACCCTAATCAAGCTAAGAGTTATTTGACCCCTTTTAGCAGCTATCAATCACATATAATCGACAGCCTTTCTTTCTTACCGCTCTCCGTCAGCACACTGACAGCTGCGTATATGGAACTCCCCACCAGGTCATTGATGTTTCGGAAGGTCTGTGTGATGTGCTCTCTCTTCAGTGTGACCACGCCATTACCTTTCTCAATCTAATGTGACATGAAATGAAAATTCATCTTGAAATACAGTAGACTAATGTAGTAGAGATATACAGTCAGTGAACAACTGGAGGTTCATAAGAATGGGTAAATTCTTGCATCCGTCCTGCTTTGTTCTGAACACCGTTCACAAATAATAATATTTACAGATTGGAAATTCAACAATTTAACAAAAATGACTGCTGCCATCTGAGTAACAGGTAATCACTGAAATATTTGAGTTTTTAGAATCTTACAGCACTGGTATAGGGCAAGCCCCAAAATGTATAATGTATGAGATAGAATAACCAATCAACTAGAAAACTGTTCGACAGACTGGGATGTATCAAAAGTATAAATATGTGCTTACATCAACCCTCTGACGTGAACTTGTAAAGCTCCTCTTTTGACCCTCTTGCATAACCCCAAACACCACATACGCAACCCCATCCACTTCCTTACCAAACAGATACCTAAGAGCACAAGAGAAAGACATGTTAAAGCCCACAATGAAGTGAGAACAATTTACTAAAACACAAGAGCACCAACATAACCTCTACATTTTCTCCCGTTATTTTCTCCTACTGTCGATCTACAAGGACTCTAATGACACACAACAAAAACCTTCACATGTTCCATACGTGGCTCTGATGTTGATGGTGAGCTCTTCACTGTCGACATAGAAAAAAGGGCTCCCAGACGTCAGCTTCACCTCAAAACTGGGCAGCACTAAAACATTTGATTGTATTGTTTCAGTTATCGTCTTTTTAGGTTTTGAATAAGAGTAGACCAACAGCTAATGAGGGACTTACCATATTCTTTGACCTCAAAATCTGCCGAAAAGCTCTGCTGTGGGTTGCTCTGGAACTTTGCTACCACCTTCCACAGTCCTGGACTAAGAGATACATTACACACACACAAACATTTTAATAATCAAACTTAAAATCTAAATATTCATAACATTCAAGGACTGACGGTGACACAGGGATCAGACTTTAGACATGAAGCAGATGAATGTTATATTTTAGCCCCTGTGTGTACAATTGTTTTGTAATGTCTGTCTGTCTATTTAAAATTAATATTTAGATCAAAAAATATATGAGATATTACCATACTGGACTATTTATTTGCTGGTATATTGGTTGTCTGGCAACATCCTAATTGTTATCTTTGGACAGAGCCCTGCTAGCTGTTTCTCCCTGTTTCCTGTGATTATGCTACACAAAGCTAACCCTCTCTTGGCTAATGGACAGATATGACAGTGGTGACAATTCTCATCCAACCAGAAATTTAAATTTTTAAATCATATGTGACAAGTACTGCTGGGGGGGAGTTCACGAGTTTCCCCAATTAGCTAATTAGATAATACTGTAGTCTATGCCTCTGCAGTTAGTGCGACTGAGGGGTAATAGAATCCAAGAATCACTATACCAACCAAGTGGAAGATATTTTTAGTTGTCCAAATACTCAATTAGCAACATGGAAATGTGTTGAATAAAACATAAATTAATGTGTTAAGATAAATACACTTTGCATAATCTTAAATGATTTATTTTAAGGTGTACATATTGGTATAATTTACCCATTATCCACCATTTCATGCAAAGGAAGTGCTTATAAACAAAATGTATGGAAATAGGGGAGTGGGGTGAGATGTGCCACTTTTTACTCAAAGTGACTTTAAAGTGAGGCCTTGGGCCTATCCGAAAAGTATTTTTTGCATAGGAAATTTCCTTTCCTATCGAGATGAACCGGAAGTACTCGGCGGATAGGTGATCCGAATTCTCAAAATGCTTAGGAAAGGCATAGGAAAGGAGCCTCAATTCATCCTTTAATCCTCCTTTAGCATAGGTTACTCCGGACCAACCTATGCGAAAGGAAAGGAGATAGTGGTATCCCATAATCCTTTACGGCGGCAAGATTCAAAGCAACAGGCCACCGCCGGAGTTTACCGACTCTACACGAATACGAACGAGAGGTAAAACAGAAGAGAGGAGAGGAGAAGAGATGAGAGGAAGATTTAACTCGGCTAAAACAAAATACTCCCCCCCCCCCCCCCCCCCCACACACACACACACACACACACACAGGCTAAAGATAATAAAGGACTCATAAAAGACCAACATCATAGTTATTTTCGTAGCACATAATTTACACCATAAGAAAATAAAATACCAACTTCACATTTAATGAAGTTACTGGGGGCAGTTCATTTCAACATCAACATAAGTGTAGCCTCTTTTTATTCCACATGTGAATTGGGATATATGGGAGTGATTCTCAAGGCCTTTGCACACCGGGCGCGACGCGAATAAACGCAACGTAAAAGCGAATGTTTTTAAATGTGAATTTTGTCGCGTCCCACTTTAGAAGCGACGTCCCAGAAAAATCGACCTCAGTTCGAAAAAATAAAAAACGCAAATTCGCGATGCGAAATGACGGCGCTGGTGTGGAAGCTTGTATTGACTCTGTATACATTCGTTAATAAACGGATTAATCGCACGAATAAAACGCGCCCGGTGTGCAAAGGCCTTCACTCTGTTGGCGACAACCTGATTAAAATCAATATGAAAAGAACGCATGGATCAAACGAGCGCTTGTTGTAGTCAATTTTCGGAGAATAGTGTAGTTTCACGCTAGTGACTCACGTCAGCAATACTCGCCGTCGCGCAATGACGTCGGTTAGGAAAAGTGGAGTCGAATTCTTTTGAAACAGCGCTGTCCTTTCCTATGTTCGATAGGAAGCACCTTTCATCTCTCCTTAACCCCGATGACGTTTAGGGGTTAAGGTATAGGAAAGGAGGCTTATAGGTTAGGAGATTGGACTTTTCGGATAGGCCCCTTGACAGTAAAGTCTCCTACTCAAATATGTACATATATTTCAGGGTGTTATGCATCCCCGGCAACAATAACTTTGGATCTGAAATAAACTGTTTAAGAAATATAGCTTTCGGAAAAAGTTGTCTTGTGGCATAACTTGCCCCTGGTGTGGTGTAAGTTGTGCCACTGGAGAGAATACCATGGGGTAAATTGTGCCATTGATATATATCTCATAAACTGTAATGCAAGACCAATCCATTAGACAATCACTTATTTAAGGTTTATTTAAAGTAAATATATATATATATATATATATATATATAAGATTGAAGGACACTTTTCTTAAACAAGGCCTAGCAGATCTAATGGTTTTACCTGCCAAGCTCACAATGACAAAGTCACCATCATCATCTTTCTGGCCATCTGAACTCTCATCAGTGGTGTCGTTAAGTGGAACAGAGATGTCAGTCTCTTCTGAGCTACTGTAGACAATCACTTTCTTTTGGTGACCAGCGTATACAGCCATGCCAATGGCACAACTCTCAGAAATGTACTTTGCACTACCTGCTCCGCCCTTGTAGAACCAACTGCCACCTAGCATATGCGATTCCCCCTCCATTTCTGCCTTTAAATCAAGGCTCAAAACCCATATGTACACCCTGGTTTTTCCTCCCCATTAATCTTACCTCTCCACTACTATCTTTTTTTATATGTGGATGTCTGGGGCTTATGTCTTTTATTTTTGTTATTTTACCTTAATTTTTACCTACTAAATGCACTATGTTCAGTACTTTGGACAGTGCAAACTGTTATAAATGTGCTTTTATAAATACATTTTACTTACCTACTTACTTATAACTCACCCCAGGCCCTCTGGCACAAATCACCCCAACCCCAGACTTTTGTATAATAAGCATGATGCAGCAGTTTAGGGCTGACATCGTGCTAACTATATAGATAGACACAAAGTGTAGCATACTAAAGCACTAAAACATGTGTCAAATGTTTTCAAACATGTACAATAATCAAAAAACCTTGATCATGGAAATTTTACTTTGAAAAGGCAAAAAACTGTTTTTTGAGCTTAAATGTGCTTATATCTTATTCCATGTTTCTCTCTTCTTTACAGGATGAGTCAAATGGATGGCTCTTCTTAAATATGTGGTCACATTTCCAATTTCTTCTATGGTTTTCTAGAAACAAGGGGTGGCACAACTTCCCCACTGGCACAACTCACCCCACTCTCCCCTACAATGTTACATGTAAAGTTAAGTAAATAAAAATATTCACCTAATGATTTCCCCGAGTTGGAAACCTCCAGAGTGGATGCCTGCGTTCAGAGAAACTGGATCCAGTGGTAAAATTATGCCATCGGGGGTCTTAAAACAGACATTATTGAACAACCATTAAAAGTGAGTTGAAAAAGATTAATGAATCATTATGTAAATGCATGCAATATTGATGGTTTTTTCAGCTATTCCATATACTTATTTTATGTCTTACCCTGAAGGGAGAGGCTGCTAAAATGTCTAACTAAATCACTAGAAAGTGTTATGCTTTTTTATTTTTAGGACAGGTGTTACTAAAGAAAGACATGAAACTCAAAGGTCCCATATTATGCAAAAGGAACTTTTTCGATGTTTTGAACATAAATGTGTGTCCACAGTGTGCCTAGAGACTGCCAAAGTATATAAAAAAAGAAAACTCTCCTTTTCTCACTCTCCCCTTTCTGAAAACCTCCACCCCTCCCCCCAATTTACTCGAGTCAGAATTCTCTCAGTTTCTGACGTCAAAAACAGGAAAGCCACCTCCCCCCATTAGTAACCAGAAACGTCCACCGTGCAGTAGTCTATGATAACCCCACCCCCCTATTTCTTATTGGTCCACGGCCCCGAGATCCTCTGGAAAAATATTCCTTCACCGCCATGTTGTTTTCCCCGCTAAGCGACAAGATGCCTGTAGTACAGCAAAGCATGCTGAATGTTGCATAAACCAACACAGAAGCCGATTGCTCATAATCAACTAATTTATCTTAAAGACCCACTTCACCCGTGGAAATATGAAGGTGTATTGAACTCTGAGATCCTATGTAGTATAAAAGTGCAAACATTTTAAAAATCGGTTCATCCTAGCCTGAGAAAAGGCAGAAAGAGTGTTTCATGGTCTCACTGTCTAACCCTACATTTTCCCATGGATGACTCACACATGGTAAAATGTAGGGTTAGGATTAACAAGACAGCTTGGCCAAGGGAAGACTGAGGGAAGACTGAGGAGAAAAACCTCATTCATACATTATAATAGTGATTTTATAATGATAGAACGCCGGTTCTATATGGGTGAAGTATTCCTTTAACCACAGTAGTCAAATGCCTCATTTTTAATAACACAACAGATAGGAAGCTACTTGTGCTTGTTTTCAAATGGTGAAACTAAAATAAATATTTGTATTGGTATTTTTGCCTGACTGGTGTACAGCTATTAGCTTTGGGACAAGCATCCAGATTTAGCTCAAAATAACCTATTTGTATTAACCACAGCTGTCTAGTAATGCCTTGTTTTTAACAGGACAAAGGATTGTAAGCTAATAGTGTAGAAGTCAAACTTTGAAACTAATGTTTTCACTGATTTTAGTGGTATTTTTAGCCGTTAGCTCCCGAGGTAGCTTCACAGTACCCTCCATCTTTTGCTCATAATAATCTATTTGTATTAACCACAGCTGTCTAGTAATGCCTCATTTTTAACAAGACAAAGGATTGGAAGCTAATAGTGTAGAAGTCAAACTTTGAAACTAATGTTTTCACTGATTTTCGCAGTAGCCTCCATCTTTTGCTGCATTTTGATAGTGAACATGCCGTTTCCATTAGCTTGTGGCTGTCAGTGCATCTGAACATAGTCTTTCATGTAGACAAGGATCAGTCATGTCAAACTGTTCAAAGTGCGGCTGAGCTCCTGCGTTACTAGCACTAGACATGGTTGGCTCCTCAGATCGTGTAGTGACAAGGGCTATGGACGCTATGGACCTATGGACAGACGGCGAGGCCAATGGCTTCGCTTCCGGACAGGGGCAGGGGGAGCTCATAGATGGTATATAAAACGAGGGGAGCTGCAGCTTGTTTTCAAAAATAGGCCATCCTGAGATTAGCTGAAAATCAGGGTATAGAGGCATACCACAATAAATGATCTGAAGGTTTTTTTCAGCAAACAACTAAAGAAAAACGTATTAGGGACCTCTAAGACCATATAATATTGACAGAAAAGTGTATAATATGAGACCTTTAACAAAGACAAAAGCTTCAGTGGATGTGTTATTTTAATAATTTGTCAAGAAAGTGTTTAGTGTTTAGCTTCTGTGACATCACCTCATCATGAAGTGTCATCCTCGCGGTTACAGCAGATTATATAATAATGTAATTAATTCTGTCATTATTAAGGAATAAAAACAATACCACAATCTCGATGGCAATAGAAGCCTCAGTTCTGGTTGCCTCATCCCTCACTACGGGCTCCATACGGGGAGTCAGAGCAAACATTCTAAAATGGACTGACAGAGAGAAAAAGGTTAATTTCACTGCTCAATGTTAAAGGGATGTATGTCTAATATGAGTCGTGTGATTCAAAAGAAGAGTTAATTTGACTGATTTGTACTGTACAGTTATGCAATTTGAAAACTGAAAAAATGTCTGTGCAAACAGATTGTAATAAATAGATGATATATTTTCTATGATAATATGTAGCATACTCACAGAGGTAGGTGTGTTTTTCAGCACTGATGTAGTATTTAACTCACCTCTGCTGTTGGGGGTGTAGATGGTTTTGTCAGTCTGGATGAAGATGTACCCAGACTGGAAGGACACTAAGACCACTTTCTCCAGAACTGCATCAGGAAACTTAGCTTGCAGGTACACAAACTGCTTTATGCTGGGATCCTTACTGAATTCTCCAGGGGGGATCTGAACCAGTATAGAGAAACAAGAGCAATACATGAGGAACTGGACAGGGTATGTTTTGTGCATTTCAAGATTATGGATCTCTTGTTTGTGGTCAGAAGTCTTCAGAGAAAATTAAGCCAAGTAACAGTAACATAAAGAAACAGTATTTAATTTACCGTTATTTGTCCGAGTTCCTGGAAGTTGTTATCTTTAGTGAGGGTCACATATGTGGGAGCATTAAGCAGCTTTCTGGCTTTAGTTGGATGGTTCATCACATTGATTTCAACACGAATGTCTCCTCCTGTGCAGTCTTGACACTCCACAAAAATGTTTTCTGCTGTTCCTACACGCAACAAGTTGGGGGCAGACATCACCTTCCTGCACAGCAGTGGAGAAAGAGAGAGAAAGGGAATATTCTGTTGTCACAGTGCAGAAAGGACTACATGATGAGCAAAATGCACTTAAAAACCTTATTATTTTATTATATATAATATAAAGCACAAATATTAAAGTGGAGGCTTGTCACTGTTTATACAGATGACATACAGATGTGTGTTTTGCCTTTTTGTATTAAGGTTTTATACGAGTTGTTTTTTTGGAAAAGTGGTTCCCAAACTTTTTTGCATGTGACCCCTTAAAATCAAAAAGAATGTGCTCGTAACCGAATTTCAAATGTATTGGGCTCAACCCTTCAGCTCTTTCCACTAAATCTTGATAATTTGAATGATAGGCAGTAGAAGGTCATGTATTTCACATGAAAAAAAGCAAAAACAATAGAAAATCCTGAATATTTTTTGTAACCCCCCCCCCATTAATTATTCCTTTAATTTCTTGGTTGAGAACCACTACCTAAGTTGTCAGGTAAATATCATAAGCTCCAGCATGGACTTTGCATTCAATGAGTGATCCATTGATTATCTTGACTGAGATCCAGCAATGGATCAATACAACATTTTAGCTTGACGCTAGACTGCTTGCCGTGTATGGCGTAATGCATCACTGTGCCATCTCAGAACTAAATCTAAGTTAATTAAATGATAAAATAAATGATGATAATTTGAAGTTGAGACACAAACTCCTACTGGACTACTGCGTCCCATTATGTAAGACAAGCTCCCATTACAGTTTAGCCAAAAACATTTGAATGTCAAGAACTGACAGACTGTAGTAGTAGTTTATATGTGTTTTGCTTAAATGAATTTCAGCTCAGTGGAATCATTTGTAAAAGTAAGGCTGGTCTACTTACAGTGGACTTCCATTAGCCAGAGAAATCAGGGAGGCAGTGGCCAGAGAGGCCAACAGCCACAGCACAGTTCTACGCATTCTCCCTCCTGATCCTGTTCCACAGTTATTGTGGGCTCTTGCTCTGCATTGTGCTCCTTTTATACACTGTCCTCCATCCCCCTGCTGCTCCTATTCACTTCAGTGCATCTATCTGCTCCCACCCCCACCCCCAATGTGTCTGTATACTTATGTACACAACACACAGACACATCTTCATCATTTCCCAGCAGTGGTTGAGAAACTGTTTAATTCTGATGAACTTTATCCCTGACCTGAGGAAAAAGGCAAACAGTAGAAAATCAATGAGGTTTACAGTGGTGGCCAAACGTATTAGAACACTTGGCATTTCAGTTGTTTTTGTTGATTTGGCCATTTAAATACCCATAAAACAAATTAAATATCTAAAAAGTCATCATTATGCTCTATAAAACATAGAATAGAGCATGATACAAGATTTTGGTAATTTTCCTTACAAAAACACAATTAAGGCCTATTACACACATGCACTGTAAAGTACACTTTAGACCACCATGATGCCACCAATTCACAAAACAACTATTCATTTAGGATGTTTTCTAAGATGTTTGCATTCTTTATTTCTGTCTTTTGCTGCTGTAGATTAGTGTCATTTTCTTTTTAACTGTGAACCTGCTGAATCAGTTTACTTACACAATCAAACATGTTGAACACGCGCAAACAAGTTTCGAGTGAAAGTTAGGTTGAGTAATTCTGGCATTTTGGAGTTTCAGTAGCAGGGAATTTCTGCATCTTAAGGTTTTTTGATAACACTTTTAGCGAGAAATGTGTACTTATGAGTACATTTTTATTTTTATTTTATTTAACCTTTATTTCACCAGGGAGTTACAGTAACTCTTCTCACAGGGAGTCCTGGCCAAGACAGGCAGCAGAAAAGAAGTTGCAGAATTTGCACAAGGCCACACACACACACAAACAAAGTACACCACAATTGACACTATAATGCTAAAATTACACTTCATAACAGGCTATATAGAAACAAGCTAATACATACAGCTTTTAAAAAACAAATTAAATTAATAAAAAAATTAAAATTGAAAACAAATTAAAAATAGATAAAAGGCATCAGGTTAAAAACAGTTGCAGTGTTCTTTTAGAGCTGATTGTAACATGTTTTCAAAGGTACTGAGTGGTGGGAGTGATTCCAGCTTTAGAGTGGCTTGAAGTTCATTCCAGACCTTTGGTGCATATGATGAGAAAGCTGTTGTACCCAGTTGTGTTCTTGTTAGTGGTGTGGTTAATAACATATATTCTGATGACCTTGTTTTGTAAACACTGTTATGGAAGGAAAGCAAATTTGAAATGTAAAGGGGTAGTTTACCCATTAGTGCTTTCGCAATAAAAATCAGTGCATGTAGTTTCCTTCTAAGGGAGAGGGAGGGCCATTGTACAGCCTCATACAGAATGCAGTGGTGAGTTCTAGCTGGGGCACCTGTGATGAAGCGCAGGGCTGAATGGTAAATTACATCTAGTTTGTTTAATAGCGATGAGGAAGAATGCATATAAATGAGGTCACCATAATCTAATACTGATAAGAAAGTGCTCTGCACTAACCTTTTCCTTGCTAAATGAGAAAAACACTTTTTCATGCGAAAAAAGAAACCTAATTTAGGTCTAAGTTTTTTTAAACGGCTCACAATATGGACCCCGAGAGACAGCTTATCATCAAGCCAGATACCTAAGTATTTATAAGACGATACTCTCTCTATTATCGTACCATCCTGAGTTGTTAAAGTGATGTTTATTGGAGAGCGTGAACGGGTAAAAATCATTGACTGTTGATCATTGTTTTTGTAGCATTTAGTACCAACTTTAAGCTTACCAGAGATTTTTGTACTACACTAAAAGCAGACTGTAAATATGTAATTGCTTCACTGACTGATGTGGCAGATGTATACATAATGGTATCATCTGCGTAAAGATGAATCTTTTTTTGCTTTAAGTCCCTACCTAAATTGTTTATATAAATGGAAAATAAAATGGGGCCCAAAACTGACCCTTGTGGGACACCCATTTTTACTTCCAGCAAAGATGAGGTACAGTTATCCAATGCCACACACTGAGTTCTACCACTCAGGTAATTAGTGAACCAGCTTAATACAGTGGTACTAAAGCCTATACTTTGCAATCTCTGCAGGAGAAGGTGATGGTCCACAGTGTCAAATGCTTTAGAAAGGTCAATAAATAAAACAGCACAAGACTTCTTGTTATCTAAAGTATGTAAGATATCATTTGTAACCGAGGTTACAGCAGTAATTGTACTATGTCCTTGTCGAAAGCCAGACGGAGTGGGATTCAAAATGGAGTTGTCAGATAAGAAATGTTTTAGTTGCTCATTTATGAAAGACTCAAGCAGTTTGGCCAAGACAGACAGTCTGGAGATTGGGCGATAATTATCTAAAACCGAAGGGTCTCCGCTTTTTAAAAGTGGAAGGACAAATGCAGATTTCCATGACTTTGGGATAGAGCCACAGTGTAGACTAAGATTGAAGATGGAGGAGATAGGGCCAGCAATCAAGTTCGCAGCAGTTTTAAGAAAATATGGCTCAATCTGGTCTGGCCCAGCAGACTTTTTACAGTCCAACCCCAACAGGGCCTTTTGTACTTCCGCGGCAGATATTGGAATGAAGTTAAAATTATTTAGACTTTCATTAGATGAATCAACGATGGAGGTTCCACTATCCATGGGGGTGGCTGGAAGTGTTGACTGAGTATCTCTTCCTGCATTAATAAAGTGCTCGTGAAGTATCTCCATGTCTTGTTTTACCCCTAACTACTGATGATTTTGGGACTATAGACCTAACATCTTGCCTTGCATCTCTAATTATTGGAGAAATTAGTTTATGCAAATTTCCAAGCACTTAACTGATATAAGATCCTATATGCTCCCAGTACCAATCGTCATTCATTTGAGTAAACACTGCAGTCTATTTCGCTCTCGTAAATTGTTACACATTGTCTT
Organism: Ammodytes dubius; assembly: GCA_026122265.1. Lineage (NCBI taxonomy): Eukaryota > Metazoa > Chordata > Actinopteri > Uranoscopiformes > Ammodytidae > Ammodytes > Ammodytes dubius. The sequence continues at coordinate 5,128,286 of CM047506.1, read as the reverse complement.
GGCAACGCCTCCGCCCCTATCACTCTCCTGTTAGCTTTCTTCATTGCATCTCTTTTTTTTCTTTCATGTTCAGCCCCGTTATCAGTCATTATGATACAAATAAGCTGTCTCAAACAAGGCTTCCATCCTTCCCTCACCTGAGGTAGCTTCTCAAATCGCATCGCAGCGCCACACTGAAATCTGCAACCATACGGTATGTGACCATAGCCTGCACGAGCGAACCGAAACTCGACTGGGTGTCGACCAGACCAAAAGCAGTAATAAAAACTATATAATAACCGTCTTTCTTTGCACTGATGGTCTCTTTTCTGTTAAGGGTAATTATGATTATCAGAGGAAACATGAGAGCTTTGAAAAGAATTTAAATGCTACTCCTAGCCGCTTTAAATTGTTTTTAATTAAATAATCACAATCGTCTTGCGGAAATGATATTAGTCTCAAAGGAATCTAGTTGTAGTCTTGCAATATGAGACCCGTCTTTTCAAAAACTCACTCTGTGACTGAAAACTAATACTATGTCTTCATGTGAGTTGATGTCTTAAGGGTTCAGTCTTCAGTCTTTTCAAAGTCCTTTAAAGTCCCTAGTGTAAGCCCAGCATAACTTTCAAACTGGGATGGTAGGAGAGCAACATTTGCAGATTTGGTGCAGTTTGTGGATAATCAGTCCAAGATTTTTCTCATCCCATGTTTGGAACTAAAGGACACCTCCATTACCGGGAATGAGAAGCTCAATGCAACAAGCTCGTTCGTATTTGGATAGAGAAAGAAGAAGACAAGGGTGGTTTGCTACAAGTGTTCCCAGCAAACATTAAACACGTAATAGAGTGTGTCCTAGGTCATCCTCCAAAGGCCTTCTGCTATTTGTATGGGCCATGTCTTGATTCATGTACCTGATTAACAAGAATCACACCAAGACAAGTTGGAGTTCCTCAAAAAGGGAGTATGCTTTGGGTGTCTGGAACCAGGCATTGAGCAAAGGATTGTAAATAGGGCTTACCTTAAAGTATGCTCATTCACACCCGACCACTTTGATATCACCAACAGGAACAAGCTCCTACAAAGAAAACAAAGAGAAGACAATCACAAGTGCTCTTGTGGAAATAGAAATGTACTGAAGATATGGGCCGGCGCGTCTGAATCCATCATGCCTGTAGCACCCTGTGAAGTTAAAAACAAAAAGGTAACAAGTGATTGAAACGTCGCTTCCTAGATCCAGGAAGTACTGACACATTGTACGGAAGCACCCTCACTGCTCAGATGACTGGAAGGAACATGACATACTTTACGTACAATGAACAAACAACAAGTGTCAAGCTCGTTGCCTGTGTTCTAGAATTAGCGGCCTGGAAAGTGGACATTCTTTGAACTTCCAGATACTTACACGCAAAAGAATCCCTGTGAAAAGGAAGCATTCCTACTGAATGGACGTGAACAATGGTAATTAAGAGTGTAAGCTCCCTCAGATTGATGCTGATATGGCCATGCTGATGGCAGTCAACACGAAGCCCTGGAACCATGATGGTATCAGCAGTCAAGATAAGGACCTTATGCATTAAAAGCTTTGGTTGGACTGTAATGGACTCTTAGAAGAGAGTGTCTCAAAGGTTGGAAAACCCATTTTATGGCCCACAGGATCTCTGTTGTAAGGATTGAAGAGTTGATGCAACAGCAAATCAAATATGACTTTCCAGAACGTCAGTATGAGGATCGCCTGGAAATGTCACAAGAGGATCACATGTTCATGGAACGCGTCTCCAAGTCCGTCAAATTGGTAGATGGGCATTACAGGATTGGATTGCCATTGAGAAATGGAGATGAGGTGTGCGGAGACGTCATTATCTGTATCTGTATCTGTATCTGTTCAACCAACAAAATTATCTGTATCTGTATCTGTATCCGGATACACAACCAGAAGTGGGCGTGGCCTATACCGGAAGTTTCTTTTACATTAGTCTACATTAAAGGAAGTCACACCTAAATTGATTTTCTAAACTAATATTCATTGTCAATGCAATTGTTGTCCCTTCAAAGCATCAAATTGATGTAATGTTGAAATAGAAGTCAAAAAGTCAGATATATTTCTACCTTTTCATCTCTCTCTTCTTTGTTCTCAGAATACGAAGAAATTCAGGGAACGAAAATATTGATAAATAACAGTCCAAATCTGTGCATAGGCTACTCACTGTTAGTAAATGAGGGCCAGTGTTTTACTTTTAGGCCTACTTCACCGGTTTGAATATGAAGGTGTATTGAATTCTGAGATCCTATGTAGTATAAATGTGGAGAAAAATTGAAATCGGTTCATCCTAGCCTGAGAAAAGGCAGAAAGAGTGTTTTTTTTAACCCTATATTTCTCCTTCTCGTGACATCACAGAAAGAGAAATATAGGTAAAAAAAAACTTACTTGTAAATATTACTGTGATGTCTTTTACTCACATCACAGTAATATTTACAAAGTACGTTTTTTTTTAACCCTATATTTCTCTTTCTGTGATGTCACGAGAAAGAGAAATATAGGGTTAAAAAAAACACCTTTCTGCTTTTTCTCAGGCTAGGATGAACCGATTTAAAAAATGTTTGCACATTTATACTACATAGGATCTCAGAATTCAATACACCTTCATATTCAAACCGGTGAAGTAGGCCTTTAATTAAGGTCTCCCTTTAACTGGGGAAAATACAGCTGTATTTCATGATTTTTTTTTTATCTCTATCTCTCCCTATCGCTCTTTTTTTACATTTTGTTTTACTAAACTAAGGTTTAGGAACAATCTGTATCAACGTGCCAATCTCATAAACCCTAAATAATATCTTAGCCTTTCCACAAAGCCATAGCCTATGTGATTTCAATGTGTCAAGTTTGCAGTTTCCGATTTTATTGTATAGGTCCTGAAGTAGGCCTAGGCGTATACGCATTGATTGACAGCTGAAAAAGAACAGGTCCTAAGCATCAGTTTGATGGAAACGTTGTGGTGTTTGAAAGAGTTTAAGCAGTAGGCCTAGTGAATGTAAATACATCGGGGAAGGGCTGAGGGTGACTCGGGGTGCAGCATATTCCATCGGTTCGTCTCTTCTCCGCCACGGCAGCGGGTTACGAGGAAACTCACATAAAAACGGCAGCGAATGCGATCGGTAGAACCCTCTATTCGAGGGAAAGGGTGAACACGCTGCGTTTATCAGTGGATAAAAAGAGAGAGACCGCGGGTCACGGGACGCGCCCGGTCCTCTCATGTCCACCGCAGAAAAGCTGTTAGTGTCATGCTACCTGTTGTGTCATGAGGCGGAACGCGCTGCGTCAATTAAGCGCATAATAAAAATAAAAAAAATCCCTGAATAATAACGGGACTATTCGGAAATTATCTGTATCCGTTTCTAACTCATTATCCGTGCTTATCCGAATACATATTCGGATTCGGGCTCATCCCTAATGGAGACACTGAATTCCACAACAACCGTTCAGTTGCTGTACAAAGAGCCTTAAACTTGAAGAGAAAGTTCTCAAAGAATAACAAGTTCCGTGAGGAATACAAGACGTTTATGGCCAACATGTTGAACAAAGGATTTGCTGTTCCAGTGTCACCTGAGGAAAAGGCTAAGACAAGCCAGAGCAAGAGAGTTTGGTATATACCACACCATGGGGTGTACCACCCGAAAAAACTCAAACTGAGGGTAGTATTTGATTGTGGTGCTACTTACCGAGGTCTCAATGCCGAGCTTCTCCAAGGTCCAGACTTAACCAGTAGTCTCATTGGCGTGCTCTCAAGATTTCGACAGAAACCAATCACCTTCATGGCCGATATTGAAGCAATGTTTCATCAGATCAAAGTGCCGACGGAAGATGCTGACCTCCTTCGGTTTCTATGGTGGCCTGATGGAAATGTGGAAACGGAACTGGAAGAGTACAAGATGGTTGTTCACATATGGTTGTCTACTGGAATATCAGAATGCTGTAAAAGCCGCCAAAGCTGGCTACTTCTCTAACCTGGTCTCAAACAACATCAATAGGCCAAAGGTTTTGTTCAATGTTCAGGATTCTCTTGTAAACCCATGTACAACTGATCCCATTGTACCTTCACCTGCTCTTTGTAATGATTTTCGTGACTTCTTTGTCAACAAAGACCCGTCTGGCCCCCCAATGTGCCCTGCCGTTTTTGACCAGTTTAAACCTTTATCACGGTCTCAGCTGTTGGATGTAGTGCAGAAACAATGCCCCACAAACTGCCTTTCAGATAGCATTCCTTCACGTCTCTTTAAAAATGTTTATAATTCTGTTGGCTCGTTCATTTTATTGTTGTTTCATGCTTGTTTTAGCTCAGCGTGTTTTCCAGCTCCTTTTAAGCAAGCCATAGTGCAGCCGCTAATCAAAAAGCCTGGTCTTGACCCATCTATCCTCTCTAACTTTCGGCCTATCTCGAAACTCCCCTTTTTATCAAAAGTGTTGGAGAAAGTAATGGCTATCATTTCTAGAGAATAATGACATTTTTGAAAAGTTCCAGTCTGGTTTTAGACCCCGGCATAGCACAGAAACTGCCCTTTTAAGAGTTTTTAATGATCTCATTGTAACTGTTGATTCTGGGTGTGCTGCTATCATGGTGACGTTAGATTTAACAGCTGCTTTCGACACAGTCGATCACAGGACCCTGCTGTCACGCCTAGAGCAGTATGTTGGTATTAAGGGCGCTGCCCTAAAGCTGCTCCAGTCCTACTTGACTGATAGGACTTTCTCAGTTAATTTAGGACTTTTTTCTTCTAGTGCGACCCCTTTTACTTGTGGGGTACCCCAAGGGTCTGTTTTGCCCTTTGGATCCATTCTCCGCAAACATAATGTGTCTTTTCATTGCTATGCTGATGATGTTCAGATTTATCTCCCTTTGAAAATGAACTGTAAAGACTCTGCAAAAAATTTCTTGCTTGTCTAAATGAAATTAAGACTTGGATGAGTCTTAGTTTCCTGAGTCTTAATGACAGTAAGACAGAAGGTATAGTGTTTGGGCGTGTAGAATGTTATGCCGACTGTATTGCTGCTCTACCCCCATCCCTGGGTTTAAAAAACTGCTCTGTCATTAAGAGCCTTGTTGTCATGTTTGACAGAGATTTTAAATTTGAAAAGCAAATTGGCTCTGTAGTCAAAGGTGCCTTCTTCCAGCTGAGACTTCTGGCTAAGGTAAAACCTTACCTCTCTACCTGGAGAAGGTTATTCATGCCTTCATTTTCTCAAGACTGGATTATTGCAATTCACTGTATGTAGGTTTAGACCAGCGCTCGCTGCGTCGCCTGCAGCTTGTGCAGAACTCAGCTGCTCGTCTTCTGACAGGCACAAAGAAGCGGGAGCACATAACCCCTGTTCTGGCCTCCCTGCACTGGCTTCCGGTCCGCTTCAGAATAGATTTTAAGATCCTGATGTTTGTTTTTAAAGTTTTAAATGGTATGGCCCCCGTGTACTTGGCGGATCTCATACAGGTCCATAGACCAAGCAGAGCTCTGAGGTCTGCAAACAGCTTATCTCTGGATGTGCCAAACAGCAGGCTTAAAACTAAAGGCGATCGTGCATTCTCCGTGGTTGCCCCGAAACTTTGGAACAGCTTACCACACCATATTCGCTCATCTGAGTCTCTGGAAACCTTCAAGTCCACTCTTAAAACTCACCTTTTTTAATGTGTGCTGTTGTATTTTAATTAGAGGTGGGCATAGATTCATTTTTTTAATCTAGATTAATCTCATTGAATTTTGGAATTAATCTAGATTAATCTAGATTAAAATGGCTCATTTGAATTCATTCATAATATGGTGTGCTCCCTAAATAATGACTCAAAGTAAGTCTTTGAGAACGTGTTTCTCAAGCCAGGTGGCGCATCAGACCAGGGGCTCATCTCCTGTTTCCAACATGCTGTACAAGATGTACTTGTGTTTACAAACTGTTAGGGATGGGCACGAGTAGTGTTTTCGCTACTCGAGTGATCGCTTGCATTCCTCGAGGATCAATCGATTCCTCGTTAAACTTTTTTCTATTTTTAGAATGCAGCGCACCTGTCTGCAGAATAACGGTGCAGCGCAATAATGCAAAGACCCAGCGCTTAATGCTTATTGTAAAACAGTCACAGTTATCATATGATTGTAAGGATTTATTTTCCACAAGTTTAAAACACATTTTCGTAACTGAAAGTAATTAAATAGGCGGGCCACAATTTAAACCGATCGAGTCTGAGGTGGGGAGAAAAAAAGAGAGAAAAAAAAGCATGGGCTGTAGTTGGCTAACAAATCAAAATAGACACCATTTAAAATAAGAAGGGCAGCAAATACAATAAAATGATTGTCCTACAATTTAAATACATAGATAAATAACTCACCAAAGCAGTAGAACTAGTAGTAGTATATCCAATCGCATAATGCTCACTCCGTGTCTGTGACTCTAATTAGCCTACCGCGACTAATTCCTCGTTATCGGAACGTTACACCGGTCGGCCAGTCAGCCTGGCTTCTTTACGTGACTTTCCAAGTTTTCCAGCACCGCATTCAGTGCGGACCACACACTGGCTGCGCTGCATGGAGGTGGCAGTTATTTGCGGTTGCTGTTTGACACAATAACGCTCAGTTTATTTCACTTGGATCAAAATATTTAATTTGGGCCCTTTTTGGGAATAGGGCATCTCACGCACCCTGAGATGCGTGTGCGCAGGTGGTGTGTGTCGTGGGCAAGTGATGGAGAGAGAGAGCGGCGGGTGTGTGAGAGAAGCTTCGCTCCTGCAATAAAGGCTCCTCAAGTGTCAACAACGGCCCCCGGCTATTATTACCCGACCAGAGAACACACGGAAGGGGGTTCACCCCGACGCGAACAGCCATCGGCCCTGGAGGGAACCATCTCCCCTGAGCCGAACAGGAGTTGGAATAAGAGATTAACGGCGATATTTTTTTTTATCGCCGATAAGAGTCTGGCGTTAACGCAGCACTTAACGCCGATAACGGCCCACCACTAATTTTAATTTATGTATTTTATGTAAAGCACTTTGGTGAATTTAGGTTCTTATAAGGTGCTATATAAATAAAAGTGACCTTGACCTTGACATATTTGGAGCAAATTCACATTAACTTTGCCCTTCAGCAGTGTGCAAGGGACAATGTTGGCAAGTCAAGACAGAAACCATCACTACAGTGCTCAGAAACTTTTACGTGGACGATTGCCTCAAATCTGTAGAGTGTGAGGAAGAAGCTCTCACACTTGCTAAGGACCTCACATTGTTATGCGCTACAGGAGGCTTTAAGCTCAACAAGTGGGTCAGCAACAGCAGAGCTTTAATACTCTCAATACCAGAGGAGGATAGAGCTAAGGAGGTCAAGGATCTGGATTTTGAACAAGACTCTTTGCCTGTCGAAAGAGCACTAAGTGTACAATGGTGACAGACTCATTCAGATTCAAGATCCAGCTCCCAGAAAAACCGCTCACTCGGCGTGGGATTCTATCAGTAGTGAGTTCCGTTTATGATCCGCTGGGTATGGTGGCCCCTGTTATCCTCCCTGCTAGACAGATCTTGCAGGAGCTCTGCAGGTTGAAACTTGGATGGGACGAGAAGATTCCTGAAAATCTTTAACAAACATGGTCAAATTGGTTGAGAGACTTGGGCCTTCTATCAGACTACAAGGTTAGAAGATGTCTTAAACCTGATGGTTTTGCACACCCAGTCTCATCGCAGCTTCATCACTTTGCTGATGCTAGCGAAAATGGTTATGGCACTGTCTCTTACCTGCAAATGATGAACCAGCACCATCAAGTTCACTGTGCCTTCCTCATGGGAAAAGCTAGAGTTGTTCCCCTGAAACCTGTGACCATCCCCAGAATGGAGCTCACAGCAGCCGCTGTAGCTGTACGGATGGATCGCATGATACGCATGAGAGGAGATTGAACTACCTCTTGAACCATCAGTCTTTTGGACTGACAGCACATCGGTGCTAAAATACATAAAGAACAAAACTTCCAGATTCCACACCTTTGTGGCGAATCGTGTGGCCACTATCAGAGCTGCGTCACAATTGGAGCAATGGAGGTATACAAACAGCAGTCTGAATCCTGCCGATTGTGCTTCCAGAGGTGTCTCAGTCCATAACTTCCTGAAAGCTGAAACTTGGATATCCGGCCCAGAGTTCCTCCGTCACAATGAGTCTGAGTGGCCCAAAGCTCCAGATTTAACTCTCACTGTCGGAGATCCTGAGGTAAAGGTGCTTGCAGTAAATGTTACTACCATTGAAGGAAACAACACCATCAACAGGATTATCTTGTGGTATTCCAAGTGGCACAATCTCAAAAGGGCTGTCGCCTGGATACTTCGCATTAAGGAGGCACTAAGAATGGCAGTTGCAAAGAAAAAAAGACTGCTTGGAAATAAAATGGAGGACAAACCTAACGCACAATCTCTGTCAGTGGAAAACCTACAGGAAGCTGAAGTGGCTATCCTTCAGTTTTGTCAGCAAACATGTTTTGCAGAGGAAATGACTGCTTTAAGCAAAGGAAACATGGTGAAAAGAAGTAGCCATCTACACAAGCTTGCACCAATTCTGCAAGATCAGCTGATAAGAGTTGGTGGCAGGTTGAACAGGTCTGCTATGCCGTCAAGCAGAGCCGGCCCAAGCCTTCAGGGGGCCCTAAGCGAAATATTATTAGGGGGCCCCTCTCCAATGTTAGCGCTGCTGAAACTATAGATCTTTGTTAAATATCATTCACACACCCAGTGTTTTCCGCTAGTGCCTCCACTGTGCGGCTGTGCAAAATATATTATACAGCCGAGATTCAGACCCTCCTAGGGGGGTCCGGGGGTATGCCCCCCCGGGAGATTTTTTTAACCTTTTTAAAGTGAAATGCATGAATCTGGTGAACTTTGAGAGGAAAATTAAGAGGCTAAATCTGAGGAATTTTGTGTGAACAAATTATTTGGAGACACTGGGTCAGATGAATTAGAAGCTATTGAAGAAGGACACATGGATTTTCCATAAAAATATTAATATAAAATAAAATATTATGGAGGGTCCTCTGGGTTGGGCTTGGAGCTCTTTTTCTTTTACGGGACATATTTCTCTGTAACATAGTGAATGCATTTAAATGCAGTGTGAGGAACTAAGCAGAAGAACTCTGTTGTCCAGCTACTGTATCTTTTTTTCCACAGACAAGGCTGAAATAGGCTATAGACTATACACAGTGCATGGGCAACTGAGGGCAGCCCCATTTCCAATTGTTTTTAAATAAGCTCAATACACACTGTGCATGGATGTGAACGTGACATGATCAGATAATTTCGGATTTCCTCCCAGATGAACTGATTACATTTTTAGGCTATTAATTATCTAGACCAAAAAATTTTATTTCTTTTTTTGTATAACTCACATTTGCATAATATGATGTTAATATCAAACACACAAACTAAAAAAAAAAATAAAAAAAAAAAATAAAAAATTTGGGAGGGGGACCCCCAGGCATTCGGGGGCCCTAAGCGGCCGCTTAGTTCGCTTATGCCTCGGGCCGGCTCTGCCGTCAAGCACCCAGTTATCCTGCCAAAGGACCATCACATAACACAACTCATCATCAGACACATTCATGAGGACCTTGGGCACAGTGGCAGAAGCCATACACTCTCACGTTTGAGGCAGAAGTATTGGATACCTGGAGCTATCTCAGCCATTCGAAAGGTAATCACTAAATGTGTTCCCTGCAGGAAGACAAGTGCCATTAAAGGTGAACAATTCATGGCTGACTTACCAAAGGAAAGAGTTACTCCAGGTGATCCCACATTTACTAATGTGGGTGTGGATTTCTTTGGACTGTTTGAAATAAAGCGTGGGAGGGCTACTGTAAAGCGATATGGAGTGGTCTTCACATGTTTGAATATCAGAGCCATTCACATAGAGGTTGCACAAACTCTAAACACTGACTCATGCATCAATGCAATCAGAAGGTTCATCGCAAGGAGAGGCCCAATCCAAGTCATGAGATCAGATAATGGAACCAACCTGGTCAGATCAGAACTTGAACTGCGAGAGGCTGTTCAAAGCCTGAACAACACTCAAGTACAAAAACACTCTACTCAGTAAAGGCATCTGCTGGTTGTTTAACCCACCTACAGGATCACACCACGGAGGCGTCTGGGAGAGACAAATTAGAACCATCAGACGGATTCTCAGTGCACTGATGCACCAACAAACCCTGGACGAAGAAGGTCTCAACACCTTGCTTTGTGAAGTGGAAGCCATTATAAATGACAGGTCTATCTCCAAAGCCTCAAATGACCCTTTGGATCTAGAGCCACTTACACCAAATCATCTGTTACTACTCAAAACAAAGCCCTTCCTACCTCCAGGAACATGGCTTTTTTGAACACTTTTCCAGTAGCCTACTTTCATTTCATTTACTTTCATTAAGTCATATTTGACATGGTTGTGTTTTTTTATTAATAATAAAATTATCTTAATGGTACAAATTCAGTGCAAAGCAGAGGATCTTGTGCTTCTGTGGGTGTGTAAACACACTCTTTTCTCGAGTCTGAGATTTTTACCAAAATAAGACAACTACCTAGGCTTGCACTGCCTCATTTGAATGAAACTCACGGCTATTTACACCCCTCTTCTGACCTCTACAAAGGTGAATTTCAGGTTTGGGGGAAAAATCTGTCAATTGTAACACAGTCTCAGTGTATCGAAATGAAGCTATAAATGCATAGTCTTTATGATATTTTACGATGTATAATTTTACTTGGAACATGTTGAATGGATTAAAACTGTGACCTTGAAGCTAGCCGTTTCACTATGAACAGATAGCTGGTATCATAGAAACCAAATGTGTATTTTGCTTTGCTGTCATCCGGTATCAGTATGTGCTTGGTGAGAGCACATGGATGGAGTACTGGCCCACAGAAGCCGAGTGTTGGACTGAGAAACACATATTTACCTGCTTGGGCATGGAGGAACTTGTCCTGCAGCAAACCTACTTTGGATGTCAGCAATAATTTAGTGAAATCAAATCAAATGCTTATTCAATTGTTCACATATTGGATTAAAGGCCCTGGCAACCCAAATTCACTAAATCCTTGTAACTATGTTATTTGGGGGGTAAAATTAATGCTAATATGTATATGAAAGGTTTTAGTAATAGCTGTCAACCCCCGCAAACATACTTCCATGTCAGTTGGTCTACCATTTGAAAAATCCTGATTCGAATGCTGCTTTAGATCTTTGGCTTAAGTTGTCACACGATTCTAAAATACATTGGATTTCCCGTTAGAACATTTCTGATTCAAACTTTGGCTTACGTCTCTGGCTTAAGTTGTCACACGTTCTAAAAAACAAATCTATACAATCTCTCTGGTGCCGCGCAAGAGACACAGACTGTCTCTTTGCGCCTGAGTCTACATTCAAACCCCCTTCTGAGCTAAGCAGCGCGTACCCCGGTGAAACACTGTGATGGTGACGTTCACAGTGAGACCTCGCCGAGCCGCCGTGCAGAAAAACTATGTGGTTTAAGACTAAATGATCACCGGGGATTCCTGCACGTTAACGTTGGCTTCCGCGATCCGATTGCGTGTCCCGAGCCCTGATACACAGAGACATGTCTCCAAACTGACTGCGTGACTAACTGCAAAGTGAAACAACCGCCTCGCTCCGTTAGTTTCAGGGGCCACTCACACTAGGGCCGCGGCCCCGTGCCAAAGCTCATTAGCATACTAAAGTCTAGAACGTTTGCCTAGTGTGACCACGCCAACCGTATTCCAGCACGGAACAGCCCCTTGGCCACGGCACACCTGGGAGAGGTGTGCCGTGGCCAAAGTACAGATGCTAATGAGATGACACGCGCACAAGCAAGCGCACAGGCGACGTTCCTGACGTGAATTTATTAAGGATGCATAGTCCGTTAACGTCCACTGCCTTACTAGTCGGCACCAGAATTGCCCACCACTTGGACTTGTAGCTACATAAAATGTGTGAGAATTAACGTGTGTGTAGGCCTAGGTGTGGGCTAATAAAAGAGGGAGAGAGCTAAATAGGTGAGCGCAGAAAGCAAAGAAAAAAGGTTTTTGTGTTTACTCACGTTCGTCAGATGATTTTTTTCTTTTTCCTCCCGCAGCTGTCATAATAATGCCTTTACGCATGGCGGTTGAGACGAACCCAACACAACACACAGCGGGACTCCGCGGCCTGGTGATAAGGAAACAGTAGCTACTTTATAAAGACACTTAAAATAACGATCTCTGCCCATACAAAAAGTTCTGACTTGGATTACTTGATAGAGCGATCGATGTGTATAAAACCATCCGGTACGTATGGTCTGATGGCGGGCCGTTATATTAATAATAAACAGCGTGCTGCACAAATATGAGACTGTCCACCGCGACCTATTACGTCAAGGCTACATTTAAAAAAAACAATAGCTTAAGGATTCTCGTTGCTCTAATGTGGAAGTGGAATATATGATTCAAATTTGGCCGGATGAAAATATTCACAAACAGTCGTATAGCCTACAAGTAGACTATACGCTCCAAATCCTAAACGCGCACGGTGACGTAGGCAAGGTGCAAATGTGCCCAGGCCACGAGCAGTGTGAGCACGGGCCTGCGGGGGGGAGTGGGGAGGGGGGAATCGTGCTGAATCTTCCTGCAGCACGGAACAGGCCAACGGCCCTAGTGTGAGTGGGCCCTCAGTCTACAGCCGACACAGTTAATATAATCACCACCTGCGCATTGACAACGTTTAAATAAAGCCTCTCATTCTTATTATCATAAGGGCTTTGATGCAAATGATTAAATCTGAACATCACGGAGGCAGTGTTGGTGCGTAAAAGGACAGCGCAGTTGGCAAGCTCTCCTCACTACGCGTGCCACAGCAGAAAAGCCACTGTAAGTCGATCGCTGCGCCGATTCATGCCTCTGACACGTCGACTCGCAACATAATGAGTCGAGGCTTTGAATTCAGTGCTGGGGATGTGGAGCTCTTTGGTCATTTCCCGTACCTCTTTTTCCTCTCGACACATCGATCTCTATCCAAGCGCACACACCTCTGTCCCGGCCAGTGTTCCACCCGAAAAAATAAAACATAAGTTGGACACAAGCCCTGAAGCTGAATGATCACTCTGGTAACGGTCAGTCCATAACTGGACGCTGAATATTAGACCCTGAATATAAAACGACCTGACTTTTTAAGACAACTAACAACTAATTGCAAACCTATAGGCCTATATAATAATAATCATTGACGTGCCGTCAGGGTAGGCAGGGTAGGCACTGCCTACCCTGGCGCCGTGTGCAAAAAATAAAAAAAATAATTTATTTAATAAACTTCTATTTGTAACGGTTGGGTCTGGAGGACACAGGCGCGGAGACAGTATAAGTAAAAGAAGATTTATTTCAGGAGAACCCAGCAGGGTGTTAGGGCCGTGCTCCGGGGAGGGAAACTGGCTGGCATGGGGGTCCAGGGAGAGAGCAACGGGGCAAGTCCAGGGGGCTGAGTGGAAGCAGGCTAGAGCAGGCAGGCAGGAGGGGTCCGGGGAGTAGTGCTGGTGAGCGAGGGCTGGAGTCAGGCCGGGAGAACTGTGGCAGAGGAAACAGGGATTAGCCAGGAAAAGGTGCAAAAAAGCAGAGCTGTAAACAGGTGAGCAAGAGAGAGGACTAACTGTGTGAAAACAAAAGCTACAATCGAGAGTTACGTATGTAACTACGGTTCTATGAATTCTGGATGACCGCCAGAGGCAGTGCTTAACACTGGATGTTATCCTTCGCGCATGCGCAGGTCGAGTATATAATATAAACAAAGTCACGTGTGACCGGGGATGACGTCGGGACGCCCGTCTATATAAGTCCACGTCACTTCCCAAAATGTCCCTTCAGAATCTTCTCGCAAGATTCCGAGTGACAGAGAACTCTGGCGGTCATCCAGAATTCATAGAACCGTAGTTACATACGTAACTCTCGTTCTATTTCATTCTTACTGACCGCCAGAGGCAGTGCTTAACACTGGATGACTATTACCAACGTAGTCACGAGGAATCCTGTACCCACCTATTAGGAAGGGCCTGAGGGTTCCTGGAAAACAGCTGCAGCCACTGCGTGGCGAGCAGCTACATTGACCCTGTAAAATCGGGCAAATGTGCACGCTGAAGCCCAGGAGGCCGCTGCACAAATGTCACTTAGAGGCACTCCTCTTAGTGCTGCCCAGGAAGTGGAGACACTCCTGGTGGAATGGCCTCTGACGTTAGGAGGCAAAGGCAGTCCTCTTGACTTGTATGCCTCCTCAATTACCTCCACCACCCACTTGGAAAGCCTCTGTCTGGACAGTGCTTGCCCCTTTCTCGGGCCCCCGTAGCAGACAAACAGGCCATCAGACTGGCGAAAACCAGCAGTTTCCTGTATGTAACATCTCAAGGCTCTCACCGGGCAGAGTAGTTCTGCTGAACTAGCTTCCTCATCCGATGGGTGTGAGGGGCCATAAGCTGCTAGCTGTATGACCTGATTATAGAAGGCCGAAGGCAGCCTCTTTGGGAAGAATGAAGGGTTAGGCCACAGTGCCACCCCTGTGCCATCTGAGTTCCAGCGTATGCACTGTTCACTCACTGACAATGCATGAAGCTCACCAACACGCTTGGCTGATGCAATCGCTAGAAGAAAGGCAGCCTTTGCTGACAGCCATTTCAGCGGCGCCTGATCCAGGGGCTCAAATGGGGGGAGACAGAGGGCTCCCAGCACCAGAGGCAGGTCCCATGAGGGAACCTTGACAACCAGTGGGGGGTTTCTCCGCTGGGCTCCTTTAAGAAATCGGGTCACCAAAGAATGAGATCCCACCGTCTGGTTATCAACCTTAATGTGCCTGGATGAAATAGCAGCCACATAGACCCTTAACGTGGAAGCAGATAGCTTCCTCTCCAGTAAGGACTGCAAAAAACGCAGTATCATTGGCACTGAGGAACTCTCCGGTACCTCTCTCTGAGCCTTACACCACTCCGCAAATATCTTCCACCTGTTAGCATAAAGTGCCCTGGTGGAGGGAGCTCTTGAGTCTATGATGGTCTGAACTACCTCCTGGTCGCATGCCATCAGAAGTGGCTCGGGCCCCTCAAGGGCCAAACCCATAGCTGCAGGCATTCTGAGGGAAATGTCATAGAGGTGGTTCGTATGTACAAATATCTTGGTGTGTTGATTGATGACTCCCTTTCCTTCAAACCCCATATTGATAATCTTGTGAAGAAACTGAAACTCAAATTGGGTTTCTTCTACAGGAACAAATTTTGTTTTTCTTTTGAGGTCAAAAAGCGGCTTGTCACTGCAACGTTTTTATCCAGTTTAGATTATGGAGACTTGATTTATATGAATGCCTCAGCTAAATGTCTATGTAAGATTGATGCTGTTTATCATGCTTCTCTGAGGTTCATTACTAATTGTGGAGCCCTGACCCATCACTGTGACTTGTATTCTCGAGTGGGTTGGCCCTCTTTGTCCACCAGAAGGTTGGGGCACTGGTGCACTTTTATTTATAAGGCCATGTTAGGGCTACTTCCCTCCTATATTTGTAACTTAATCACACAGAAAAGCGTTGCTTCCCACAATCTGCGTTCAAACAATCAGATGCTTCTGTCAGTTCCATTTTCACGCACAGAATTAGGAAAAAGGTCTTTCATCCATTCTGCTCCCACCACATGGAACTGGCTACAAAAAGATTTTAAATTAACCGAAATGATTTCTTTGAACGCTTTTAAATCTAAGCTGAGAGCATTTCAGACCACCTCTTTTACTTGTAGTTGTTTTTTATGATTTTTAATTTACTTGGAACTGTTTTGATTATTTTAATTGAAAACTGTTTTTTCTGATTTTATTTGATAACAGCTTTTTATCATTTTAATTTTTGTCTATATGTTGTGAGTGTATTATTGTGAGTGAACATGTAACTTGTTGCTGCCTCTTGGCCAGGACTCCCTTGAAAAAGAGGTTTTTAATCTCAATGGGACTTTCCTGGTTAAATAAAGGTTAAATAAAATAAAAAATAAAAAATTCTGGTTTGGGGTGCCAGATGTGGCCCCCCAGCTGAGAGAGCAGGTCCTGTCTCCTTGGCAGGCACCATGTATCTCCATCCAGCAGCCTGTACATTACTGGAAACCAGGGTCTCCCTGGCCAGTTTGGGGCAACCAGCAGGAGTCTGTAGTTCCCCTTCTGAACTCTGTGTAGGGTCAACCCTATCAGTGGAAATGGTGGGAAGGCATAAAGGAGCTGACGTGGCCATGGATGTGCCAAGGCATCCTGTCCCATCGGACTCTTCTCTGCCAGAAAGAACCAGAGAGGGCAGTGTGTTGTGGACTCTGACGCAAACAGGTCCACCTCTGCTGTGCCATATTTGCTCCATATTGCCTCTACCACCTCTGGGTGGAGTCTCCACTCCCCCGACGGAGGTTTCTGGCGTGAAAGAAAGTCTGTCACCGTGTTCTGTGGCCCTGGAAGGTACATAGCCCTGAGGCTGGAAAAGTAAGGGAGAGCCCATACCAGGAGTTGCTGTGCAACCTGTAATGACTGAGCCGACCTTGTGCCCCCTTGATGGTTCACATTGTAGACAGCTGACTTGTTGTCGCTTCGTACCAGAACATGTCTGCCTCTCAAAAAAGCAGGAATCTGCGGAGCGCTAAATACATAGCACGGAGCTCGAGCACATTGATGTGCTGTGTCATGTGCTGCGCACTCCAGAGCCCTCTCACCGCCCTGTGCTGCCATACTGCCCCCCAGCCAGAGGGCGAAGCATCGGTCACCACCACCTCGCGGCGTGAGGGGATCGAACCCAGTGTGACCCCTTTGGCAAGATATGCCCTGAGTCTCCAGGGTCGCAATGCCAGGAGGCATTGACTGGACAGCCTGACTTTCCTGGATCCGTGCACCCTCGGGTCTAAGAGGAGGCCATTGGTCCATACTTGGAACGGCCGCAAGTGGAGGAGGCCCAGTGGTACTATTGCCGTTACTGACGTCAACATCCCCAACAGCCTGAGACAAAGGCTGTACCTTACCCTCCTGTCCTCCCGAAAACGCAGGAGGAGCTGTAGTATTGCTTCTACCCGCCGCGGAGACGGCAAGCAAGCATCTGGACGGAGTCCAGGGTAATGCCAAGGAACAGTACCTCTTGGCTGGGTATCAGACAGCTTTTGCCATAATTGACTGTAAGACCCAACCTTTCCACATGGCCTAGGAGGGCCGTGGTGTCCTGCTCCGCCTGTTCCCGGGTCGGAGCGCAAATAAGCCAATCGTCCAGATAAGGGAAGATTTGCATTCCGGTGGCTTGCATTGGTGCGAGTACCGCACGCATGCACCTGGTGAAGATCCTTGGGGCTAGCGATAACCCAAATGGGAGGACCCTGAACTGGTAGGCCCGCCCTTCGAATGCGAAGCGCAGGTATGGCCTGTGATGTGGTGCAATTGGGACGTGAAAATACGCGTCCTTTAAATCTATTGACGTGAACCAGCTTTGCCTTGTCACGGCCTGGAGCACTTCTGCTGTCTTTAACATGTGAAAAGGCAATACTTTCAGAAAACTGTTCAGCCCTCGTAAGTCCAGTATAGGGCGAAACCCGCCCTCTTTTTTTGGAATTAAAAAATACACTGAGTAAAACCCACCTTGCTGTGTCCGAGGATCTACGATCTCGATGGCCTTCTTCTCCAGGAGGGTGGATACTTCTTGGCTGAGGGCCTGTCGCCTTGTGGGATCGCTGACTGAAGTCAGTCTGATCCCCCTGAAAACTGGGGGCCGGCGTCGGAATTGGAGATTGTACCCTCGGGTTAGCGTGGCCACCACCCAAGGGTCTGTAGTGCAACTTTCCCAGCAGTTGAGGTGCTGCTGGGAGAAGCGTCCGACGGCCGGCCCTGAGCCCTCAGGGTCTGCCCCCACGTCCTCTTGGGACCCTGGGGGGACGAAACCCTGACCCCCGCCCCCTCTGTGCCTGGGGTGCTGGCCGTGTGGGAGCACGGCGGGGTTGATAGGATCGCTCAGGAGCAGGTGAGGTCCTGGGATAACCACCAGGACGCGCTGGCGGCAGAGGACGATTGGTGCCATTACCTTGTGGAGACTGCTGCCTTGGTTGGGGTGTAGGTCCCCGAAGGCTAGCGAACTGCTGCCGTGTCTGGTTAGCCTGAATGCCACGATTCAAGGCCTGTTGTGCTGCCGGGCCAAACAGCTCCCCCGGAACTACGGGGAGAGTGCGGAGGATTCTTCGGCATGGCTCTGATAATGGGGCCTGGGCCAGCCATACCTGGCGGCGCGCCAACGTAAGCGTCGACATCAGCCTACCCAGTTCTCTGGTCATGAAGGCAAAAGCCTGCAACGACGTATCACTTAGACTCTGCACTGAAGCCTCTGCACTGGACGCTTGCAAGGCTCCTCAATATATGGCTGGGAGGGAGGCACAGAAAAATTCTCTTGTGGCGGGACACGCCTAAAGAATGCACTAGCTGGAGCGCTTGCTGCTGGAGCCTCATCCAACCCTAACCGTGCCAGTGCCATTCGGATCACTGGCTTAACCGTGGCCGGGGAAGCCTCTGAGCCTGCCCTAGACCCACTTCCTGCAATCTGGGAGTCGTCTTCAGAAGCCTGGTTAGAAGCCTCTACTTCATCCTGTCCCGGCCTGTCTTCGTAGAACTGGCTACAGGAGGCCCTCGTAGACAGGGCATCTTCATCCCCTTCTGGTGTGGTTGGAGCCTCCGCCTGAGGGATAGACCCTTGGGATGACGCCAACCTGACTGGCTGAAGGTTAAAGAGCAAACTCTTAATCTCAGCAAACTCTGACACTAGCTTGTCCACTTTGGCAGCATAACGGTCAGTCTTCTTAGTCCTCTTCCTAGGCGGGGCCGCCCTGGGTGGGGAGCGTACTCGTACCTCTGGTTCTTTCCCAGGCAGGGGAAGCTCACCTTCAACCTGAGGTCCTTCCACCTCTGCTAGTCTCGCCACCTTTAGCCCATGTGGCATGAAACTGCAGTTCATGCACTGATTGTCAGACAGCCCCTCCCGCAGGTGGACCACATCGAGGCATGCGGGGCATTCATCATGTCCATCTGTAGTTTGCAGTGGAGCCATGCAAGTGCGGCAACCATGTGAGCCAACATGGTGGTGGGAGGTGTGGGGGGTAGAATACTACCACACCGCTCAACCCGTGGATAGGCTGTGTGATATTGAGGATTAATGCAATTATTCTCACTGCTATCCCAAAATAGTCTCTTTCCAGAGTGAATCAGTTACTACTGAGCGAAACCACCCATTAGTAATAATAATGCAACAAAAGAGCAGCAAACTGCTCCATAGTAAGCAAACTGAAACTAGAAAATCACAAAGGTAGTTTTCTTTTTTTTCCTCAAGTTTACTTCAAAATTAAATCATAATTTATTTAATTTATCTTTTTTATCTCTTTTTTCTAATCTTTTACCCAATAGCCTTAACCATACTGGGGAGCTTCTGCTCTTAATTCCAACCAAGGGAGTACATGCTTTAACGAGCGAACACACCCGTCAGGGAGCCTTTAATTAACTGAAACAAAAAGTTGCCACACAAGGCAGCAAACGCCGGTACTGGCAATCTCCGATGCAGCCTTGCAGATCACTGCGAGGGCAAACAAAAACAAGACGTAAGATTAAGCGGAAGGCCGAAAACCGGATCCCCTTAACTTACTTAACAGCTAACACCTAGAGATACTTACCTTTTCCGCAGCTTCAGCTGGGGAAGGCGCTGTGTTAGCCGAGCGTTCTCTGCGAGCTGAACTCACCAGCGGAAAAACACCGGTACGCCCGCGATCAGAACATAGCCGTGTGTGACTAATTGCAGCCCTTGGAGGACGAATCCGTGGCTCCAACCATGAGGTTGCAGGGCTACCAGCAAGGAGTCACCGGCTAATATTGCTCTTATTCAAGCTTATTTCTTACTCTAAACCTGTATTCGCTACAGCGAGAAGATACAAGGGCCATTTTGGGAAGTGACGTGGACTTATATAGACGGGCGTCCCGACGTCATCCCCGGTCACACGTGACTTTGTTTATATTATATACTCGACCTGCGCATGCGCGAAGGATAACATCCAGTGTTAAGCACTGCCTCTGGCGGTCAGTAAGAATGAAATAGAACTGGCAGTATCTGGAAGGTAGGCCCGGGTATATGTAGAGCAGTAGATGATGATTGAAGGCAGCTGTGAATGTAGGTAATTGACTCCAGCACACCTGGCTCCACCCCTGCAATTAGCTCAGCACAAGGACAAGGGTGAAAGAGAAAACACACACAAGTAGTGATGGTGAGATGAGGCCCCGTGAATTGATCGAATCTTTTGGGCCAAATGCTTCACCAAAAGGCCTGATCGACAAAGCCCCATTTAACAGCTCATTTAGGAATACTGACATCTTTCTGGTATGTTACAGTAGTGGCTCTCTGTTATTTTTCCAGTGTGTAAAAATCTCCATTAGAGGTATTTTAAAGCCAGATGAAAAACCTAATCTATCCTGATCCTGGTATCTTGATAGAGTAATAATGATTGTATATAAAAATATAAATTGGTCATTTGTGATATATTGACACATATAATATAATAATAGTATATTATAACATAATACATATATAGAGTGTTGGATGAGTGGTGTTTATATACGTTGTTGGATGAGTGGTATTTTTTATGGATAAATAAACATATGAAGTGCTTGTGTGACTGGGTTATAACTGGGATTGGGGAAGTTGGCTGGGGGATGGGGAGGTGTTTTCAATGATTTTTATTTAGGAACAAGATTTTCTCGACTGTGTTGGGGCTGTTTAAACGAATCGGATCACTTCACGAGGCAGTCACGTGACTAAACACAAACGAAGCCCCGTTTGTCAAACGGGGCTTCGTTTGTGTTTAGTCGCGTGGTGCTGTGACAAACGATACAGGCCTCGAGACAGGCTTCATGTGGACACGCCCCCCTTTGCTCAACACAGGCTTCGGGGCTTCCGTGTCGGACGTAACATCACTACACACAAGGCCAAGGGGCCCAAGCGGGGTCATGACACTATTTGTATTATTACTGTTAATTATTTAGATCTTTACGTGAATACGCGATTACTTTAAAAAAGTGTAGACGTTTTGATGAGAAAGGTGGCAGTTAGTAAATTACGCCAAAATAAGCAGTGCTTTTGCTGCCTATTCATTGTGGACGGCAAGCAAAAAAAATCTTTTAGCGCATGCGCACTTCGATCTGTATTCTTTAACATGTACGCAAATAAACAGGATTATTTCTGCTTATTTTGACGTAAATGTGGTATGCTAGAAGCCTTTATGTTACATATCATTCATGGACCAATTAAAATCGAGATATTACTGGACATTTGCGCAGCTTAGGCCAACGTCATTACGCCGGCTACGCTCATGCATGTTACCCCCGCGGATTTTAAAGTCAACATTGCAGCTGCCATCCGTGCCCACAGATATTTCAGACTGGAGGAATTTTAACAAATTGGATTATAATTTAAAAAGGAACAGAATGGGGGCGCCTTTAGCTCAGTTGGTAAGGCGTCCCTCTCCCGGGCCGGGCCCAGCAGCAGACCCGGGTTCAATTCCCACCCGCGGTCGTTCTCTGCATGTCACTCCCCTCTCTGCCCCATTTCACCTCTGTCTCTCTGCACTGTCAATAAAGCATAAAAAATGCCGAAAAAATATCTTAGAAAAAAAATAAAAGGGAACAGAATGAATAGTAAGAGAAAGGTCTGCGCCAGCCTTGGACGGTTTACAGCAGCAACAGGGACAAACAATGTTCGAGCATTTCAAACGGACAGGTAGCCTACATGAACGGAAGGATGCTAGCTAGCTGTGCTGTCAGTCAGACTGGATTACTATCGTCTTGCTTCTTTCTACAGCCATGGAGTCAGATTGGTGAGTCAGAAACTTTTTGGGGGTTTATTTAATAATAAGGTTGGATGAATTGATACCGAGTGCAATCCATTCTGTATTTTATATTCAATTGAGCAGTTGTGTTTTCATTGTTACTGACGGACAAACCTAAGCTGTGCAATGTGGATAAATGGTTACATTCTGATGCTGGACAGGTCCATGGGACATATGCTACTGGTACTTTATCTATTAAGATAAAGTCTATGGAGTGGAGTTGCCATCAGTTATGCTGTAGTCCTACAGAATAGTGAGTGCTGTCTTATATTTTGAAGCTGAACAGAAGTAGTAGCTTGAATCGGCAAAGGTTTGACTCGTTCCCCTACGTTTTTTTGGCCCTTGGTGTGAGGGACGGGTCCGTTAAGTCGATGGATGCGATGTTTAATCATTTAGACCAGGGGTGTCCAAACTTTTTTCACTGAGGGCCACATACAGAAAGATCTACGAAGGACCGGGCCACTTTGCAAAAATAACACATTTACCAGGACATGTAGCTGCTCTGATGTTTAGTTTCATAGTGTCTTCGTAAATTGTAATCCTTCTTCACGGCAACACTTTCCTTGCACATTAAACAGACACATTTCCCCTCTTGTTTATATGCCAATGATACACCCAGTGTTTTCTGCCTTTGCGTCCAATGTCCAACAGAGTGAAAATAGTATCCACCCGAGGTCCCGACCCTCTTAGGGTGGTCCGGGGGTATGCCCCCCTGGGAGATTTTTTAAAGTTTTTAAAGTGAAATGCATGAATCTGGTGCACTTTGAGAGGG
This sequence comes from Ammodytes dubius, assembly GCA_026122265.1. Classification (NCBI taxonomy): domain Eukaryota; kingdom Metazoa; phylum Chordata; class Actinopteri; order Uranoscopiformes; family Ammodytidae; genus Ammodytes; species Ammodytes dubius. The sequence goes on along the minus strand of CM047506.1, from coordinate 5,105,631 downwards.
AAATTAAGAGGCTAAATCTGAAGAGTTTTGTTGAAAAAAAAAATGGAGACACTGTGTCAGATGAATTAGAAGTTATTGGAGAAGGATACATAGATGTTCCATAATAATATTAATTTAAAATAAAATATTATTCAGGGTCCTCTGGGATGGGCTTGTTGCTCTTTTTCTTTTATGGGACATATTTCTCAGTAATATGAGTGCATTTAAATTATTTAAAAATTAAAAGCGCCATATTACATTATATTTTTAAAATGTGCCACGGGCCAATCAATCAGTGTTTGACACCCCTGCACTAGTGGGTTAACTAAGAAATGCAAAAAAAAACAATTTTTTTTTTTTTTTTTTTCAAAGGGCCATATTACATTATATTTTTAAAATAGGCCGCGGGCCAATAAAAAGCGGGCCGCTTAACCTGCTCAGCGCCATGACTGAGAGAACGTTCCCTTTCAGAACGTTGTTGGCCATGCCCACACACCGCCCTGCAAAATGTTCTTGACAGAAATAAAGCAGTTTTTTGGACAACATTTTATAATATTTATGAAAATGTATTTCTAATCAGATTGTTGTAAACAGCTTATTGAACTTAAAAGTTTAAAAAGCTGTCAAAACTCAGCAAATTGTGTTTCTTTAAAATTTGGCAATGGTGCCATCTAGTAGGTTTCTGATCCATTATTTTAAGTGCCTGTTTGTATAATGATTTTATTGGTGTCATTGTTGTTTGGTTGGCTTGACCCCAAACGGTTATACAGTATGACAAATGGGAGAATATCATGGCATGCATAAATTGTTGTGCTGCCTTAAGAGGTATATATTGTCTTATAAGGCGAAAGCAATTTAAGTTGGTCTTGACAGTCTTGCATAGCTTCTTAACATGTATGTTAAATTTAAGTTGAGAATCTAGAACAACACCTAAGAATTTGAACTCATCTACTTGATCTATCTCTATCTCATCAATTTTTACTCTGGAATTTTTAATTGAAAAGCACATTGACACTGTCTTTTTATAATTTTAGGTCAAATGATTGTTTCTGAGCCACTGGGATACACCAGACATCTCCTCTGACAGAGTTTTAGCTGCCAACTGAGTCGTTTTTGCAGACACAAATACCACGGTGTCGTCTGCATACATTTGGCATCTGGCTTTTTTACAACTGTCCGGTAAATCATTAATATATAAGCTAAAAAGTAAAGGGCCTAAAATAGAACCCTGTGGAATTCCCATTGAACAAGTCTGGACAGTTGACAGGGTAGAATTAGATCTAACCCACTGCTCTCTATGTTTAAGATATGAACGGAACCAAGCAATTGCCTCATCTGAGAAATTAAATGTTTTGAGTTTATTAAGGAGAATTTCATGGTTAACGGTATCAAAGGCTTTTTTCAAATCCAAGAATACTGCCACCATTACATTCCCCTCATCTAACAACTGTTTTATAGTTTCAGTGAGGTAGCAGTTTGCCAACTCTGTTGAGTACCTTGCTCTGAATCCAAATTGTTTGGGGTGCAGTAGATGTTTATTTTCTAAGTAATCCACAAGTTGTTTAGCAACTGTTTTCTCAAGAACTTTTGAGAGTGCAGGCAATATAGAAATTGGCCTATAATTAGAGACCAGGGGCCGTATTCACAAAACATTTTATCTTAGCGCTAAGAGTACTCCTAAGGAGCACTAAAAGTTCTTAGTAAGGAGTAATTTCTTAAAACCTATTCACAAAGCTGATAAGACCAACTTTTACTAAGGAGTGGGAGGAACTCCTAAGCTAAGACTAGAGGGCGGTGTTGACCCTGTTGCTATGGATGATGTCATGTTCATACCTTCTATGCCCACAGTGATTGGCTGAGAGGGAATGAGAGCTAAGAGTGAATTTATGATAGAAACACTGTGGGAGATATCCATATCGTGTCGCTGTATTAAAGTAAAGAGTTTTATATACAATTAATGACAAGTGACACTGATTTAACATGAAACCAAGATACTGCAGGGTTTCCCACACATTCGTTCAAAATTAACCTACAAAAGCGCCACATAGGTCTATTAATTTAAAATTTTACAATGATTTGAATCGTAAAAAATATCCTCATTGAACAGCTGCACGCCATGCACTCTCACTGTATTTCTCTCAACGGCGGACTATGCAGCAATAGTCAGACAGCGACAAAACCAGGAAATTCACAATTAAGAAACAGCCGGCGAAATCGTTAAGTGCACGCGGAAGGAAAAAGGCGAGACGCGCAACTATGCAGTAGCTGACCTGTGGAACGGAGGAGATGCTGCGAAGCGCCACATATAGGCCTACTGTAGTAACAAATTAAACCCAAACGTGACACCAACAGTAACTTTCAGCGCATCGTAAACCCAAAGCAACTGCAGGAAAAGGAACTTAATAAGTATTTTCTTATATAAATGTAATAAATATAAATGTGTCATCATTTCTAAATATAGCTTTACTAAGATCATTAACCCCTTACAGCTATTAAGGTACCTTTTGTAAAGCTCACAAGCATTAAATCTCTCCAAAACACCATCAAATGGTTGTCTGTGAATTACTCTTAGTGACTTAGGAGTCCTCTCGAGGACTCCTAGCTTTTCATAGATTTAGGAGCTAGTTTTAGCGCTAAAATGCTTTGTGAATTACACTTATCTTAAAAAGTTAGGAGTCTTAAAATTAGGAGTGAAACGCCCCTTATTTTTGAGAGTTACTCCTAAATCAGGACCTTAGGACCTACTCTTAGCCTTAAAATGTTTTGTGAATACGGCCCCAGGTCAGGTGAACCAGACTTGTGAATGGGAGTTATAATTGCCTTTTTCCAGGGCTCAGGAAATTCATTGCTTCTGATGGAGCAGTTGACAACATGAGTCACTGGCACTTGAACAACAGAACTGTGTTTTTTAATAATTAAAGAATCCAATCCAAAATAATCCTTAGCCTTAGATTGCCGTAACTCCATTATAACTTTACCAATCTCACTTTGATTGACCTCTTTAATATGAAAAGAAGTCGAGAGATCTCTCTGTATATCCTCAAACTCAATTGGTCGGAAATTAGTTGCCAGTTCCTCAACTGATTTAATGAAAAATGTATTAAATTCATTTGCAATTTCCAATACATCATTACTAACTGGTCCATTTATATTTAATTCCACATTAGATCTTTTCATATTTGATGCCCGATTAGTCAAAGTATTTAGATGTTTCCAGATTGCTGAGCTTTTCCCTTTTGAGTCAGCAATTAGTTGCATAAAGTAACAGGTTTTTGCCATACGCAACTCCTTTGTTACCTTATTTCTGAAATCTTTGAAAATAAGTGTGTCTGAATAATTTTTTGTTACCAATGACTGTTTAAGTGCAAAATCCCTTTTCTTCATTAGTTGATGAATATCCTTATTTAACCACGGTAAAGCCCTGGGACGACGTGGCTTTCTCAATTTCTGAGTGTATTTCTGCATCAGATCAGTAAATTTTTTCATCATTGTATCACAACAGGTGTTTACATTGTGAGATTGTATAACATCATCCCAAGAAATATTCCGCAAGTCGTTTTCAAATTGTGTTGTTTTGTTCTTTGGAATACCTGCAAACTCTGGTTTACCATTGCACCAGGATTTTAGAAGTTTTTTGGTTAGTTTTCTAACTATTAAAACCATATTATGGTCAGACAGGCCTGTGATTAAATTGTATGTCTTTGTCACTCTCTCAATTCTATTTGTAAAGACCAAGTCAATGAGGGTTTTGCTGACTTTAGTTAGTCTCGTTGGTCCTTTGATCATTTGCTGAAAATTATGCTTTGAATAGATTGTTTTTAATTTTTGCTTGCTGCCTTTGTGCAACCAGTTTATATTATAGTCTCCCAAAAATATAGTTTCACAGCTACAATTTAGTTGTTTAAGTAGTTCGTCTAGATCCTGGTAAAATGAGGCACCATGTGATGGAGGATTATATAGGGTTACAATATTGAATTTCATTTTTGTTGACAACACAACATTAATAGCAATACACTCCAAAGGTGTGTCCAGATTAATTTCATTACATTTAAAACTCTCTCTTATATAGATCATTGCTCCACCCCCCCTACCCATCAATCTATCTTTCCTAAAGCATACATAACCTGGTACATCAATCATATGTGTTGGGATATTACAGTTAAGCCATGTTTCAGTCAAACATAAATAATCTAGATTGGAGTCTGTTAATAGGTGTTGAACCTGATCTTGTTTTGAAATAATACTTTGAATGTTCAAGTGTCCTCCTACAATACCCTTTGGTTTGGTCTTTGAGTCCCATATGACCTTTGCATGATTTACAGTCTGGAAGAATCTAAATTGTCTCTGTTAACCTTCAGCGCGACCACTGTGTTTGCAGGATTCACGGTAACACTTTAGTTCGATAGTCCACTGTTGACACTCAACAAGCCATCAGTTGATACGCAGTTGCATGTCAACAGTGAATGAGTTTACATATCTCAAAAGATACGTAACATGAATTCAACTAACTGTAAGTTAACTATAAGTTGCACTATTAGTAGATGATTAGTTGACATTCAACAGAGCTTGTTCAACAGATAAAAAACAAGGATTAAACTATCTGTCTGTTAACTATAGGTTGCACTATTAGTAGATGTTTAGTTGATATTCAATAGTGATTAAGTTGATACACATTTAGAATGCATTCAACTGTCAGTTAACTATAAGTTGCATCTTTAGTAGATGTTGTTTTGTACACGTAACATGCATTCAACTAACTGTCAGTTAACTATTAGTTGCATTATTAGTAGATGGTTAGTTGATACTCAACAAAGCTTGTCAACAAATATGTAACATGCATTCAACTAAGTGTTAGTTAACTATACGATAATTTTATTTTGTTAATTTATTTTTACAAAAACAGTCTGCAACAGACATTGTACTTTTTATTACATGTTCTTTACAAATATTCAACTATCAGTTTAGTGTCAACTTCTAGTAAGTTGACTGTCAACTTCTAGTAAGTTGACTATCAACTGCTGTTATTAACCAATTCTCAACTTAGGTTTCATATGGATCAACTTTCCCCCACTCACAAGGAACACATCTAATGAATGAACATTCAACCCTCTGTTGATCATATATGTTCATTGTAAAATAAAGATGAGAATGTTTTATCAATCAATAGGCACCCTGTGTAGGTGACTACCTGTTGATTGTCATATGACTGTCGACAAACTATCAGTAAATATTCAACTTAGCATAAGTAGACAGGTCTTGGGACTGTCAAATTAAAGTGAAAACAGTTTAGTGTCTGCAAACTATCATCAGAGCAAAACAGAGAAAATAGTTGACTATCAGTTGATTCTCAACAAACTATCAGTCGATGTTCAACCAAGCATTAGTAGAAAGGTCTTAGGACTGTCAAATTAAAGTGAAAACAGTTTAGTGTCTGCAAACTATCAACAGAGCAAAACAGAGAAAATAGTTGATTCTCAACAAACTATCAGTCGATATTAAACTAAGCATTAGTAGAGAGGTCTTAGGACTGTCAAATTAAAGTGAAAACAGTTTAGTGTCTGTAGACACTCTACAAACTAGTAACAGTAGAAAATAGAGACAAGTTTTGCTCAACTGATGAGTAACACTGGATGACCCCAAAGTAAAGTTAAAAAATATATAGGCAGCATATCTGAACAGGAAAGAACATTTATTTGAAGTAAATTTCACTTTTTTCAGTAGTTACACAACATGTAGGTACACAGCAAGTACCATCATCAATACCTCTAAAAAAGACAATAAAGCTAATGCATGTATTTATTTAGGTGTCACTTAGGCAATTGTTTAACGACAGATCGTCCAAAAATTGACATTCAAAAAGCTCAGTAAAGTGTACCATAACACCCAGTACCACTAGTTATGATACTGAGCAAACATATGTAATATATAACATCAGTTCTCATGAAACGCTTTGTTATGGTAAGAAAAAGATATATAATTTTGTTATGGACCAGAATATTTGAAGCTCCTAGTACCTCGGGATAAAATGGATTACTAACAGCAATGACACACTGATTCAGCAGTTAGGTTTGACAAGTAAATGTAAAATACTTATTTTCTACTCTCTCTTCCTTGAAGTGTATGTCATTGTTGATTCTCAGTGCAACATAAAAAAACACAACAGTGCCATTTTTTTCATTATGGACTCAAGATAAAACAACTTAATTATCACTCTCCTGTGACCAACCACTAGTTTAACCTGGTCCTGCCACTGTTATTTGAATGAGCACATTTGAATAATTTTTCGCTCTCTTTAGATCCAGTTGTTGGGTTACAAGCCACTCCAGGCCTGCTGTACTCCTCTTCAATTGAAGCAGTCGGGCTGAAGAATCCAGGAATCTTGTCCTATCACCCAGTTGATGAACATAGAAAGAAATTATCTGAGAATTACCACAAAATAGTTCAAATGCATTTTGATTTCCTTTATCTAAATCATTATAGCATTGTGGTTCCACATTAAAACACATAATGCTTTATATTGCTTTAATGAAATATATTTGGTACCCTAATCAAATAAAATTCTCACTGAACCTTGTACAAATTGAAATTATTTTTTAATTAAAGAAACATGTAATCTCTATGATACCCAGGGGGCAAAACCCTCTTTTTTTGGAAGATGGGCTGTTCAGAAAAGGTTGTTCACCAGAAATGATATCTAGGACCTTCAAGGATCACAACCTGGGTGGACAACCTGGTCAACTACCTGCTGGAAAGCTACAGGGGGCCGAAATAGAAAATCAGAACCATGGTTTAATGCGAGGGTAAAACATTTTTGTTTAACTTGTAGACATCATCTTGAAACTTTGCCAGTTGATTTTTGGCATTAAAACAATGTTTTTTTTATTGAAGTTTTTTTTCAATTTCTTTTGAATATATATGTATGCAAATTTGGCATATTTCACAAATCATGCACACATTTTCACATCTTTAAAACCAAAAATCTTGATATTGGATAAAGCCAGAGTTAAAATCTTTATTGCATTTTGACATTTTATAAGTGTGTTAAGTTTCTACATAACAAACTTTCTCTGTGAGAAATGGTGTGATAATTCTGGTTTGATAGTGGTTAGATTGACATGATTTGATAGTTTTATTCATTACTGTGACCCAAAAATCTCAACTTCTAAATCACTTAAATCAACTAAACTTTCTATAATCATTCTTAGCACTATTCTGAATGTTATTAAAGAAGGATTTTTTACGCAGCCTTTTTAAATTTTATAAATCAGAAAATACTATGTACAGGTCTTAAAAATGCATTACGGCAGATTTTGAAGAAGAAAATGTCTCATAAATCAGACTATGAACAACATATGAAAAAAATCCATCTTCAATAACCTACAGAATAGTGCTAAGAATGATTATGGAATGTTGAGTTGATGTTGTGATTTAGAAGTTGAGATTTCTGGGTCAGAGTAATGGAAAAAAAAATCACGTTATTTATCAGACCAGAATTGTCACACCATTTCTCACAGAGGAAGTTTGTTATGTAGAAACTTAACACACTTATATAAAGTCAAAATGCAATAAAGATTTCAACTCTTGCTTTAGCCAATATCTAGATTTTTGTTTTTTAAAGATGTGCACATTTCATTTCATTTTTTCATTTAACTTTTATTTATCCTCGAGAGACCAATTGAGGGGTGACCCTCATTTTCAATGACGTCGAGTTCAAACAAATTCAAAGGAAAAACAACAATACATTAACAATATTCAACGCAAATACATCAAATACACAACAACAGGTGAAGAGAAAAACAATTGAAACATTTACACAGTGGTGAAATTAAGTGGTAGCAATTAAAATTAAATGGGTGAGAGTACAATATAGCCTAATTAAAACAGTTACAGGTAGAGTTTGGCAGATTTAAAATAGTTTGTTTAAATTTGTTAAAGGATATGATGTTATTTAGTTTAATTTGTTGCTGTAAGTTGTTCCAGGAGTCAGGGGCACTGAAGCTAAAAGCTGTCTTTCCTAGCTCAGACCGGGCTTGTGGGACATAAAGCATAAGCATGTCAGTGGAGCGGGTCTGATAAAGCCCATCTGAGATTTGCAGCAATTCAGTTAAATAACGAGGAAGCTTCCCGGTCAAGGCTTTGTAAATTAAAATATGCCAATGTGCGTCACGTCTCTCTTTAAGGGAGGACCACCCAACCTTTTCATATAAAAGACAATGGTGTGTGTCATAAGCATCTCCTGTGATGAACCTTAAAGCAGAGTGAAAAACAGAGTCCAGGAGTTTAAGACATGAATGTGATGCATGCCGGTAAACCACATCACCGTAATCAAGGACAGACATGAAAACTGCTTCAATAATCCTTTTCCTACTAAATAAAGGGAAGGTGGTTTTGTTCCTATAAAAATAGCCAATTTTTTGTCGTAGTCGACGAACAAGATTTTTTATATGAAAATTAAAAGTGAGTTTATCATCTAACCAGATGCCAAGATATTTGTACTCTGTGACTCTTTCAATTAAAAATCCATTATTTGTAAAAATATTAAAATCATTCAAATTTGTAGTTCTTGCTCTGGAGAAACACACATATTTGGTTTTGTCTGTATTTAGAACCAGCCTGAGGTCCACTAGACAGTCCTGCAGGGTGTTAAAAGAGCTTTGTAGGTTCTGAATAGATTGGTGCACCGAATCGGAAATGCAATACAGTACTGTGTCGTCAGCGTATAGATGGGCATGACAGTTTTTTAGCGATGAAACAATGTTATTTATATAAATTGTGAAAAGAACTGGACCTAAAATTGAGCCTTGTGGGACACCATTTGTAACAGTTAAAAACTCAGATTGGTATCTTCCGAGTTTAACTGACTGCTGTCTATCAGAGAGATAATCCCTAAACCAGCTACATGCAGAATGATCAAAGCCAATGTCATGCAGCCTCTGTAAAAGCAAATGGTGGTCAACAGTATCAAAGGCCTTTGAAAGATCAATAAAAAGTGCTGCACAGTGCTTTTTCTTGTCTAATGCTGTAACAATGTTGTCTACAACCAAAGTCACAGCAGAGACAGTACTGTGGCCTGCCCTAAAACCAGATTGGAATGGGCTCAAAATGGAAGCACTAGTTAGAAATGTTTTTAACTGATTATTAATAAGTGATTCTAGAATTTTTGCCAGGCATGGGAGTTTGGAAATTGGCCTGTAGTTATTAAGATTATTTTTGTCACCACCTTTATGTAAAGGAATTACGTGAGCTTTTTTCCAAATTTTAGGAACTATTCCAGAGGAGATGGAAAGATTAAAAATATGGGTTATTTGTTTTGATATTATATGTGTCGAAAGCTTGATTGAAAACGGGTCCAAATTGTCCTCTCCCATGTACTTCTTGGGGTTGATGGCGAGGAGCGCATCTACAACAAAACTTGTGGGAAGAAGATCAAGGCTGAAAATAGGAGTTTGAGAGACAGGCGGTACGTTACTACTGGTTGTAGAAGGTGTACAACCTCCATTTTGAAAGAGTTGACCAGCAGCTACAAAATGTTTATTAAAAGCTAAGCCAATCTCTTTTTGATCATTGAGAGTGTGACCATTTAATTTGATCTGAGTGGGAACTGTGCTAGAATTGTTTTTATTATAGTTCACAGCTTTCCAAAATAGTGCAGGGTTAGAGTAGCAGTCGGAGATTAATTCAAGGTAATATTCGGATTTGGCTTTCCTGACCATGGCTGTGCACTTATTCCTAAATTGTCTAAAAATAGTCCAATTGGTATTATCTCCAGAGCGTCTAGCTAGAGACCATGCTTTATTTCTTTCAGAAAATAAATCAGACAGTTCACTTGTAAACCAGGGGTTTGATTTATTTTTTACTCTATGCTTTTTAAGGGGCGCATGTTTGTTTATAATTGAGGTGAAACTATTGATGAAATAGTCTAAGGCTAACTCAACATCCGAAATTTCCGTAGTGAGTTGAATGTCACTATGACGGAGATCACTTAAAAAGGCTTGCTCATTAAAGCCTTTAAAATTACGCTTAATTATGATTTTAGGTTGAGATCTTTTTAAATGAATACTTCTGATACAGGCCACTGGGCAGTGATCACTAATCCCGAGCTCAAAAACACCAGCTGAGACTATTTTATTTATTTTATTTGATAGGATTAAATCGATTAAAGTTGATTTTGCTGGGTTTTTTAGATTGGGTCTTGTGGACTCAGTTATTAATTGTGTAAGATTAACGTTGCTACAGATTTCTTTGAAAGGTTCAGAGGCACCAGAAAGCCAATCAACGTTAAAATCACCCATCACAATTACCTCTCTATTTACATAACTGGAGAGCATATGTGCTAGATCGTTTAAGGAGCTAGTGTAGTATCTCTTCTTAACTGATGGCTTGGCTGGATGAAATGAAGTTGACAGCTGACGCAGTTTGGGAGGCTTCAGGAACAATTCTTTATTTAACACAACAAATTAACTGCAGTACAACGAAGCCAATTTAAAAGTCTAAGTGTTTAGAAAGCCAGATTAGAACAGAGGAGATGCAGAGTTTCCTGGTCAAACGTAAAAGCCCCCCGAATGCTGCTCTGCAGGCTCTCTTATCCCAGGGTTCACGTAAACTGATTGGTCGTCAAAGACGACACTCTTTGTCTAATTGGTGGGTTTTAACTATTGTGCAATCATCCCTCCGAAACATCTGTGGAATAGATTGACAGAGACACTGTCCGGCCTGGCGGCCTGAAGTCTGGGTTTGACCAGTAACACCAACAGTTTTGGACATTGGCCGTATATTATCCCCTCTCCCAAATGGCTGGGGAAAGCCAGAATCCGGCTTGTGCTAACTCAAATCTATAAAACAGTCATGCAAGTGTCTGTCTTAACTTAAACACAGATGAGATGATTTACAGAAGCTCAGACCTCATCGCCAACTTACACATTCCTATGAAATGGGGGTTGGTGAACTGGTAGGCCAGTCTACAGATAAATGTGTTTAAAGTTGTTAATACACTACATTCCCCACTCCGAGACAAATTAATGTCTCGCAAAAAGATACAAAAACACATTTCATTGATTGGCATTCGTTAGAAATAACTGCAGTTCTCAAGTTGCTGTTTAGAAAAGACCTCCACAAAAAAATTAAACTTCTAAGATCTTCAGAGTCCTAATTTGAACTTTGACTTTGGGGTTTAAATGTATTATCTATGTCCTATTTACTCCATATCACATTACTTTAGGCTTAAATTGGACTAGAAAGCTAAATGCCTAATTCTTTAGTAAAGATCAAATTCGGCTATTCTTAGCCTACTTGCAAGACTAAAATGCACGCTCTTTCCAAATTCAGGAAAGTTCAATGGAGTGGCCATAGTCCTGCAAATAAGCTGATCTCCTAAGCCAAAACCGTCCCGTCTAGACAAGACGTAAAAAGGATTTTAGGAGACCTTCCTTGTCCAACGTGAAGAGTCCGCACCTGTTAAGCCAATTAAGGTGGGGAAACTCCTTTTAAATTTAACAATTATCATTATCCATTAACCTAAGATTAAATGACCATGTGCCAATCGGCCATTAGAGTATAAACCTATTTTAGAATATTATCAAAAAAATACATGTATTAGAGAGTAAAACAGATTAACCTATTATTATAAGATTATTGATGAGTATATTTGCATAAAACTTTAAAGATTACATTACAGTCATAACCGCCATCTCACAGGTTACAACAAGACAATATAACTTCAACATTGTAACATATACCAATGTACATAAGAACATAGATGTGTATTTCATTCTGTATGATAACCAAACTCCTTCTTAAGCAGCATTGCCATCTGGTGAGGGGGTTCTTAATGTCCTTCAAACCCTGAATCAAAGTAATCTCTCTCAGTCCAAGCTCTGCCCAGGGCCCAACCATCGTAACCTTAGTCCATGTTTGAGTCTCTCAGTCCATTCACTTGTCCATTTTTGGTTCCCTGGACAGGCATATAATCCTCCCCATCACACTGAAAAGAGATGGAAACGACAACCAGTATCTTTGCCAGTAAAGAACATCACGTGTGTAACAATTTCTTATGTGTTAAAGTCAAACATGTTCAAAATTTGATTCCGGGATCAGAGGCAGTGCACTGACTGCTCTTTAATTTATCTCCCATTCAAGCAATTTAACACTATTAATTTTAATTTATTCCAGACCAGATTTCAATTACATTTTTAACTTTGATAAAGGTATGTATTTATTTATTTATCTAACCCCTCCCCCCTTTGTTAAAACTGAATCCCATTCAAAGTTTGAACAAATCCGGGCAACGCTGCAACTCCCTATTCATAGGTGTAGAAAATAACACAGCTGTTGTTACAATCAATTGTCACACACGGTAATACAAACTTCAGACAACAAAAATACTGTTAAAGGAATACTTCCCCCATATTGAACCTGCGTTCTATCATTATAAAATGGCTATTTATATGTAAGGAAAGAGGTTTGTCTTGACTCACTCTTCACATGGCCCAGCTTTCCTGATATTCACACCCCACATTTTACATAGGCTTGCTCGGTAATGACGCGTTTCGCGTCATTCCCGAGCAAGCTATGTTGGGCCCGAAGACTACAGACCCTCTAATTCCGCACATTTTTATGCCAACCAATAAGGAATGAGGGAGGCGGGACCTCCCTCACGAGATGTAAACAGAAGGTCCGCCATGTTTCTTCCCCGCTAAGCGAGAAGCCGAAACACCGATCATGGCAGAAGGAAATTTTCCATTAGAATAGCCTGAAGGGGATTTTTAATGTTTACTGCAGTGAACGGACATTCGTGTCTACCTGTATAAACCGGATTACAGCGAGGAAGAGAGGTGATAGTCGTCAGGAGGAAGAGGAGAAGCTAGCTGTAGCTACACTAGCAGCTACTTCATGCTGTGGAAGAGGAGCCCCAGAGCCTAGTGTGTTCGCGGCGTTCACTGTTAGAAACTTCACCGTAGCTTTGCTCCACATATGGAGAGAGGGACCCCGTAGACATATTTCAGTGATTGAGAAGTTGAACTGGAGGCGCCAGCCACAGGCCGCGGGGAGAGACGGACGTCGACCACAACACAGTAAGTTTTTATTTTTACTCATTCATCACCGCACACATCTTGCCTTTGCATTTCTTTTTCCCCCGGTGCTTGTGTTAGCAGGTCAGAGCAGCTACACAGCGCTTCATTAATGCGAATTATCATAGAAAAACTCATGTAGCAACAGGCTGGTAAAAGCAGCGCTGCAGCAGTTAGACACTGACTGTGTGGGGGGAAAAAACTGCGAGTTAGTCTAGATGCAGCTAGTGCACAGACGTATTGGTGTGACCCGGGCGTAAACACGGCACACTTGTTATATTATTACAGTTTTGAATTCTGTTTTAAAATGTCTTATTGGCACTATGTTTTCCTATTTTTGGTAACATGGGCAGCAAAACTAACGTGACGTAGCTTGCAGTTATTTTTCATGTAAGCTACTGCAGGCTAAAATTAGCTGGCCTTACTAATGTTTTGCTCAATGTTTTATAGACAATATCGCCGATTCATGCCATTTCCTGGCGTGAATCCTGCAAAGAGAGAGACCCAGGACCATGGCTATCAAGAGACAAGAGCAGCTGTGACCAGAATGACCGGAGCCAACACACTACACATTTTATTTTGATAGTTGTTCATATTTTTTGCGATTAAAACTTTGAATTCAAGTTGGTTGCTGTGGTTTGTCTACTAACCACAACTCGAGTACTATTAGAGAAATACTCATTTCTACTGGGGTAAAAGGTTGAGGACAATCTTCAGATGCTGAGCTACTGTATTCAATAAATAAGCAAATGTGTCTGTTTACATTGACCATATTATTACGTGGATGGTCTCGTTTCAATCATGACAATCTAAGCTTTCTAACGGTGTATGGCATGACTATATTCACCCAAGGGTCGTTGAAATAATAAGCTGATTAATGTGTGTAGTGTAACAATAGCTTGCCGGACTGTTTACATTGAAAGCTAACGAGTTAACCGCTAACCTTATTGCTGTGAGCAACCATATTACTCGTGGATGGTCTCGTTTTAATCAAAAGGTTGAGGACAAACTTCATGCTGAGCTACTGTATTCAATAAATAAGCAAAACAATGTTATGCTATCAATATAGAAATGTGACCTGAAGTACTTCATTGTAATATATTCGATAGCTGTTATTTTTCTGGTTTATCTGTATTTTTTCCTGTGATTGTCAGTATGCTGGACCTACCTTGCAGCCTTGTCATTTTATAACATATTTTACCTCATAAATTGTAGATTAAAAACAATATGACATACAATAATCTGTGCATCAAAATCAGTAACTATTGTTCAGCCTCCAACCAACAAGTCTGTAATGGTGAACATGGTGTAAGGCAAGGCAAGTTTATTTCTATAGCACAATTCAAACACAAGGCCACTCAAAGTGCTTTACAGGGGCAAGATTAGAATACATAAAACACATTATAAAACATTTAAAAGCGAATAAAAGACAGGAGTCCAAGGTAAGATGCAACAACATAAGATATTTTATTGTTTACAAAGCAACATCTTATGACATCATGCTCAATGCTATAGAAACCAGGTAACACACAATGAGACACTTCTTAAAAGTAAAATGTCCAATATACGAACATGATAAAGATAAGATATAAAGGATGAGCTACAAACTAAATATTTACAATAGGTCTAAAGGTGTGAGGACATAGTATTAGCAGAGCCTGGATGGGATGCTGCTGAGGTAGGGGTCTGATATCCTCTGTGAAGCTCACTGCAGCCTCCTTGGTGTGGGCACTGGTTGCAGTTGAGTGGGAGACTGACATCGGATTCTGAAATCACCATAAAACACGACAGTTAGGCTACTATAAGTGAAACGTTAGCTTTGAAAACTTTTTCTTTAGTTGCCTTACAAAACGGTTGTTACATTAGTCTGTTTCTGAAACAGTTTAGCAAGCCCCCCGACAGCAGCTATAATTGCATACTGTGTGAACAGAAATATAGTCTAGGTTGAAAGTCTTACCTGTACGCGAGTGCGTTCTGCAGGAGGTGGTGCATTAGAAAAGTCTACGACACAGGGTCCCGGTCATGGACATATAAAGAAAGGTCCCGGTCCGCATACGTTCCTCCCGTCCAGAGTGTCCTCTTCTTGCCCAGAATTTTTAGCTTCCGAGTCCGGTTTGAAGGCTAGGCTAGCTTTGTTGACAGCGCGCAGCATGTGACACGAGACGAGACTAAAAGGGAAATGTGGGCGGGGCCTAGGAGGACTGCGAGCGCAGTGCATTGTGGTAGTAGCAGGATTTCTGACTTTAGAGGCAGAGACAGCCAGAGAGACCATAAAAACACTCTTTTTGCCTTTTCTCAGGCTAGGATGAACCGATTTCTAAAAATTTTGCACATTTATACTACATAGGAGCATAGAGTTCAATACACCTTCATGGTTCCACCGGGGGAGTGATCCTTTAAGATCGAAACAAAACTGATTATTCAATAATAACAATACGTACACGGCATTGTCAAGCCGTCCACAAGCTGCAGTCCTTCGTCTGGGGTATGCAGTTGGTGTCGCAGCTAAACTGCACAAGATGCTGTGGTGCTTCTGTTGACAGCCGATGATGTTGAGCAGGCAGAGTTGATTACATGATGTTGTAGCCAGCCGTTCTGGAAGTGGCCACCAGGTGATATTTCCTAGTGTGTACTAGCAGCTAGCTTCCATTGAGACCCTGTCTGACAGGTTGCTCCTCTGCAGCCTCTGTTTTGCTCAGTGGGACAGAGAGACCTCTCTGGTTTCACACACCTGACTATACGTATCCTACGAGAAATGAAAGTACTCTCCCACAAACATAGTTAAATATTGCAACAACATTAGTTAAAGGGATCCAACGCCGTGTTCCCGGATCCAAGATGGAAAGCTGCAATTCTCAAATTTTGTTAACAACAAATAAAGTTACACAGACATTGACCTAGGCCATATAAGATTATAAAGGACCGGTCCACAAACATGCAAAACATGCAACTTGACATATGACAAACAAACATGCAACATGTACCCCAGCAGGCCTGAAATACTCACCAGCACGTGTAGACCCGGGGGTTTCTTCGAGCTCACCACATTCAACAGCCCAATGTAAAATCAACTCCTCACAATTTTCTCAAGGGGAACACCAAGTCTCCATCCGTGTTCACCAAAGACCCCTGTCACTTGTAGACATTACATAAACATATGACATTACTGACTTGATAACTACGAAAAAGATATCATGATCCATTTGTATTTCACATTGGTAAAGAAACCAAAGCAACCTTGTGCACATTACTTCTACCTTAGTTAAAACTGAAACACCTTGTTAACCATAAAAATAACTGTTACCTACATATGGCTATGCACATCATAATGGAAGATGTTGCACTGTGACAGCTGCCTGTATAATAGTGGTAGTGAGTTCGGCATTACTCACTTTGGCTCGTCACATTAAAAATACCCACACATGTCCAAGTATCATATCTGATACATGATTTTTGAAACCTCTACACCAGTGTTATTTCATGGAAATTTTGTCAATTTCTGAAAAGGCTAGTGCAAGATAATCTACCGAAATGTAACTGCACCACAACTGTTTACTGAATAGATACAAATGCAACCTTAACTAATGTTTCATTACTAAGTACATAGGACAGCAGTGTAAAAAGATTTTCTATCCAAATAGATCCAGAAGGTACACAATAAAAAGCATATTCAAATTAGTCAATTGCAAGTATTCCATTCCATAAAGCAGCAAACCAAATATCCGAATTAGGTAGGTTTAGAGTAGAAATTGAGGTCCTATAATATCTGCAACAAATAGCTAAATAAAAATGGTTGTGATCAAACAAAACGTTGCCGGACTAACTGAGATGCTCACAGAAATCCTCTAAATATATCCTGTATCCTATCAACATAATGATGTGATCCGCTATAAAATTGATATTTCCCGGTAGTAGTTACTCAAAAAGTGTTCAAAAGACTTCATAATTGAATGGGTTAATGATGATATTTTTGATACGTTATCATTTGTTTTTCTACATGAATACCTGTTAGCACCATAGTGATACAATTTTAAACTCATATTTGCAAATTGCTATTACATTTATCTTGATTTTATGAATATTTAGTTTCCAATCAGTCATTTATTACATGTTTCGGCCTGTGTACCGGGTTAACATGGTCATGTTATACTTTAGAACTTTAGGGGTTCCCTAACCAGTAGTCTATCTGCAACCATCAAACATTAATTACTCTAATATAAATCTACCATATCTTTATTTTTGTATTAACATTTTTAGTTTTGTATTACCTTGCACCCGAACAATTAGTAGACTCCTAAACACTACCAAAACATATTTTGCACTGGAAGATGATGTCATTACGCTAAAGAGCATGCTTCTCTTTAGTCAGAGGTAGATAGTCAAACATTATAATTAAATTAGAAAAAAGCGTAGAAACAGCATGTGGCTTTACTTGTCTATCTCTTCAAAAATTACACTTTAAATTACATGAAACTTTAAAGAAACCGAGATGTCTTTGAAAGTATGAGAAAAATCATAAGTGAAATATAAACCTTCCTTTCCCTCATAATGTGCTAACAACAAAAATAATACTCCTTTCTAACTGCTCAGAGTTATGTCTTTATTAATCAATAATTTAATGTCTATGGAAGCTTAAATTTGGTCTGTTTCAAGCTGACTCCTCACAGCATGCACAGAAATTAATTTTTGGGGAACGCTGGGTTTTAGGAAACTCTCCACACAGAAAGGGACTGTAATTCCCTGGTAGATGGATCTGTATTCCTCCTTGCAGATGTGCTGGCTTGAGCACCTCTCTGTGACAGATAGCAACACAAGTTGTCATTAGTCTTCCCTTGTATGTTAGTCCATGGTTTTGTACCATCGTTTGAGTCATTTGCACCCCAGAACAGTCACGGTTATTGCATTCCTCCGTGTCTTCGGTCATTTGGTATAGGCTGGCTGGATGCTGGAACCCTGTTCACTCATCCTTTAAGAACAGTCCATCAGAGTTAGTAAGCCCCTCCTTTGTATCTTTTCATAGTCATTTGCTGCCATGGTTGGCCAGGAAATATTTACTTTACCTTCTGTGTCGAAAGTCCATAGACCCTTTGCCCTGTGTTCCAAAATATCTTACAAAATGCATAAAATTATGAGTGAGATAGCCTTAATCATCATATTATTGCTGACCTGAGTCCAAACTAAACACCGAGAGGAAATAAGACCAAAGGCACATTACATTATTCTACCACAGTATCAAGATACCTAGTCTTACTTTTGAGGTCTCATGAGGAGACAATAATGTTGTACAGATTAAATAATTAACTAACTTCATTAAATTTCCTCCTATCAACTTCAGAGAGTGGTAGTGTAAATGATTTACTGAGTGTATCAACCAATTCTTAAACTCACCTTAATTTAAATACATATGTTGTTTTCCAGATCATTAATTGACTAAACCATTTAAATGTTACTTCTTCTTATCTAAACTAAGCACAGTCTGGCAACTGTCCCTCTGCTCGCCTGAGATCCCTCCGCTTCTGTGGAGTCTATTGTAAACACACGTCCTGCTTGAAAAAACAGAAAGAGAAGTTTTAACTGCAGGCATCAGATTTATGTTCAGGTTGTTACAGTCGATTTCAATGCAGTCCTTCTATTGGCAAAACAGAATTTTCTCATTCTTTCAAAGATGTACTTTTGTCAAATCACTTTTGGATCAATCAGGAGTTTAACACTTCCAAAACCCCAACTGAAATTGCCACATCAAAATCCACACGCTGCTTGTATACTTAATGCATTCCTTGCCATTTACTCAGAAGTAAAACAAGTGTTTATCCTAGACCACATGGTTCTGTGTATTATAAGTATTACTTTGGACATTATGATTTCATATCTGAACAGTCATAGTCATTATTTTCTCTCTATACGTTTATGGCTCTTTGTAACCCTCTCGAGGATAAATAAAAGTTAAATGAAATAAATTAAATTAAATAACCCTGTCACGTCTGCAGCCTTTTAATCACTCAAATATAAAAATTTGCAGCTCCTTTTTCCTTTAAACCTTTTAAAATGTTTTAGACTAAATGAAATAATCAGGTTTTAATCAATTCTCTACAGTAAGATTTTAACATGGAAGTAGGCTTTCAAAGCCTCTGAAGCTTTTGAGTGTTATTTCTCCTCCTGCTTACCGCCAGCTACCATCAGATTTTCTAAAAATTGTCATATATTTCCCTAGCACAAGTGAATTTGCAAAGGTCCTGACATGAGCAGTCAACAAATCTCTCCTAAGGAGAACAATCTAAATATATCACTCGTGATCAATTATAGGCTCATATCTAATCTTCCATTTTTAAGCAAATCATTGAGAAAGTTTGTTTATCAATAGCTACATAACTACTTGGCAATGAACAACTGCTTTAATATCTTCCAGTCAGGTTTTTGACAAACCACAGCACTGATACCACTCTGGTTAACTTTATTGAAGACATCCACTTTAAACACAGACAACGTTTTTTGCTTTATTTTTATGCATCAAATATCTCTATCTATATTTTATTTATCCTATAGAAACAATTTATCATCAATTCTATAATGGGTTTGTATTTTAATCTTTATAGAAAATTGTGCTATCCTGTTTTTGCTGTCATACAAGTTTTCAAATATTTTCATTAAATCTCTTTATTGTCTATTACACCTTTAACTCCTCATACCTGATTTGTATCTCAAAACATAAACACATTTGTCACCTTTCAGAACCTATACAACGTTTTATGCCTCGATCTCTCAATTATTACTACTAGCTATAACAAGTGTACTGCGAATACTACTTCTGGATCACTTTAAATGTCAATTATCTTTATCATCATTAACTTTTTGCATTTCTTTTTCAACACTTTTTAGCATCAGCTTTCTCAAATTGTCTCCTGGATATAGCTATAGATAGCTTCTTCTGGTTTCTATTTTTATTATGTCATAAAGGTTTAGGCAAGCTAAGGCCTATCCTTCATCCCCCCTTTTTTTTTTTTTTTTTTTCCAAAATTACGCAATGCCACTTTAATTTTATTGTAAATAGTTCCAATTGTTGCATACAGAGCCCCTAAGGCTGCTCCCTAACTCAGAAGACCATAGAACGAGACTATCTCGCCCTCTTTCCACATAAAATACCAAAGAAACTCACAGACGAAAAAGCCACTCAATGAATCTTTGAAGAGCACTTGTAATGTGCCCGCGCTTTGTCTGGTGTGTCTGCCGTTTTGCGCGGTCACGTGCAGACCTCGCGAAAAACAGGTTAAAAGCCCATCTGTCCATCATGCAACTGCATTTAAATCGCCAAGACAAAAAACATAGTTGTACAAAACGACGTCCTCATATCGAGACAAAATCAAACAGAGTTATTATAAGTGAAAGGCGTAATTTGGCCCGCGCAAGCAGACACACAGCTACGAGCCCACAGCAGCCCCGCCCCTCACTCACGCAGCAGGCCAGAGCAATACAGTATATGAGGCAGAGCCGGTGGAGCAACCGGCTCAATATTACGAATTATTATTATCTACTTTTCCTTATTCTTTCTCACGGCCACAGTACTTTCAACATGCAATACGACATGTGGTCACCTGATCAAAATAACCACAGACAGCCATCACAATTTACCATCATAAATCAGCCTATTTCCTCCTGAAAAATAGAGCTGATCACTCAAAAACGCAATAATGCTTTTGGTGCATCCCTATCCATCTCTGGAAAATGCAATTTGCTACAATACATATGTATAGAATAGGCAATAGTAGTTCCGGGTAGGAGCTATATATTTATTTTTAGAGCAAAGGCGGACAGATTATTCAAGCATAAACCCCGTCATTCAACATGCAAACGAGAGCGTGCAAGGAGAAATTCAGAAGCAACTCAAATTAGTCGTAGGCTAATTGTATAACCCAAAATCACAAATAGGCATATCACAGAGGTCTACACACTCATGCCAACATAAAACAATATCACACGCAGCTCACACACTCCCAGGTCGGCTAAAGGATGCCGACACATGTGACACACGCGTCCAATCGTTTAGTACAACTTGTTAGACATGCACCAACGTAACACAAGAATATGAACAAATCTAAGTATCTAACAACATGGAAACGTGAACAATTAACAACCATATATTCAGGAAACAAAAGACAAATGTTCCATCTAGCATAATTCAACATATGAGCGTCCCCACAGCCAAACCAGCCAAAAGCATACATCAGGCAGAAGCAACGCAGGTGTTAGTATAGGCTACTACACATGCAATAAATAATCACACAGCAGCATGCCAAGCTTCCTATGTCCCTGAAAGGTCATTACATTCATAAATCCCATTAACATATCACGATATAGGTCTATATTACAACCAGAAAATGCTTAAACAGAGAACAGACACCTAAGGCTCACAGCCCGCGACAGACAAACAATGCTTAGAGCACACTACAGTCCAGACAAATAAGCATTAAACTGAAAGACGAGACTGCGCACACGAAAATAAACTTTAACACAAAGTCCGATCGGCCCTCTTCAACTCTCAATTCCCCGTAAGCCTGTCGTTAACTTACTTGTCAACATAAATCAATGAAAACAACGTAAGCCTGTCGTTAACTTACTCGTTAAAACAAAAATCAAAGAAAACAACGTAAGCCTGTCGTTAACTTACTCGTTAAAATAAAAATAAAAGCCTAAAAGAGAACAAAATTAGAGCACACACACAAACATAAAATGTACATACAACCTATATAAATATGCATTCCTCTGTTCTTTAATATTGTTTAAATCGAAACAAAATATATCTATGATTAAGACAGCTTCGAACACACAACCAAGCCACCAAAGGTTACCCTCACAACATAATGGTACTTTTTGCCTAGAGACAGGGAGACACAGACGCATCCCAGACGGGACGAGCGAAGCAGCACCAGAGGGCAAGAGCGCTCACCTTTAAACCGGCTGACGGAGCAGGGCTTCGGCCCCTGGGTCGCGGCCGTGTCTCTCCTGTGTCCAAATGGCTCCGTGTTCAGTGACGTCACTTTTGTAGTATCTCTTCTTAACTGATGGCTTGGCTGGATGAAATGAAGTTGACAGCTGACGCAGTTTGGGAGGCTTCAGGAACAATTCTTTATTTAACACAACAAATTAACTGCAGTACAACGAAGCCAATTTAAAAGTCTAAGTGTTTAGAAAGCCAGATTAGAACAGAGGAGATGCAGAGTTTCCTGGTCAAACGTAAAAGCCCCCCAAATGCTGCTCTGCAGGCTCTCTTATCCCAGGGTTCACGTAAACTGATTGGTCGTCAAAGACGACACTCTTTGTCTAATTGGTGGGTTTTAACTATTGTGCAATCATCCCTCCGAAACATCTGTGGAATAGATTGACAGAGACACTGTCCGGCCTGGCGGCCTGAAGTCTGGGTTTGACCAGTAACACCAACAGTTTTGGACATTGGCCGTATATTATCCCCTCTCCCAAATGGCTGGGGAAAGCCAGAATCCGGCTTGTGCTAACTCAAATCTATAAAACAGTCATGCAAGTGTCTGTCTTAACTTAAACACAGATGAGATGATTTACAGAAGCTCAGACCTCATCGCCAACTTACACATTCCTATGAAATGGGGGTTGGTGAACTGGTAGGCCAGTCTACAGATAAATGTGTTTAAAGTTGTTAATACACTACACTAGTAACAGCAGAAGGGGGCCTATACACACCAATTACAACAAAACAATCATTTGATGATAAAGATAATTCTAGCGCGATAAATTCAAAACAATTTGGAACAGAGACAGCATGTAAAAGTGTTACAGAATAACAGGATTGAACATAGACAGCCACTCCCCCACCCCTTGCGTTTCTGTCTATTCTGAATAAATTGTATTCATTAATTGCCACAATAGAGTCATCTGTACTCTTCTTTAACCAGGATTCAGTCAGAATCAAGACATCTGGATCTGCCTGGGACACTAAAATCTTTACATGGTCTAATTTATCATGCCGCAATAAACTTCTAATATTTAGATGAAGAAAACCCAAGCCCTTTCTTGATTTAAGAATTTGTGGGGAATTTAGTTTAGAGCAAAGGGGGTCAGTGATGTCTGGGATGAATGAAGGACAATTTGAGGTGTTGTTATGAGTTAAATTGGGGGATATTTCAGCAGGATCCCTGGGGAGATCTTTTTTAATGGGGGATGATTTGGTAGGGTCGTGCTGTGGTAAATATCAGTCCGAATTATGCCAAGATGCGATGTGATGAATGTAGTGATTAGTAAGTTCTTTAATACCTTTGGCATTGGGATGGAGGCCGTCAGATTTGAGTAGTGTGTGTCTAGTGAAAGAGTCAAAGTTGTTAATATAGCCCAGAGAGTTGCCCGAGCACCAGGACTCCAGCCATTCATGGAAATCCAAAAGACGGCTGTAGCGCTCAGGGCTTTTGGATGACGTGGGAATGGGGCCGGAAAATATACAGAATTTCCCCAGGCTCTCCAGGGTGAGGGCCAGACTCTGAAGATTGTCAAATAGTTGGTATGACCGTTTATTCATTACGTCATTAGTTCCAACATGCAGGATGACTGTGCGGGCAGTAGGGTGGAGGGCAACGAGGGCAGGTGTTAGCTCCATAATGTCAGATGATTTTCCTCCAGAGAGGCAATAGGTGAAAGCACCAGGGAGACAAAGAAATCTGACAATAGAGTCACCGATGATGAGGATCTCAGGTTGGCGATTCAAGCAGCTCCCACAGTAGAGAGACAGCTTCGATGAGAGGGGAGGAGGTGAGGGCAGGGCACAGCCGCGAGAGAGAGCCTCACCTGTACAGCGGATGTCAACATCGGGGGCACCACTTCGAGGAGGCACGGAGGGGTGCACACAGGGAAACACACTTCCAGATGGAGCTGGTAAACGGCGGCGATCTTGATATCCAAACTGGGAAGTGGAACCCCGACGTCCACGTGCCACCCTGGAGCAGGTCTGGACCGGCGAAGCAGATGGAGAGCCGGTGACTTGACATTTTCTGCCGTCACGAGCCGCAGGTTCAGCAGCTCCACATAGCACCTCCAGCGGAGCAAATGGATTGCGCGTCAACACAGGAGGAGGAGATGGAGAGGAGAGCAGAGGAGGAGGAAGAGGATGAGAAGATCGTGTAGAAGATCGTCTGCCCTTCTTCACAACAGACGTCCATGTAGGGTTGCCACCTTGGATTTAGGAAAAAAAGGGACACTTGATGTTTGGGGCGGAGGGCTCGGCCATTATTAGGCTAACAGTTCAGACTGACCAGTATAATGACCTATAATAACCATAAACACCTACAGTGCTTTTTACAGTAGGATATATAAGGAGACTGAGGTGGGAACCCTGGACCTTGTAGGGGGTCCGGGGGAATGCTCCCCCGGAAGAAAAAAATGCAACCTTTTAAAGTAAAATTCATCAATCTGGTGCACTTTGAGAAGAAAATTGCATGCAACCAGGCCCAGGGGCCCAAGGGATCAGGGGGGCCCTAAGCCAGAAATACTGATAGTAACTTTACATGTCGCATTGTCAAAGAGCTCAGTCACTCATGTCAATAACAGGGTCCAAAAAGGAATCACCTAAAATAAGGAAATAAATCATCATGGGCCCCTCAACTAGTAGGTGAATAATAGAAAAGCAAGTGCAAAACTAAAGCATTATTAGCTCTGTCTTAAGGGCTTCATGAGGGGCCTTGAAGGCCCCCTCACACATACAGTAATAAGCTTTCTATGTGTAAATGCTATACTGTTCATAAAAAGTAGCTATCCACCCTTTATCTGTTGAATAGGGATAGGGAGGAGTGGGGGAGGGGGGACTTTAAGAGTCTGGGCCCATTATCTCATAATCCGTATATGAACCAAATGGTTTCCACAATCTTTTTTCTATTTTCGCGGGGAGCATGCACAAGCATTATAAAAAATAATAATTAAAAAATAAATAAAGTGGGGGGCCCCACACTGGGTCTTGAAACGGGCCCCGAGATCGTTGAGACCGCCCCTGCCCGCTTGTTGTGCCGTGCGCTTTCTTTCTGCCCGGCCCCGCTGCTCGCCTCTCCATTGAGAATGCATTAGTTAGCGCAACAAACACCTCGGCCCGTGTGAAACGGCCTTAACTACTGAACGAAGGAAATCACATGAGGTTTCCCCAAAAAACGGGACAAATTGTGTCCCGGGAGAGATTTATTTTTTCCCGGGACAGCTGGTGAAAAAAGAGAACAATTCTGGGAAAAACGGGACGGGTGGCAACACTACGTCCATGCAGCGTCGGGAGGCTGGGCAGCAGAAACGCCGCTAACCGGTGCCTGAGAACTTGAAAGAGGAGCTTTTTCAAGCACAGCTAATTTGGAGACCAGGAAGGACTGCCTCTGGAGGAGATCGTGAATGAGACTCTCCACTGACTTGAGGTCAGATCTCAGGAGGAGAAGCTCCGGATCTGTCTGGGTGAGTGCCGATGACATGATGCGGTGAAAAAAAGACAGAACACTATAGAGCTAACGCTAGCTAGCGGAGTATTAGCTAGCTTTAGCCGTTTTAGCTAATTTCGGTGGTTTCTTTAAACGACCATAACTCATCACAGGAATGGGGTAGAGACTTACTTTTTTTTTGAAATGTTCAGAATCTTATGCTCTATGAGATGTATATGTCCATGTTGTTACGACCGGAAGTTGAAAAGATCGCGAAAAAGATCGCGAAAATCATCTAACAAGCAGTGGGCTCAGGCTGCCATTTTCTGTCAGGTGACTTTGCAAGATTTGTGAGATATGCGAAATTTGCATATCTATTCAAACATTCTTGAGAAAAACTGCAATACAAAAAAAATCATTGTTTTAATGCCAGTAATCAACTGGCAAAGTTTCATGATGATATCTATAAGTTAAAACAAAATCTATTTTACCCTCGCATTAAACCATCCCAGATAGCAAAAATCATCTGGCCCAAATCCGGCTCGGAGGTAGCAGAAGTTCCGGGCCGGATCCGCAAAACGGACCCGGCCCGGTGTCCTTACGCACAACGGGCCAATACCGTCGCGGATCCGTTTTCCACAACTGGGCCGGTACTGGGCCAGCTCCGGAACGGCTCTGGAACGGATGTGGTGAATTTGTGGTCAATCAGTCCAAAGGTGGGCCAGACCTGGAGCGGGTCCGTAATGGAACTGGCCCAGAGTTTATTTGACTCTGGACCGGATCGGTAAAATGGATCCAAACTGGCACTCAGCCAGCTCCAGTTAGGATAAAAATCCTTTTGTAAATTATAATGGGCTGAATTTTAATTAATAATCGGTTTGATCCACACCACCAGCAAGCATTGTCATAATTCATACCCAAAATGTATACAAAAATAGGGATTTTGGAACATAGTTACATTAAAATGAAATTCTTCTTTGGCTATACATTTCTCAAATTATGTTTCTATACACTTCACACATTCACAGTATATTACAAAGGATAAAATGTAATGCCCTTTTTCTGTCATGAAATGACTTTAAAAAAGTAAATAAACAATGTTCATGGGTTCTTATTATTTTATCTGTGTATAATGCTCTCTATAGTAGCCTACTCCAAAGACTTCACTGTTTTTCATACACATACATTGAATTTAAAAAAATGGATACAACTCTAGATACAACTATTTTTGAAACTCATATTACATTTTATTTAACATAAACATTTATTCACTGTTAGTCCTGTGTTCTAAAGGTAATTTACTTATTGTTCTCATTAATGTTAAACATGATCAGAATATAGTGAAAAGTGACTATCACATTCTTCAAACTGCTTTTATTGTATCCATACAACAGTTCAATTAACAGTCCAAAACCAAATATTTAAGACAAGGCAATACACATCACTTGACAGGTCATGTCAAGTGAATGTCAGTTAATGACGTCCTGCTGAACTCATTGATGCGTCATTCCTGCAAAGGATAAAAGAAACATTAATTACTAAACTGATAATGGCATCAACATCCCAGTCTGAAATCTCATCAAAAGCATTTCTACACATGTAGTCACAATAACCTCTTATGCTGGAAACACACTGGATGTGGAAGTGCCTCATAACGCAACACAAGTGCGCAAATAGCTCTGAATATCATTGGTTGGCCACACTGGGAGCGCACCTTGCGTACACAACATTGATGGTTTCGGCGTCTGCTCTATTTTTTCTGGGGCGAATTGGACAGTAAACCAATCAAACTGGATAAACAAACACATCATTGGGATTGTAATGTGTTATTGAAGCGGGGAAAGAGCAGGGGCTATCCCTTCTCCCAACAAAAACTGGAAAACGGTAAAAATAAGATAACTGATTAAAATATATCAAAATTATGCAGGTGTGTACATTTATGCACAGCAGTTAGAAATAAAAACACACATTGTAAATTCATGAGGTTCTTAATAAAGCATGGTAAGACCAGCGCTTTGGGAGCTGATGGCGCTTAGAAATTATATCCCAAAGTGCACAACCAAATGATTTTCGGAGCATTTCGAAGCGCTTCCGCGTCCAGTATGTGACATGTGACCATGATTAGAGTACACACAAAGATTTGTGAATGATCAATGTATGTAGTGAAACCTTACAACCGTTAATATCATGGGTTATAGCCACAACAATCCTCAACAATCTGTCAACAGCCATACAGACTGAAGCAGCACTAAAGAAAGTCCCTCCCATATGTGAGACAACCCACCTTCGATGAGGTTGTGGTATCCCACTTTAATGTGCTATTGTAGCGGGGCACAGAATGAAAACCAACAGGCTCAGTCTGGTGCTAAACATGTATTGTTGTTTTCTGCTAAATGCAAGAAAATGTACTTATTGACAATTGCTACACAGCATTCTTCAGGAAATCTCATCTGACATAATCAAAATAATAACAAAATAACATCAAAAGTATCTGAAATAATGAGAGGCACCTATTTGCAGACGCATGGGGAAAGTGGAGCTCCACCGGAAGTGGATTTCATTGGTCAGAATTGTAACCTACTCTGAATTTGTTTTCTTCTTTTTGTTTTACTGCCGGAGTTCACCTAGCAGTGAATAATAATACACGGTTTCCACCGGTTATGGTGCTAGTACACAGTAAAATACGTCAGTTTGTTAAGGGTCCCAAGTGGCCAGGACGGTGGTAAAAAGTAGATGTTGAGGTAGAAGGTGAATGAAGCAACGAAGCTTTGTGTACATCTTCTGAAATCCGTCTGTTTAATTCACAATCAGTGCAATCTCTGCTATCAACAAATGCACGTTGTTCAAGCAGCTGATCAAAGATAAACAAACCTTGCGATGTCCAGAATAATACTCGTGATAACCATCAAACTAAATCGTACACATTCACTGAGTGAAGATTGTGAAAGTATGATACACATTTCTCACCAACAATGTTATCAAAAACCCAATTAATAACTTATAAATCTTTTAAAAACCTGAATTAAAAACTGTAGCAATGGCGGCCACAGCTTGGATTTCATTTTCGCCGGGAGAAACTGAAAGTGTACTGAATGTACACAGACAAATGATCGATTAAACGTAACATCATCAGGAAATTATAAAAATGGAGATTTCTATGGAGTGATTTTGCTTTAAACTGTACAGGGTCGCGTTGTTGCAGTGACACTCTTTCTTCAGTCGGAGCTGCAGCGTAAAGTGAAAACAAACTCAGAGTAGGTTACAATTCTGACCAATGAAATGAGTTTGGGGCGTGGCCCCATCTTGCTTCCGGTGTAGTGGAGGTCCGTTTTCTCCATGGGTCTGCAAATAGGTACTCTTGGAAATAATGGATACACTTCCTAATTATCCAATATATAAACAAAATAGCCAAATAGTATTTAAAGTGTTAATGACCTGAATTAAATCTAATATTACAGTGGACCTTCTCATATCAATGCACATTCTCGTATTGCCCACATAACCAATACAATAGGACACAATGGTGAAATGCCACACAGATAATCTAACAGTACAACACCAGTTTCTTAATGAACCTACATAAACGGCCATAATCGATAAACAACACACAGAATATGAATATGAGCAGCGGGCTCCCTCGTAAGGGCTCATTGTCAAGTTATCTGCCCCGCGCTTACATACTTCTATCCTAACATGGCGGCCGCGACATTACATTAGCTGCTAACTGGCTAATCAACGTGGTGATGTGGTGAGCAGCTCACAAACAGTTTATAACTTAACACAGTGTTATCCCCGTACAGTGCAAACATTCTCTTCACTACCCGTTCTAACCTAACATCACCAGCTTACCTGCAAAATGCAAGAAAATGGATTTATTATTGACAATTGTAGTGATTAAGTCGTCATCTGACGTAATCACGCGAGATTTCCACCCTATGACTTCCAGCAACTATGCTGCTCATGTAGCGCACCTGCCATCTACTGGCTATTTATGGGTATTACATATTTAAAATTACACTGCCAAATATAAACACTGTACACTGTATTTGGACCAAAATAATTACTCTTTCCATAAACACATATGAAACATAAGGAAAACGTATAATAAACTCCCTCTTAACATACATTGAATTAAAGACATACTCAGTTTAATGAGCGTCAACAGGCTTATTGCGCCACACTATCAGTAGTTTACAATAAAAAAGCAAATAGGGATTGCTATTTGACATGCCACTGTATTTGTGGTTAATGCACAATGGGTAGGGTACACTTCAGAACAATTATACTGATATTTACAGTGAATAAACAACAGAGCTGGTAACAGGATGTGAAAAACTAGTTACACAATTTAACCACATGTAGCTTTTCCATAGTTTTCTAATTTCTTATGTTTTGACCCTCCAGCAATTTAGCTTTCTGTAAGATTGGACAGTAGTCAAAGTGTATTCTACTTATACTTGAAATGCAGCAAAACCTCAAATCATAGTGTGTTTACCTTTGCAATGTTGAGTGTAAACTTAGCGTCCCCTATAATATGTTATCAGCACACACCCCCACAGCCAGGTGGGCATGTTTTAGTGCTGCTTCTGTAATACAAATTGACAGCTGCTGTGTCAGAATTAAATGCCAAACATGCAGTACAATCCACATTTCTTTTTATTTTGACTGGGACTGTTAATAGTTTTAATTAATCAGTAACAACTGATCAAATATATGATTTTTAAATTGATGACCCAATGAAAACCTAATACTGTAACCATGTAAAATTGCGATAGAATATTACATATGGGTAAGAGACAAAGTCCTTTGGGACCCAAAAGTCATGCAGATATTTGTATTGACCGTTGATGTGTAGAATTAAGTATAAAAATGGTCCCTTGATAACCAAGCAAACTGGGAAGAATTATTGTTAGACTTCAATATACAGTGTCTTTATGAGGTCAGCCAATATTGTTCAGAGGAATGCTGTGATGCCTAAAACAAAATGTGAAGTTCAAAACACAAAACAAATGTTGCTCCAAAATACTAGCACACTGCTTTAACTGAAACTTACCTCGGTAGATGTCTCTTTGGCCTCAGTACGTTCTTCGCCGATCACAACCAGGTTAAACCGTCTCTATTTCCTTGTCTGAATCTCTCATAGCAGCGCGGTTCCTCCTTTCTGTTGGAGAGAATGAGTGAGAGAATGTCACCAAGAGAAATTCCCTGTCTTCTACAATTACTTACAGAATAGACATCAAGTAATTTTTGTAAACACTTTATTTGAAAATGTTATTGCCAACGGCTGTGCATGTAATTGTTGTGAATATGATAATAAAGAAATCTTGATTTTAGTGTGAAATTTAAAATAACAAAACGGTTTTGTTCTTTACTACTAGCCATGCCCCAATTGTGTTCTACAATACTTACTGATCAACAGACGTCTTGCAACTGCATCTGCAAAATCCTTGACAGTATATTCCAGGTGATTCTTTTGGTGTTCTGTCCTCCTTAGCACCATGAGCAGAACTCTGACAAGACAGAGGGGTTTATCAGATAAAAAGACAACAATTGAATACAAGTTTGCAATTATTTTGTTGGCTTACAATGTCAGGCCTGAAACTTAAATTTAAATATGTGAAAAATGTTTCACTGGGATCAGCCGCAACACCCAAAAGCGCCTTTAAGTGAGATGCAGGTATAGCAGTGGATGTAGCTTTAAAAGTTAACCATAATGTGACCTGTAGACTTATTAGACTACTTATATACGTATAATGGCAGTGTCAGGGAGTGATATGTGCCCGGTGTGAATAGTTGAAATGCGGAAAAAAACAACTGCATTGCAGATTATCAGCAGTCCATCACCACATCTTCACATCTCACTGCCTGGTGTTAAAGGTTCCTAAGCCTAAAATGATAGCTACTCAACAAACTTAAAGCAACATTATGGTAACTAACACTCAGTGACACCTGCCAACAAGTATTTCAATGCAAATATCAGTGACAACATCTTAACAGTAGCACTACAACAGGAGAAAAACTTAGATTATAAATTGTGGTTTACTATCATTGTTGTGAAGTGAGCAATGCAAAATGATAATTGCAGTACATTACCCAGGACACTACATTTTAGTCTCAATTACACATTTTTTAAATTGTACACAGTGAACAGACAGTTAATGACAGTTGACTAAAATGAACGTTTTAACATACGTATGGTTTGATCTAAAAATACCCCATTTTAAATGTACTGTAAAGGCAGACCTAAGCAGAAATAAAGGACTTACCCTTTTTATCCATCCATGATACTTTCCTGGGGATATCTTAACCTGAAATAGAGAGGTTAAGCTGTCAAATGATGCTATTCACACTCTTGTTAACCGTTAGCATTGACGGTAAACTTATTACCTGTGAGTAGCTTAATTTAGCATTCTAGCTAGCGCGGCTAGAAAACAAACAAACAAGCTGGTAAGATCAATTTAAAACGGCAAACGTTTCTGAAAGTATGTACAATATCTATAACAGTAAAACAACAATCTGTTTGACAACAACAACAACTTACCGATAGATGATCAACGTGCGCTGACGTCTACTGCCGTATGTGCCTCGTCTCAGGTCCGGTCTAAACCAAACGGTCGGTTGAAAAAAAAACGAACGAATTTGCCGTTCTGGCCCGGAGCCGGTTTGATTCCGCTAACTGACAGTGAAAAGCCAACTGTCTACCGGTTTGAAGGCGGATCCGGTCCAGAGTTGGTTTAATTCCGCTAACTGACCCTGGAACGCCAACTGCTGAGAGCATGAATAGGGGAGAACGGGGTAAGTAGGCACACTTTTTACTCTAGTGAGAATTGCTCATCACCAAAACATCTGTCAATAGCCATTCCTACATTAAATTGAAGCTTAAGGTGTTGGCTTGAAATGTGTGTCTCTCTTTTTTTCCAACTTATTGTAATGAAGAAGTAATTTACCATCAAAGACACTCTGACACATTGTGACAACCAACCCCATCAAGGGGTCGGTTGTCAAACACTATGGGGTTGTTTGTCACAATGTTATCTTAATGGGAAAAATCTTAAAAAAGAAGGCAATGAGGCAGAACCAAATTTGAAAGTTTAATTGCATTGTTAAGTTGACAAATAGGCCTACATAACTTACTGTAGCCTTGGCAGCTGGTCTAGTTTGGGATGCACTGGGTTGTTTTGATTTTGTTGCCCTTTTTTCTTTTGCTTGCTAGCTGCCTTTTCCTGCTCTATTCTTTCCTTCTCTGGGGTGTCAGTGAGGATACAGCTTGACAATTTCTTTCGTTATTGGGTTCCTTTTCTGGCTGCAGCCTTGAGATAACATGTGACAACCAACCCCCCAAAAAATTTGACGACCAACCCCAACCTGAATTTCTTGCTAGCATCAAGGCCAACAACCATCTGACAACTAATTAGCTTGCTAACAACAATCTAAACTATAGCTTACCCTTCACACTTTCTGAGGGTAACAAGTGTTTTGTTATAAACCCATTGTGTAAAAGCCTAGAAGAAAAATACTGAGAAGCAAAATATTTTGAATTTGACATGAAAAACACAAAACATCCTCTCACCTGAAATGCAGCTGTCTTCCTCCAAGGAAGTCTATGTATGTGACCTCTGATCCCAATTCTGGACCTTTTTTATATCAACATTTCAGAGCTAGCGCGCTCTGGTGGCGAGATATAACGAATGTGACATCCAACCCATGTGACAAATTACCCCGTTCTCCCCTACTGTATGCGTTCCACATCCGGAACGGAGTTGTAAAACAGCTGCGACTGTTATACGGATCTGACGGTTCGAAAGCGGATCCGGTCCAGAGTCAGCTGCTATCTGGGATGGTTCTGATTTTCTATTTCGGCCCCCTGTAGCTTTCCAGCAGGTAGTTGACCAGGTTGTCCACCCAGGTTGTGATCCTTGAAGGTCCTAGATATCATTTCTGGTGAACAACCTTTTACAACAGCCCATGTCCAAAAAATCAGTTTGCCCCTAGGTATGACCATTCTTCACAACACCACATGCATAGACTCAACTTTTGCTCACTTCAGCCTGAAATAGCAATGTGCACTTTGAATGTGGAACATGCAAACATTTATTCAAACACAGTTTAGTGTCTATAAACACTTTATTTAGACAGATACTTGTGAAGCTAGGCAGCGCTAGGCTCATGCTAACGTTGCTAATATAGCTAGCGTGCTAGGCGCGGCGCTAATGCTAACGTGGCTATGCTAGCGGGAGGCCGCGTCGCTAATATATATCACATTATTCTTACATACACAAAACAATATCTCACAAATACCTCAGTTTATTTATAACTAGTAGTACCTAGTAATAACATAGTTTACTACCTCACCAATTATTCCCTTTGGCTAATGGCAGCATACTTGTGACCACCACGGGTCTTTAGTGTGAAATGGATGGGTTGGTCAAGCTGGCTTTTAGCACATAGTTTGTGCTTTTACTGTCCAGGCACACATCCATCTTTTTAGCTGCCCAGGTCAGTAAAAACGAGCCCTCCCTCTCGAAAAAGCCCTAACCACGCTGGGGCAGTTCAAGTGCTTGAAAAAAGTGGGTAATCATAATGTCGATAAGATTCGAAAATACTTTTTCAAATAAAGTCTCCAAACATATTATCACCTTCCCAAAGTTTAAAATACATATTTATAGATGTATCTATGTTTTTTTATATAATTGTTAATATCAACAATGGCTGTATAAACCTCTCAAGATTAGAGGACCTAAATAGGCCTACATAGAGTGGTGTGCAATACAATGAGAACGTATAGTGGTTACTGATAAATAACAACTATAACCTGTTGGACATTATTGATAATATTGTGAGCAGAAATTATATGAAAAAAATGTATATTGATCTATTAATGTGTATTTTAAACTCTGTGAAGGTGAAAATATGTTTGGAGAGACTTTATTTAGGAAACATATTTCATTTCTAACTGTATCGACATTACGATTTCCCACTTTTTTCAAGCACTTGAACTCCCCCAGCTTGGTTGGTAAGGGCTGTTTAAGCGAGAGGTCTCGTTCTTATCTTTACTGGCAGCTAAAGAGAAGGTTGTGTGTCTGGTCAGTAAAAGCAGCAGCTATGTGCTAAAGACCGCTTGACCAACCAATCCATCTCACACTAAAGACCCGTGGTGGTCACAAGTATGCTGCCATTAGCCAAAGGGAATAATTGGTGAGTTAACTGAGGTATTTGTGAGATATCATTTTGTGTATGTATAATGTGATATATATTCGTGAAGCGGCCTCCCTCTAGCATAGCTACGTTAGCATTAGGCCCGCGCCAAGTGCGCTAGCTATATTATCAACGTTAGCATTACGTTAGCGCTGCCTAGCTTCACAAGTATCTGTCTAAATAAAGTGTGTTTATAGACACTAAACTGTATTTGAATAAATGTTTGCATGTTCCACATTCAAAGTGCACATTGCTATTTCAGGCTGAAGTGAGCAAAAACTGAGTCTATGCATGTGGTGTTGTGTAGAATGGTCATAGAGATTACATGTTTCTTTAATTAAAAAATAATTTCAATTTGTACAAGGTTCAGTGAGAATTTTATTTGATTTGGGTACCAAATATATTTCATTAAAGCAATATAAAGCATTATGTGTTTTAATGTGGAACCACAATGCTATAATGATTTAGATAAAGGAAATCAAAATGCATTTGAACTATTTTGTGGTAATTCTCAGATAATTTCTTTCTATGTTCATCAACTGGGTGATAGGACAAGATTCCTGGATTCTTCAGCCCGACTGCTTCAATTGAAGAGGAGTACAGCAGGCCTGGAGTGGCTTGTAACCCAACAACTGGATCTAAAGAGAGTGAAAAATTATTCAAATGTGCTCATTCAAATAACAGTGGCAGGACCAGGTTAAACTAGTGGTTGGTCACAGGAGAGTGATAATTAAGTTGTTTTATCTTGAGTCCATAATGAAAAAAATGGCACTGTTGTGTTTTTTTATGTTGCAGTCAGTGCGTTTACATGCAGACTCATAATCGGGTAACTAAACGAATAAGACTTCAACAGGACTTTTAAACTGCATGTAAACACCTTTATCCGATCTACTTCGCACACAAATCGGCACGATAACGAACAAGAGATGTCGGATAAGAACACCTAGATAAGTCGTTCGTTGTCGGCATTCTCTCTGCATGTAAACAGGGATCGGACATCGCATACCGGACTTCTCGTTCTGTGCTTGTGTGCCTGCGCGTAATAGGCTACACCATGGGTTGTTGCCGGAAGAGAACCGGACGTGGCTCTTTTTAACACTTGTTGAAAGCATGGTTGAAAGGGCTACAGCGCCATCTAGCGTAATGGAGACAGCCATGCATTGGACATTTATCCGATTCCTGAAAGGCCATGTAAACTCAGACAAGTGACACGGTCCGTTAAGTGTCTAGTTCGATATATGTGATAATCTAATCTAGTTGTGCCATGTAACCGCACTGACTGAGAATCAACAATCAGTGCGGTTACATGGCACAACTAGATTAGATTATCACATATATCGAACTAGACACTTAACGGACCGTGTCACTTGTCTGAGTTTACATGGCCTTTCAGGAATCGGATAAATGTCCAATGCATGGCTGTCTCCATTACGCTAGATGGCGCTGTAGCCCTTTCAACCATGCTTTCAACAAGTGTTAAAAAGAGCCACGTCCGGTTCTCTTCCGGCAACAACCCATGGTGTAGCCTATTACGCGCAGGCACACAAGCACAGAACGAGAAGTCCGGTATGCGATGTCCGATCCCTGTTTACATGCAGAGAGAATGCCGACAATGAACGACTTATCTAGGTGTTCTTATCCGACATCTCTTGTTCGTTATCGTGCCGATTTGTGTGCGAAGTAGATCGGATAAAGGTGTTTACATGCAGTTTAAAAGTCTTATTCGTTTAGTTACCCGATTATGAGTCTGCATGTAAACGCACTGAGTGACATACACTTCAAGGAAGAGAGAGTAGAAAATAAGTATTTTACATTTACTTGTCAAACCTAACTGCTGAATCAGTGTGTCTTGTTTCACCATTGCTGTTAGTAATCCATTTTATCCCGAGGTACTAGGAGCTTCAGATATTCTGGTCCATAACAAAATAATATATCTTTTTCTTACCATAACAAAGCGTTTCATGAGAACTGATGTTATATATTACATATGTTTGCTCAGTATCATAACTAATGGTACTGGGTGTTATGGTACACTTTACTGAGCTTTTTGAATGTCAATTTTTGGACGATCTGTCGTTAAACAATTGCCTAAGTGACACCTAAATAAATACATGCATTAGCTTTATTGTCTTTTTTAGAGGTATTGATGATGGTACTTGCTGTGTACCTACATGTTGTGTAACTACTGAAAAAAGTGAAATTTACTTCAAATAAATGTTCTTTCCTGTTCAGATATGCTGCCTATATATTTTTTAACTTTACTTTGGGGTCATCCAGTGTTACTCATCAGTTGAGCAAAACTTGTCTCTATTTTCTACTGTTACTAGTTTGTAGAGTGTCTACAGACACTAAACTGTTTTCACTTTAATTTGACAGTCCTAAGACCTCTCTACTAATGCTTAGTTTAATATCGACTGATAGTTTGTTGAGAATCAACTATTTTCTCTGTTTTGCTCTGTTGATAGTTTGCAGACACTAAACTGTTTTCACTTTAATTTGACAGTCCTAAGTCCTTTCTACTAATGCTTGGTTGAACATCGACTTATAGTTTGTTGAGAATCAACTGATAGTCAACTATTTTCTCTGTTTTGCTCTGTTAATAGTGTGTAGACACTAAACTGTTTTCACTTTAATTTGACAGTCCCAAGACCTGTCTACTTATGCTAAGTTGAATATTTACTGATAGTTTGTCGACAGTCATATGACAATCAACAGGTAGTCACCTACACAGGGTGCCTGTTGATTGATAAAACATTCTCATCTTTATTTTACAATGAACATATATGATCAACAGAGGGTTGAATGTTCATTCATTAGATGTGTTCCTTGTGAGTGGGGGAAAGTTGATCCATATGAAACCTAAGTTGAGAATTGGTTAATAACAGCAGTTGATAGTCAACTTACTAGAAGTTGACAGTCAACTTACTAGAAGTTGACACTAAACTAATAGTTGAATATTTGTAAAGAACATGTAATAAAAAGTACAATGTCTGTTGCAGACTGTTTTTGTAAAAATAAATTAACAAAATAAAATTATCGTATAGTTAACTAACACTTAGTTGAATGCATGTTACATATTTGTTGACAAGCTTTGTTGAGTATCAACTAACCATCTACTAATAATGCAACTAATAGTTAACTGACAGTTAGTTGAATGCATGTTACGTGTACAAAACAACATCTACTAAAGATGCAACTTATAGTTAACTGACAGTTGAATGCATTCTAAATGTGTATCAACTTAATCACTATTGAATATCAACTAAACATCTACTAATAGTGCAACCTATAGTTAACAAACAGTTAGTTGAATCCTTGTTTTTTATCTGTTGAACAAGCTCTGTTGAATGTCAACTAATCATCTACTAATAGTGCAACTTATAGTTAACTTACAGTTAGTTGAATTCATGTTACGTATCTGTTGAGATATGTAAACTCATTCACTGTTGACATGCAACTGCGTATCAACTGATGGCTTGTTGAGTGTCAACAGTGGACTATCGAACTAAAGTGTTACCGGATTCACTGATTGCGTGTTTCACTCTGCCCTGCAGTCCGACACGCTGTGGGTCAACATGCGTATCAGACTGCATGGCAGACTGAGTCACCACTGTGTAGACCTTTTGCCGTGGTTGTTGCCCGGCTGGCTGTGGTTGAAGCCCAGTTGGCCGTGGTTGAAGCCCAGCTGGCTGTGGTTGAGGTTGAAGCCCGGCTGGCTGTGGTTGTTGCCCGGCTGGCTGTGGTTGAAGCTCGGCTGGCTGTGGTTGAAGCCCGGCTGGCTGTGGTTGAAGCCCGGCTGGCTGTGGTTGAAGCCCGGCTGGCTGTGGTTGAAGCCCGGCTGGCTGTGGTTGAAGCCCAGTTGGCCGTGGTTGAGGTTGAAGCCCAGTTGGCTGTGGTTGAGGTTGAAGCCCAGTTGGCCGTGGTTGAAGCCCGGCTGGCTGTGGTTGAAGCCCAGTTGGCCGTGGTTGAGGTTGAAGCCCAGTTGGCTGTGGTTGAGGTTGAAGCCCGGCTGGCTGTGGTTGTTGCCCGGCTGGCTGTGGTTGTTGCCCGGCTGGCCGTGGTTGAAGCCCGGCTGGCTGTGGTTGAGGTTGAAGCCCGGCTGGCTGTGGTTGAGGTTGAAGCCCAGCTGGCTGTGGTTGAAGCCCGGCTGGCCGTGGTTGAAGCCCAGCTGGCTGTGGTTGAAGCCCGGCTGGCCGTGGTTGAAGCCCGGCTGGCCGTGGTTGAGGTTGAAGCCAGGCTGGCCGTGGTTGAAGCCCGGCTGGCTGTGGTTGAAGCCCGGCTGGATTTGGATGTAGCCCAGCTAGCTGCGGATGTAGCCCGGTGGGTTGCGGCTGTAGCCTGGCTGGTAGTGCTTGTAGCCCAGTTAACTGAGGATGAAGCCTGTCTAGCTGTAATTGTAACCCTGCTAGGTGTGGTTGTTGCC
Organism: Ammodytes dubius; assembly: GCA_026122265.1. NCBI lineage: Eukaryota > Metazoa > Chordata > Actinopteri > Uranoscopiformes > Ammodytidae > Ammodytes > Ammodytes dubius. Next base: position 5,066,563 of record CM047506.1, on the reverse strand, counting down.
CAGTTAAATCAAGGCCTGTTGGCCATGATTGTATCCCAATTAGCTGTAGTTGTGGCCCACTTAGCAGTGGCCCTGTTAGCTGTGGTGGTTTAGCATCCAGGTAATAAGAGTTCATTGAAGGTCCAGGATTAATTTCAATATCGCCAGCCAGGAGCAGTATCATCAGAAAATGTGCAATTCCCAGGAAAGGTTTAAGTTGGTCTGACTGTTCATCTTTACCTGAGGGTAGCCTTGCATGTCCATTGTCCAGTAGTTTTGTGTAGAGCAGGTGTTGACTCTTCTTTGCTGGGTAGAGGACTTGTTCACTGTTTTTATCTATTTGTTGTGTGAATGTTAAACACAAGAGTAGATAAGAACATACTAAAGCAATAAAGAGACATGTAGATGGCAAAAGCCGATATCTTTTGAGGTTTTTAGTTGTTTTTTTTGGCATACACACAGAGCCTGCCAACCTGTGTGACTGCACGGCGGCCATCTTTATGACATCTCATGAATGGCAAAGATGAGAGTATTGCATCTAGAGCTGCAACGATTAATCGATGAATCGATTATTAATCGATTATTAAAATAATCGCCAACTATTTTGATAATCGATTAATCGTTTTGAGTAATTTTTTGATAAAAAATGTCCAAATTCTCTGATTTCAGCTTCTCCAGTATGAATATTTTCTGGTTTCTTTAATCCTATTATGACAGTAAACTGAAATATCTGTGTGTTTTGGACATAACAATACATTTGAGGACGTCAACATGGGCTTTGGAAATTGTATCAACATTTTTCACCATTTTCTGACATTTTACGGACCAAAACACTAATCGACAGATTAATCGATTATCAAAATAATCGTTAGTTGCAGCTAGGGTTGCAAAGGGGTGGAAAGTTTCCGGTAAATTACCGGAAAGTTTCCGGAAACTTTCCACGGGAACTTTCGCTCAGGAATTTTGGGAATATTCAAAATTGGAAATTATAGGAATTAACTAAATGTCGGTTTAAATTTTTTTTTTTTCACATCCAAACATAAATCTAAACATTTAAACACTATGTTTGGTCATAGGCAGGCATCCATGCAAAATAATACAATTAAAATTACATTTGAATAGATTTATTTGTAAGAATAACTTTATCAAGTTTTGATTATTTTATGAACAATCAATAATTTCACTGAACAACAAAAAGATATATGTTGAGTTAAATATTACTCATCTGTCTGACCCAACCCATTCAATAATTAAAGCCAAATGCCCCCTAGGTTATGGAGGAATGCACAGTGCATGTATAGGGGCGTGGCCTCAGTACCCCTGCAGTAGGATGTGCTATGTGTACTTGCATAAAATCTGGTTGTTTTAGTGAAGATTACGCTAAAATATATTGTCCCCAACTATATTTAAAATCACAGTTTAAGCCTCTGTAAACCTGGTCTTGTAAAAATCAATATATGATATCAAGTTGGGTGTCTCAATAAACTTAAAAAAAAATCTAATTTGAAATTAAATATTCATAAATATATTAAAACTTAGTTGAAAAAACTGCTTTTTACAGTCTAGAACGTTTGCCTGGACTGATATAACATAGTTAGGAGAATGTAGTGCATTTGGGTTGCTTTAAATTTAGTAAATTCCCGTTTATTCCCGTTAATTCCCAAAATTCCCGTTAATTCCCATAAATTCCCGTTAATTCCCATGGAAAGTTTCCAACTTTGAAAATTCCCGGAATTTTGCAACCCTAGTTGCAGCCCTAATTGCATCCTGTATTAAAACAGTCCAAATGCATCCTCATCCAATCAGAAGTTAGTTGTCTTATCAGCAAGCAGTGTTTACATTCAAACCAGCCAATACAATGCTCTTCCTTCCTTAGGAAAAGAAAGCTTTGATATGATGTGATAAGGTAAACACATCAGGGTGCCTGGTTCCAATTTACAGTGGCTTCAAACAGAGTTTCATCCTGCCCCAAAGGTCTGGTTGGATTAACCAACCTCTTAGAATGGACTATCCCATCTTAAATTAGTTTATGACCTCCACAGGGGTCTGGGATGGTGTAGGGGAGAACGGGGTAAGTAGGCACATTTTTTACTCTAGTGAGAATTGCTTATCACCTAAACATCTTTCAATAGTCATTCCTACATTAAATTGAAGCTTAAGGTGTTGGCTTGAAATGTGTACCCCTCACTTTTTCTATCTTATCGTAATAAAGAAGAAATTAATCATCAAATACACCCTTACACATTGTGACAACCAACCCCATCAAGGGGTCGGTTGTCAAACACTATGGGGTTGTTTGTCACAATGTTATCTTAATGGGAATAATCTTAAAAAGAAGGCAAGAAAGTAGAACTAAATTTGAAAGTTTAATTGCATTGTCAAGTTGACAAATAGGCCTACATAACTTACTGTAGCCTTGGCAGCTGGTCTAGTTTGGGATGCACTGGGTTGTTTTGATTTTGTTGCCCTTTTTTCTTTTGCATGCTAGCTGTGACTATAGTGACTATGGCATCAGCATTAACCCATTACAACATTTCAAATGAGACACTCTGTGTAGGCACAACAACTACAATGAGACACTCTGTGTAGGCACAACAACTACAATGAGATACAAGATGCAGAAATATAAATGTTACTGTACATGCTTTTGAATAAAGTGTAACAGTCTTTACTTTATGGTCTGCGTCTAGTATTGAGATTCTGTAGTGTCACAACTTCAGCCAGTATTTAGTTTGTTTTCATATGTCTGTTTTCCTGGTTTCCTTTCTAACTTTCATGTCATTTCAGACCCGGCCACTCCCTCCTGCTCTGCACTCCCTGTTAATTACATTCACCTGGTCTGCCCCACACTCACCTGCTCCTCATCAGTTAATCAGCCCCAGTATATATCTCAGTTCAGTTCCCTCAGTCAGTTGCCAGATTGTCAGATGTACTAGTGTCTTACCTAGCGCGCCAGCATTCAGATATCATCCTGTGTTCCGATCCTGCCTGTTCATGTTTCAACCTGTCTTTTGGACTTTGCTTTGGATTACCCTTTTGCCTGCCCCAACTGGACTTGTTCGCCACGCTTTCTTTCTACCTGGTTTGTCATCCATTTTTCATTAAATCTGTTTTTTGAATCTGAACTGTTTCCGGTGTCTTGCTATTGGGTTCTTGTCTGTCATTATCCTGAAACCTGACAGTACAATCTGGCCAAAAATGAACCCAGCAGACACACATTTTGCACTGGAGTTGAGAGAGGTGACGTATATTCTCACCTGCTTAAAGAATGACTTTAAGTATGCGGTGGACTGTGTGGAGAGAGCGGAGGTCCTTTCGTCAGCCCGCAAGGAGGTTGGGTCTAGACCTTGGCTGTGTAAATTGCTGCCTGACTGGGCAGAGGAATTTATTAGCACACCATCCCAAACTTCCAGCAACAAGCTCCAGCTCCAGTCTCCGGCTTCCAGCAACAAGCTCCAGTCTCCGGCTTCCAGCAGCAAGCTCCGGCCTCCAGCAGCAAGCTCCAGCCTCCAGCAGCAAGCTTCAGCCCCTGGCTTCCAGCAACTAGCTGCCGGTTTCCTACAACCAGCAAGCTAGCCACCAGCCCCAGCACGCTGGCCACCAGCCCCAGCACGCTGGCCACCAGCCCCAGCACGCTGGCCACCAGCCCCAGCACGCTGGCCACCTGCCCCAGCACGCTGGCCACCTGCCCCAGCACGCTGGCCACCAGCCCCAGCACGCTGGCCACCTGCCCCAGCACGCTGGCGACCAGTCCCAGTATGCTAGCTACCAGCCCCAGCACGCTAGCTACCAGCTCCAGAAGGCGCCCAACCAACCACAGGAGCCCCAGCATGCTAGCTACCTGCCCCAGAAGGTGCTCCAGCAACCTCAAGCACCCCAGCATGCCAGCTACCAGTCCCAGCATGCCAGCTACCAGCCCCAGTATGCTAACTACCAGCTCCAGAAGGCGCCCAACCAACCACAAGAGCCCCAGCATTCCAGCTACCAGCCTCCTCCTGCCTCGCGGACTATTAGAGTGGGGGTGTGGAGTTTGAAGTGCCATCCGTCTCCTCAGAACTCTCCAGCTTCGGAGCTGACTCCGGTCCCCGAACCTGTTACAGTGACAGAGAAAGAACCAGAACCAACTCCAGAACCCGAGGTCCTTCCTGAACCAGAGCCTGAGCCGGTACCTGAAGTAGTTCCAGAACCTGAACCCGTCCCTGAAGTCCATGAGGTGATTCCCAAGCCCCTGGTAGAGCCCCTGGTAGAGCCCGTGGCTGAACCTGTAGGTCACTCTGAGCCCGAGGTGGATGCTGTGGCTGAGGAGGAGTGTTTACCTGAGCTGATCTCTGGACCCTCAGTTGAGTCTCCACGTCGTCATGAGAGGATCCGGTCTCCACATCTTGATGGGGGGGGGGGAGTCCGCCTGCCAGGGGAGGCCTGCCTTCTTCGCCTTCCCGAGGGCGCCCCACCTCCTCGTTCCTGCCCGAGGGGTCTCCTCCTCCCGAGGCGTCTCCTCCTCTGTTCCTGTCCGAGGGGTCTCCTCCTCCGTTCCTGCCTGAGGGGTCTCACCCCCTGATTAAGGGGTGCAGCCCCCTGTTGCCGCCCGAGGGGTCTTGCCACCTGTCCCTGCCAGAGGGGAAACCTGACATGTAGTTGACATCACAGGCTCCAGTACTGATGTTTTTTGTGTAACATTAGATTTTCCTTAACACTTAATATTAATGATACATGAATCATTAATTAATGCCTGTGATCATGTATCAGCTGATGCATTCATTAATGTATTGTCCTGCATTACAGCATGCATGAGCTCCAATTAATCCTAATGACTGAGAGGTCATGAAGTACTACATGAATGAATTCATGCTCCTAGGGCGGCAGTGGCGAAGTGGGTAGGAAGATTGCCTCTGGTGTGCAGGGTCGGAGGTTCGATTCCCCGCCTACCCGCCACATGTCGAAGTGTCCCTGGGCAAGACACTGAACCCCAAATATGCTCCGATGGTTCAGAGAGCGCCTTGCATAGGCAGCTACTGCCATCGGTGTATGAATGGTGATGTGTAAATATGTAAAGCGCTTTGGGGCTGAGAAAATCGGCTAGAAAAGCGCTATATAAGTCAAGTCCATTTACATTCATGCATTTAGGCATGAATACTGGACATGATTATTCATGGGAAAAAGTTATTTTAATTGTAGGCACTCAAATGGACCTCAAGCAACTACATTTTCATGTGCTTTATACATAAAGGACATCTTCAACGTTTTATACAAGGCAAAATGTGGACAAGCATGAAGAGAAGAACTTTTACACATGTAAACTAGGTTGTGAACAAAATAATTGCTGTCTGCCCTTGGCTTGTAGACTACAGCAAAAAGTTGTTCATTTTGTATCTTATGCTGTAACACAATGTGATATTTCCACAGATGCATTTTTGCTTTTACAATAACACACATTTATAAACAGTACATTAAAAATGAAAACATTGACATTTGATTTCAGTTGGAAGTTGATGTTTGCTGATCTACTTGTCTTCAACGGTTTCATTTAACTCGGTATAGGCGTATGTCATTATTTCATTATTTTCCCCTATACAGTGTAAGCTATATTTAATTGCAAAGTGTATTACAGATGTGCTGAAAAAAGTTGAGCATGTTGTCAATAAAATCCAGATAGGAACATCTCACATGAGAAGATATGAATTTGGGCAGGGATAGGTGGGTTTTAGGAATTTGCAATGATATGTAGGCTACACATAATTCTGTTTATTCCCTCAGGCACATGTTTTATCTGTAGCCTGCTTGTCGTTTGTGTATCTGTAAAGGTAATTTGTATTGACATCATTTTGCAATTATTAAAAGAAAAATTAGATAGTTTAATTACATTTTCTTTTTTTTGTTACCTGAAGTAAAGCCCTGACGTTACAACTCCATTGCAGTAGGTGGCGGTATGCACTTATTCACATTGATGGGTCTGCAAATAGGTACTCTTGGAAAATTCAGTGAAGAAGACAGAAAAAAATGACGTACTTCCTCTCTCCCCGCGCGCCGGGTCATTTTGGTGTTTGGTTTGGTCTAGGAACATCACACTTTAACTTGCAGCCGTGAAGACAAGCGACGCACAACCGTGAGAGCCAGCCCAGGAACACAGTGATACCGAAGTGCAGGAGGGCTCCTTATACATTGGAAATAAAGCTAGCTTCAGTTGGTTTTCCAGACGGAGTTGCCTCAGAAGATACCATTATGGCCAAAGTACAAGTGTTAAATGTTGCTGTGCTCGACAACCCGAGCCCATTTGGAAACCCGTTTCAGTTTGAAATGACGTTTGAATGTATGGAGGATTTACCGGAAGGTAGGTGTTGTGTTCAGCTAACGTAATGCCAGTTATCTGAACAATATTAGCTATTTCACTGGGCGCATTCTGCTTAGGGGCTAACTTAAATATTGCTGTTACATAGGGTACATCGTAAGTCAACGAAAGGTACGATATTCATTTCTTATATATAGCCTACTACCAATATAAATTGGGGTCGATAAGTGATATTTCATTTGACGAGTAGTTGTAAATTGGCGCTGGCGCGTTTGTGTTCAGCGCCCCGCCCCCTGCCTGCGGTGATTGGTTCGAGAACGTTTTTCGGAGAAGCCCATTGGTTGATCACGTTATGTTACTGCAGCAACAAACGACCTCAACGAGTTGCCCCGAACCGCGCGCTAAAAGACAACAGAGGAGCAACAGCACTAGTATATTGGAAATGCAATGCAGTCGGTTTACTTGCGACATCAACTATTGATACAGTTAAAAAAAATAAAATAAAATGTGCTTGCTTGTGCATTGGTTTTCTAGGGCATATTTGAGATTCATTTTTTTGTAGTGGTGGTTTAAAACTTCAAATTAAACTGTTTCGATATACACCCATCAACTCATGTGAAGCAATATCAAATTACTTACTTATAGAAACACTTATAAAAACATAGTATTAACATTTGCTTTTATTGAGTACATACCCATGTGTATTTCAGTGAATGTGTACCACTGCAAACAGGAACACAACATTTCCTTTGTACACTATGTGGGCCTTCCTTAATTAAATTGTAATTCATCTGAATTGCAGTGTGGTGGTGTCAGACATGTCAACAGCATATATGTCAAAATCTGGGCTAAGAACCATAGACAATAGTTTGAAAGCAAGACCTGAGGTAGAGTTCAAAAGCATCTCCTGAGTCCTGATAGTCCCAAGCCCAGTATCAACTGATGGGGTTAATGCCCATTCATCACCATCATTACCTCCGCTGTGTGTGTGTGTAACTCGATCCTTAACAACAGAACTGTATGTGTCTCTATTGTGTGATGTCAGACCTTGAGTGGAAGATCATCTATGTGGGTTCGGCTGAGAGCGAGGAATATGACCAGGTCCTGGATTCCGTTCTAGTTGGACCGGTACCGGCTGGCCGACACATGTTTGTGTTTCAGGTGAGTACGCTGTGGCCATGTCTTAACCTTTTTTCGTCCTTTAAAAAAAATGAAATTAGAACGCAGAGCCTTACTAGGGCTAAAAATTTTAGGAAATGTTTTGTTGCTAGGTAGGTGCTGCATTACTGTCATGATTACTGTGATCTGATGTCTTGCTCTTTGTCTCCCCTCTGCCCTCTCAGGCTGATGCTCCTAACACCGGGCTGATCCCAGAGAGCGACGCTGTAGGAGTGACTGTCGCCCTCATAACCTGCACCTACCGCGGACAGGAGTTCATCCGCATCGGCTACTATGTCAACAACGAATACACAGACCCTGAGCTCCGGGAAAACCCACCTCTCAAACCAGACTACACTCAGGTAACACACAGGACATTGTCATTGATTTCAGTCATGGATAGTGTTAGGATCTGCTCTCATGATTTTAAAATGACCGCAAGATGTAGGTTGTAGGGCTGCCTCTGACTAAGACTTTTCCTTGTCGACCAGTAGTCATCATTTAGGTCCATTACTTTCTGACTGAACAGCCCCATGGAAATTATATTTTATGCAATTGTTCATGTTATAAACTAACAACATTTGGCGAAGCAAGTTATTTAAAGTCATGATTATAGGCTAGACCAGTGGTTCTCAATTATTTTCTGTCATGCCCCCCCTAGGGGACAGAATTTTTTCCGCGCCCCCCCTAAATTGAAATACTATTGAGAACCTGCTAATATTTATTTATTTATCTGTACAAAACCACTGTATGAGTTTCTGGCACGAGCATTCTGCATACAATCACCTTATTATCAAATTAGATAACAAATTAGCTGAGATAACTTCTGCAGCAAAAAAATTCAAAGTGCAGTTTATTAGCTCAATTTGTAACATTTAAACAAGACTGCTCAGTCTGTGTGAATCTCAGGACAGAGAAACAAGAGCAAATGATTCACTGAGGTTTGCATTTCATTAAAAAAAAATTTAAACTGTAAACATAGTTAAGGTGGTGTTTTTTTATTATTATTATAGGCCTTCTGTGATGAGAGAACCAATAATTAATTAATGTTATTATTAGTCTACTTGCTTGATTTCTTTTTAAATAGCCTACAGAGACACGTGGACATTTATTTACTGCAAATCGCAGCCTTTCGCGAGGATATGACCATACACATGCGCTTGCTAGTAGGGATGGGACGATCCACTTTTTTAAGTTCCGATCCGATTCCGATACCTGGGGTTTGGATATCGGCCGATACCGATACTGACCGATACGATTATCATAATTGTTATACATTTTTTGTTGGTGGTGATGTTATGTATTAGGCTAGGAAGGCTTAAGCAATTCTAATTTAAAAGAGCAATAAATATACACAAATGCATATAGGTTTATCTTAAAGGCAGAATTATAGAGTCACACAAAAAAAATCCTTCTCAATGATCACTTCTGCCCCACTAGAATATGTGGTGGTCTGTTTGTCTGAACAGTCTTCCTCTCTCTGGCTGTATTTTACATTGGCTGAATTTGTCACAAGCCTCTCCACTGCCTTGACTTGGATTAGCTTTGGTTAGCTCACTGGCTAACAAACTGATATGTACTGTATGTCAAATTTTAAAGTGATGTCCTCTCTCCCTCCACCGAACGTCGGCGCATGTTCGCTCTTCCATAGTAAAAAACAAAAAAAAAAATATCGGATTTTAGTATCGGAGCTGTCAGTCCGATATCCGATACGCAGATTTCGGCCATATCGGACCCGATACCGATACTGGATCGGAACGGCCCCATCCCTACTTGCTAGCACTTTTTTTTTTTGGTCAGTTGGAAATCAAGGCAGCCCGCCCCCCCCCTGACAACTCACGGCGTCCCACCATTTGAGAAGCACTGGGCTAGACAAATGAGACACATTCCATGTTCTGTTCCCAGTCCGACTTGTCTCAGCTGGCACTCCGCAGTTTTAGATAAAGTCATCCTAATTCAGTCAGTGAAGATCACTCTACATTAAATAGCAAAACTATATTTAAAAAAGTCTCTCCGTCTGTCTCTTTCTCTCTTTTTCTCTCCCTTATCCTGATCGAACTACTAGCTATAAGTCTGCTTATGTGAAAGATGCCCGCTTACAATTGTTTGCGGCAAGTTTTTATTTTTTGCCTGTGTGTCAGGTTCACAAACTGTTGCTATTAGGATTTTTATATTTTTTGCTTTTTAACCCAGCGCCTCAGCCAGGGTATCTGCAGGTTTCAGCAAGTCAAATTTAAGACTTTTTAAGACCTTTTTTTAATACCACCTTGAAAGAAATTTAAGACCTAAAACCCAATACATATCAGCGATATTTGGGGGGTCCAGCTGTATTAATAAAGAATCAATAAAGAAAATGTGTTAGCTGCAGCATTAGAAAAAAATTGGGGAAGAATGTCCTTCAAATTTGATTTATATTTATTTCGTCCATGGATGTCTTCCAACAAAATTCATTTCAACATTCTCACATGTACAATCCATAAAACCATGACGAAAAGGAGGCAGGGTGAAGAATATCTTATATTTCCTGCCCCCTCAAAACAAAACAAACAAAAAGAAAAAAAAACCTCTACATGTCAACTCATGTCAGTGCATGACGATAATAAATTAAACAAAATAGAGACCAAAACATCAATCTGAAACTGATTCCAAAACAAAGCAAACCATGATCACAACCATCAATATAGAAATCATCAATTTCTATAAGTGCTCATACAAATTCATTGTTTTCTCTTTAAATCGTTTTTTAAACTGAAATATATTTGTACATTGCTGTAGTTCACGTTGCAGAGAATTCCATACTTTCAATCCTACCACTGAAGTACACATTTGTTTTGCTGCTGTCCTTGCAACTTGATGCTTAAAGTGTCCTTTTCTTCTTCCTTCATTTTCTATAAGGATAAACAGATTTTGAAGATTTGCTGGCAGTACTTTATTTTTTGCTTTAAACTAGAGTTGGGCATAGATTAATTTTTTTTAATCTAGATTAATCTCATTGAATTTTGGAATTATTCTAGATTAATCTAGATTAAAATGGCTCATTTGAATTCATTCATAATATGTGTGTGCTCCCTAAATAATGACTCAAAGTAAGTCTTTGAGAACGTGTTTCTCAAGCCAGGTGGCACATCAGACCAGGGGCTCATCTCCTGTTTCCAACATGCATCACAAACTGCTTGAGGAAGCTGTTCTACTATGATAATTGGTGATGAAAATAAATAATGTTCAACAAGATGTACTTGTGTTTACAAACTGTTAGGCAGGGCTCAACGCTAAGGTTTTTTTTCACTTGCCCGTTAGGGCAAGTGGGTCTGAATTCTACTTGCCCGAAGTCAATTTTTACTGGCCCCTATACAATTTTTTTTATATTAGTCGTGTTCAAATAATTGTTATATTTGCTTTTTATTGACAATGTATAAACAAATCATGGACAGTATTATAGATGAGTTAAGGGTCATACTGAAAGTGGAGGCTATAATTCAAATATTATTTGAGTTGGAACATTTGTAATTTTTTGTTTCTAAACCTACAATAACTGCAAACAAGACATGTTTTATGCAAACAAAAATCATGTAAAGAACTTTAACAGCACTTATTTTTATTTGTTTTACCTTATTCCTTTTACAACAGCAATTCTTAAAACTTATTTCTGCAAAAAAAAATTAGGCCTACAACAATCTGTTTTAAAGTTAAAGGCTATTATTTTAATGTGTGTATGAGTGATTTGATTCAAAATCTCAAAATTTGGCTCAGGACAGGCTGTTTTGAACACTTTTCCAGTAGCTTACTTTTAAGCTTCCACTGCCTCATGGTATGTGAAGTCAGACACCTCTGGGCCATTTATTGAGATCTATGCAGGCTGTAGAGATGTTCCTCTGATAACTGTCGCTGATGTTTGTGTTGAACTGCACATTAACTGGTAGTAGGCTACTAGCAGCAGAGCTAACGTTAGCATCCTCGCTACTAGATTCACGTTGGGTGCATAATGCATTTAAAAAACGCGGATATTTTCGCTGCTTTTCAGACGGTCGGGGTAGACTTCACTCCATTTATTATGTACTTGTTGGCTTTTGGACTTTCTGTCACACCAACCTACTGCGTGTAGTTGTCTTCTCTACCTCTCTAACTGGGTGTGTGTGCTCACCGGTGTTGTGCCGAGTCTGCGTGTGTATGTGTGTGTATCGGCAGTGGAGCCCCGCCCCCCCCTTCACAAAACGGAGCAGAGAGGAGAGGAGAGATGCAACGTAGCAGACACTACGCGCACAAAAATTAGCGTTAATGTAATAATTAGCACCAGTTAAATATGAAAATAGACCATAGATAGATTACGTGTTTTTGGCGATTCAAAAAAATTAAATAAAAAATATGACACACGGAAGGGGGTTCACCCCGACGGCGAACAGCCATCGGCCCTGGAGGAAACCATCTCCCTGAGCCGAACAGGAGGTGGAATAAGAGATTAACGGCGATATTTTTTTTTATCGCCGATAAGAGTCTGTCGTTAACGCAGCACGTTAACGCCGATAACGGCCCACCACTACTTTAAACATAACAATAAGTGTCTGTAATTCGACCAATTCTTTAAATTTCAAAAGTTTAGAGTGAAAAAATAAGATATTTGTGTGCTCTCTATAACCAGTTTTAAATATAATTCTTATTATTCTCTTTTGTAGCAGATAGAGTAACTTTGTGTTGCTTTGGTATGTGTTTCCCCGCACCTCCACACAGTAGCTGATGTAGGGCAACACTAGCGCACAATACAGGGTTCTCAATGCCTTATAATCTAACACATATTTTACTTTATTTAATACAAAAGTACTCAAAAGTATTTTTTTCTGTACGTGTGAGATATGTGGTTTCCACGTCAACCCTTTATCTAGGAGCACACCCAAAAACCTAATTTCCTTAACTCTTTCAATGATTGTTCCTGCTATGGATAGTACAGTACTTTGATATTTTTTTCTATTACCGAAAAGCATGAACTTCGTTTTCTTTAAATTTATCTATTAATATCAAACCATTCCTTCAGTTTGACCATTTCTTGTTCCATACTTTTTACTAATTAATTTAAATAATTTCCAGAGAGGTAAACGTTTATCATCTGCGAATAGAACAAAATTCAGTAACTTAGATACATCACAGATGTCGTTAATGTAAAGTATAAATAATATCGGTCCTAAAACTGAACCTTGCGGTATCCCACATACACTGTTTAAGAAATATAGCTTTCGGAAAAAAAGTTGTCTTGTCGCACAACGTGGGGTGATTTGTGCATTTGGAGAAAATAAGGTGGGTGAATTGTGCCAATTTATATATATCTCAAAAACTGTAATGCAAGACAAATCCATTAGACAATCACTTATTTAAGGTGTATTTAAAGTAAATAGTTGACAAAGATTGAAGGTACATTTTCTTAAACAAGGCCTAGCAGATCTAGGTGGTTTTGCCTGCAAAGCTCACAATGACAAAGTCACCATCATCATCTTTCTGGCCATCTGAACTCTCATCAGTGGTGTTGTTAAGTGGAATTGAGATGTCACTCTCTTCTGAGCTACTGTAGACAATCACTTTCTTTTGGTGACCAGCGTATACAGCCATGCCACTGGCACGACTCTCAGAAATGTACTTTGCACTAGTTGCTCCGTGCTTGTGGAACCAACTGCCACCTGACAAATGTGATTCCCCCTACATTTCTGCCTTTAAATCAAGGCTCAAAACCCATATGTACACCCTGGTGTTTCCTCCCCATTAACCTCTGCACTACTTACTTACCTCTGCACTACTATCTGTGTTTATGTGGATGTATGGGCTTTACGTCTTTTATTTTGGTTATTGTTATTTTACCTTCATTGTTTACCTACTGAATGCACTATGTACAGCACTTTGGACAGTGCAAACTGTCATAAATGTGCTTTTATAAATACATTTTACTTACTTACTTACTTATAACTCACCTAGGCACTTTCGCACAAATCACCCCATCCCCAGAATTTTGGATAATAGGCATGATGCAGCAAAAAGGGCTGACATTGTGCTAACTATATAGACTCAAAGTGTAGCATACCAAAGCACTAAAACATGTGTCAAATGTTTTCAAACGTGTCTATAATTGTTCAGACACAATAATCAAAAAACCTTGATCATGGAAATTTTACTTTGAAAGGCAAAACACAGTTTTTTGAGCTTAAATGTGCTTATATCTTATTCCTTGTGTCTCCCTTCTTTACAGGATGAGTCAAATGGATGGCTCTTCTTAAATATGTGGTCACATTTCCAATTTCTTCCACGGTTTTCTAGAAACAAGGGGTTTTGCAACTTCCAAAATGCACAACTCACCCCACTTTCCCCAATATACAGGTGAAACTCGAAAAATTAGAATATCGTGCAAAAGTTAATTTATTTCAGTAATTCAACCTAAATGGTGAAACTAATATATTATATAGACTCATTACATTCAAAGTGAGATATTTCAAGCCTTTATTTGTTATAATTGTGATTATTATGGCTTACAGCTTATGAAAACCCCAAATTCAAAATCTCAGAAAATTAGAATATTACATCAAATCAATATAAAAATTATTTTAAATACAGAAATGTCGGCCCTCTAGAAAGTATAATCATGCATATGTACTAAGTACTTGGTTTGGGCCCCTTTTGCTCGAATTATTGCCTAAATGCGGGGTGGCATGGATGCTATCAGCCTGTGGCACTGCTGAGGTGTTATGGAAGCCCAGGTTGTTTTGATAGAGGCCTTCAGCTCGTCTGTATTGTTGGGTCTGGTGTGTCTCATCTGCCTCTTGACAATACTCCATCGTTTCTCTATTGGGTTCAGGTCAGGAGAGTTGTCTGGCCAATCAACACAGTAATACCATGGTCAGTCAACCAGTTACTGATGGTTTCGGCACTGTGGACAGGTGTCAAGTCTTGCTGGAAAAAGTAATTCAGCATCTCCATAAAGCTTGTCAACAGACAGGAAATATGAAGTGCTCTAAAATATCCTGGTAGACAGCTGTGGTGACTTTGGACTTGATAACACAGTGGACCAACACCATCAGATGACATGCCTCAAATCATCACTGACTGTTGAAACTTGACAGTGGTCTTCAAGCCCCTTGGATTTTGTGCCCATCCACTCTTCCTCTAGACTGTGGAACCTTGATTTCCAAATTAAACGCAACATTTAATTTGGATCAGTGATGATTTGAGGTATCATGTCATCTGCTGCTGTTGGTCCACTGTGTTATCAAGTCCAAAGTCACCACAGCCATCTACCAGAAGATTTTAGAGCACTTCATGCTTCTGTCTGTTGACAAGCTTTATGGAGATGACAATTTCCATTTCCAGCTAGACTTGACACCTGTCCACAGTGCCGAAACCATCAGTAACTGGTTGACTGACCATGGTATTACTGTGTTGATTGGCCAGACAACTCTCCTGACCTGAACTCCATAGAGAAACTATGGACTATTGTCAAGAGGAAGATGATACACACCAGACCCAACAATACAGACGAGCTGAAGGCCACATCAAAGCAACCTGGGCTTCCATAACACCTCAGCAGTGCCACAGGCTGATAGCATCCATGCCACACCGCATTTAGGCAATAATTCATGCAAAAGGGGCCCAAACCAAGTACTTAGTACATATGCATGATTATACTTTCTAGAGGGCCGACATTTCTGTATTTAAAATACATTTCTTTATTGATTTTATGTAATATTCTAATTTTCTGAGATTTTGAATTTGGGGTTTTTATAAACTGTAAGCCATAATAATCACAATTATAAAAAATAAAGGCTTCACATATCTCACTTTGCATGTAATGAGTCTGTATAAGATATTATTTTCACCTATAAAGTTGAATTACTGAAATAAATGAACTTTTGCACGATATTCTAATTTTTCGAGTTTCACCTGTATATACAATCATATGAAAAAGTTTGGGAACCCCTCTCAGCCGGCATTATAATTGACTCTGCTTTCACAAAAAAAAATATAAAAGTGGTATGTCTTTAATTTACCAGGAACAGCTAAGTACTGGGATGTTTTCCAAACAAAGATTTTTTGAAAAGCAGTATTTGGTTGTATGAAATAAAATAAAATGTGAAAAACTGGCTGTGCAAAAATATGGGTACCCTTGTGGTTTTGTTGATTTTAATGCCTGTAACAGCATGTAAAACTGATTACTTTAAACACAAAGTTGGTTGGATTATGTTGTTAAGCCTTGAACCTCATATAATTGTCTGTTTAATCATGAGAACATTTATTTTAGGTGCCTAAATGCAAGTTGCACTTCTCTTTGACTCTCTGCTGAAGTGAGACAGAATGGGATCATCAAAACAGCTCCCAAAATATATTAAAAACAAAGATTATTCATTGTCATGGTTTAGGGGAAGGCTACAAGAAGCTTTCCCAAAGGTTTCAATTGCCAATTTCTACTGTAAGGAACGTTGTCAGGGAATGGAAGGACACAGGCACAGTTGCAGTTAAACCCAGGTCTAGCAGACCAAGAAAAGTACAAGAGCAGCATATGCGGCGGATTGTGAGAATGGTTGCACACAACCCAAAGATCACCTCCAAAGACCTGCAAGAACATCTGGCTGCAGATTGTGTATCTGTACATGGTTCTACAATTCAGTGCAATTTGCACCAAAACATCTGTATGGCCGGGTGATGAGAAGGAAGCCCTTTCTGCGCCCACGCCACAGATACAGTTGCATGGAGTATGCAAAAGCTCATTTAGACAAGCCAGCTTCATATTGGAAGAAAATGCTTTGGACTGATGAGACAAAAATTAAGTTATTTGGTCTTTATAAAAAGCAGATGTTTTGGTGCAAATTGCGCTGAATTGTTGAACGATGTACAGATACACAATCTGCAGCCAGATGTTCTTGTAGGTCTTTGGAGGTGATCTGTGGGTTGTGTGCAACCATTCTCACAATCCTCCACCTATGCCGCTCCTGTTTTCTTCTTGGTCTGCCATGCCTGAGTTTAACTGCAACTATGCCTGTGTCCTTCCATTTCCTGACAACGTTCCCTACAGTCGAAATTGACAATTGAAACCTTTGGGAAAGCTTCTTGTAGCCTTCCCCTAAACCATGCCAATGAACAATCTTTGTTTTTCAGATCTTTTGGGAGCTGTTTTGATGATCCCATTCTGTCTCACTTCAGCAGAGAGTCAAAGAGAAGTGCAACTTGCATTTAGGCACCTAAAATACATTTTCTCATGATTAAACAGACAATTATATGAGGTTCAAGGCTTAACAACATAATCCAACCAACTTTGTGTTTAAAGTAATCAGTTTTACATGCTGTTACAGGCATTAAAATCAACAAAACCACAAGGGTACCCATATTTTTGCACAGCCAGTTTTTCACATTTTATTTTATTTCATACAACCAAATACTGCTTTTCAAAAAATCTTTGTTTGGAAAACATCCCAGTACTTAGCTGTTCCTGGTAAATTAAAGACATACCACTTTTACATTTTTTGTGTGAAAGCAGAGTCAGTTATAATGCCGGCTGAGAGGGGTTCCCAAACTTTTTCATATGATTGTATATATATTAAAAAAAAAAAAACGATTATTAACTTTTCTGAATCGATTCAGAATCGTTCGAGAGAGAATCGATATTAATCGGAAAATCGATTTTCCCACCCCTAAGTGTAATTCACAAAGCATTTTAGCGCTAAAACTAGCTCCTAAATCTATGAAAAGCTAGGAGTCCTCGAGAGGACTCCTAAGTCACTAAGAGTAAATCACAGACAACCATTTGATGGTGTTTTGGAGAGATTTAATGCGAGTGAGCTTTATAAAAAGTACCTTTTAATAGCTGTAAGGGTTTAATGGTCTTAGTAAAGCTATATTTAGAAAGTAGGCTATAGACACATTTATATTTATTATATTGTTATAAAAAATTATTTATTAAGTTCCTTTTCCTCCAGTTGCTTTGGGTTTACGATGCACTGAAACTTACTGTTGGTGTCACGTTTGGGTTTAATTTCCCACTAGAGGCCTATATGTGGCGCTTCCCAGCATCTCCTCCATTCCACAGGTCCGCTACTGTATAGTTGCGCGTCTCGCCTTTTTCCTTCCTCATGCACTTTACGATTTTGCCGGCTGTTGTTTCTAAATTGTGAAATTCCTAGTTTGTCGCTGTCTGACTATTGCTGCATAGTCCGCCATTGCGAGAAATACAGTGAGAGTGCATGGCGTGCAGCTGTTCAATGTGGATATTTTTCCGATTCAAATCATCGTAAAATTTAAAATTAATAGACCTATGTGGCACTATTGTAGGTTAATTGTGAACAAATGTGTGGGAAACCCTGCAGTATCTTGGTTTCATGTTAAATCAGTGTCACTTGTCATTAATTGTATATAAAAACTCTTTACTTTAATACAGCGACACAATATGGATATCTCCCACAGTGTTTCCATCATAAATTCACTCTTAGCTCTCATTCCCTCTCAGCCAATCACTGTGGGCATAGAAGGTATGAACATGACATCATCCATAGCAACAGGGTCAACACCGCCCTCTAGTCTTAGCTAAGGAGTCTCTCCCGTTCCTTAGTAAAAGTTGGTCTTATCAGCTTTGTGAATAGGTTTTAAGAAATTACTCCTTACTAAGAACTTTTAGTGCTCCTTAGGAGTACTCTTAGCGCTAAGATAAAATGTTTTGTGAATACGGCCCCTGGTCTATAATTTGTAAACATATGCTTATCACCATCTTTGTAAAGTGGGACCACCTTTGCTACCTTCATCCTATTAGGGAAAACCCCTGTTTGAAAAGAAAGATTAAATATGTAACTTAAAGGTTTAACAATGCAATCAATGTTTTTTTTCACAATGAACATATCTAACCCGTCCGTATCTGTAGATGTCTTGTTTTTTAATTTATTTACGATGGATAGAATTTTGTTTTCATTAAGGTCTCTAAGAAACATGATTGGAGTACTCTACTCCCCCTTGTCCCTCCATCCTGTGGCCGTGCGTTATGTTTATCAATATTTTCTGCTAGCTTGGGTCCCACATTCACAAAAAAGGAATTAAATTAATTTACTACTTCGTTTAAGTTCTCAATTTTCTTATTATTCTCGTTTATGAAATGGTGTGGTACACCGGCCTGACCTGAAGTAGGCCTAATTTTCCTAATCAGCCTATTCAAAATATTCCATGTTTCTTTTAATATTAGTTTTGTTTTTTCTAAAAGGCTACCAAAATAATATTTTTTCGCTTGTCTCATTATTGTTGTTAATTTATTTTTATACAACTTATACTTCAAATTTGAATTACTTATTCAATAAGTTAGTCCATTAACTTTCTTTTTCAGAACTTATAGCAGAAACTGTTTAAAAATTGGTTCCACAGGTGAATGTTTTTGCATTTTCAATATCGGAAAATACTGTAGGCCTAGCCTACTGTAGATATAGGCCTACAGGTTTGCATAACTGGGATGCCCACGGGACCTGAGGTAATTTGCGAAAAAATAAAAATGTCTTCATAT
The DNA here is from genome assembly GCA_026122265.1 of Ammodytes dubius. Lineage (NCBI taxonomy): Eukaryota > Metazoa > Chordata > Actinopteri > Uranoscopiformes > Ammodytidae > Ammodytes > Ammodytes dubius. The sequence goes on along the minus strand of CM047506.1, from coordinate 5,047,637 downwards.
TGTTGCAGGCGGCCAGGCTAATAAACTGCGGGTATTAGGGTTGTACCGATTGGTGATGGAAATGTGGGCTACTGTCTGCGATTGATGGGACGATCGGCAATAGTTTTTATATAGCCTAGCCGTCAGAGAGGGAGGCAGTGGAGAGAAAGAAAGCGACAGACAGAGAAGTTGATACCATGGTTGAGACTCGCGTCTCACTCTGTGAGCTCACGGCAACGCGACCTGAATGATGAGCAGCTATTAATTAATAAATATCGATAAATAATTTTTTTTACTAAACACAATAAATCTGTTTGTTTCTGTGTGAGTTGCGTTTGGGTCAGTAGCCTACCTACATCGCCAGCGGACTCTTGTTCGGCTAATGTCCTTTCTGGTCAACTACCGTTGGGTCGACTAAGGGGGCAGCCCTAGTAGATAGTGTGAACATATGATACATACACTCAACAAAAATATAAACGCAACACTTTTGTTTTTGCTCCCATTTTTCATGAGATGGACTTAAAGATCTAAAATTCATTCCAGATACACAATATTACCATTTCTCTCAAACATTGTTCACAAATCTGTCTAAATGTGTGATAGTGAGCACTTCTGCTTTGCTGAGATAATCCATCCCACCTCACAGGTGTGCCACATCAAGATGCTGATCTGACATCATGATTAGTGCACAGGTGTGCCTTAGACTGGCCACAATAAAAGGCCACCCTGAAATGTGCAGTTTTGTCTCACAGCAAAATGCCACAGATGCCACAAGCATTGAGGGAGCGTGCAATTGGCATGCTGACAGCAGGAATGTCTACCAGATCTGTTGCTCGTGCATTGAATGTTCATTTATCCACCATAAGCCGTCTCCAAAGGCGTTTCAGAGAATATGGCAGTACATCCAACCGGCCTCGCAACCGCAGACCACGTGTAACCACACCAGCCCAGGACCTCCACATCCAGCAGGTTCACCTCCAAGATCATCTGAGACCAGCCACTGAGACAGCTGCTGAAACAATTGGTTTGCATAACCAAACAATTTCTGCACAAACTGTCAGAAACCGTCTCAGGGAAGCTCAACTGCATGCTCGTCGTCCTCATCGGGGTCTTGACCTGACTCCAGCTCGTCGCCGTAACAGACTTGAGTGGGCAAATGCTCACATTCGATGGCGTCTGGCACGTTGAAGAGGTGTTCTCTTCACGGATGAATCTCGGTTTACATTGTTCAGGGCAGATGGCAGACAGCGTGTGTGGTGTCGTGTGGGTGAGCGCTTTGCTGATGTCAATGTTGTGGATCGAGTGGCCCATGGTGGTGGTGGTGGGGTTATGGTATGGGCAGGCATCTGTTATGGACGAAGAACACAGGTGCATTTTATTGATGGCATTTTGAATGCACAGAGATACCGTGATGAGATCCTGAGGCCCATTGTTGTGCCATACATCCATGAACATCACCTCACGTTTCAGCAAGAAAATGCACGGCCCCATGTTGCAAGGATCTGTACACAATTCTTGGAAGCTGAAAATGTCCCAGTTCTTGCATGGCCAGCATACTCACCGGACATGTCCAGGGTTTTTCCTGCATAGAGAAAGTTTTGGCGCACGCCAAAGCAGATTTATCCAGCGCCAAAGGAAAATCAGGAGCGCCAAAATTATAAAGATTGAGAATAAATATAGCTATTTAAAACCTCTCCAAATTCAGCCCAATTTAAGTCATCCTTCTTGAGAGGCTGGGCAATAACTTGAATTTCATTTTCGATCACTATTATGGCTTCCCTCAATCATGAAAACAAAATAATCGTTATTAAACTATCTTTGTTCCGCACGCCGGGGAATGCAGGCTTTTAAATGCACCGAACCCTTTCAGCCGAGCATGCAGCCGAGCCGTGCGCTCGCTCGGCCCCGCCCTCACCTGATATTTTAGCCATCGGCTGGGCCAGAGAGTAGGAGGGAGATGTTGTGCATTGCCGGGTGTTTTGAAAAACTTCTAGATGACGAGAATAAAGGTAAAACTAATTGTGTTGACTTCCGGGATGACGTCAGGGCGAATGGAAGCATAAAGTGAGAGCTCCCAGACCGGTCTAATATAATCCCTCAAATTAAAATAATTACATACTTAAAAGTATAAAAATATATAATGCCAAGGGGGAAGAATCGAAAGTCGGAAGGTAAAGCACCACAGATACCGGAGAACAACGAGAAACCTGCAGCAGAAAAAAGCAACGAGGGCAGCAGCGACGAACACGACGCCATGGATAGCTTGCAAGCTAACATCAGTGCGGTGCATGCAGAGATAAAGGCTATTCGGTCGGATATGAAGGCAGATCTACACAGCTTTCATGACAGCTTCGCCAGAGAAATAAAGAGTGATTTAGCTAGCTTTAGAGAAGACGTCAATGGCAAGCTAAATAAAATTGCCACAGATTTAAAAGAGACCAGAAGCAGAATGGCGGAAGCGGAGGAGCGAGTGGCCGACATGGAGGAATGGACCACCAATGCTAAAGAAGCACTCTGCCACGCCATAAACATGCAAGAAAACCTTCAAGCAAAGCTGACAGATTTAGAGGCCCGCTCACGAAGGAATAACATTCGTATATACGGGATCCCCGAAGGCGCCGAAGGAGACAACATGCATGACTTTATTGAAAGTTTCATTCAGTCCGAGCTGTCCCTCCGTGATACTGAGCTTGGCATTCAACGCTGCCACAGGGCTCTCGGCCCCAAACCCCCGCTGAGTGCTAACCCCGATCAGTGGTCATCTATTTCCTCGAATACAGAGTAAAAGAGCAGGTGCTCCGCTCCGCTTGGAAAAAAAGAGAAGTTCACCTAAACGGAGTTAGAGTGTATTTTGACCAGGATTACCCAACGGAGACACAAAAGAAGAGAAAGGCATACGCCCCTATCAGAAGACTTCTCAAGGAAAAGGGGCTTCGCTTCCAGACTCCGCCACCAGCAAAACTACGGGTGTTTTTTGACGGTGGCCCCGTCACCTACAGCAGCGCGGACGAGGCGATGTCGGACCTGAAGAAGAGGGGCTTGCAACGGACGGCGATGGAGAGGGAAGACGCAACGCTCCGGCACCAGCAGCGATAGGGAGGCTGAATAAAAATTCCTGGGAGACGGTGAACGCCAAGCGCAAGAGTCAGACAACAAGCCAACAGAGAGCGCAGAGTTTGCTCCGCGGATTCCGCCGTGATACCGGGGACTCAAATTGATTTTCCTATAGGGTGAGATGAGTCATCCCCGCACGGGGAGGACGGGGTAAGAAGAATAAAAATGTAAAATACATATATATGTTTTCGTGGGACTAATGCTATACCTATGCTCAATTTAAAATAATAGACCCCAGTCTGGGAGTCTGCTAATACTGCCCTGCGCGTGTGCACTGAGCTGATACTCACTGTCAGATATTTCAGCTTGCACTGAAGAGGCCCTTTGTAAATCAAAGGCTTTCCTCTTCAAGCTAGATTTCTTTTTATGAGGAAATCTGTTATGGAAGTCGATCTTTATGAATCCATGTTATTTTTTTCTAATTTCTTTGTTATTATTGTTCAGGTTCTAATGTTAAGGTCACCTTGGGTCTACAGTAAAGTGATGCAAGTTGTTTTGGATGTTTTATGCTTCAACAAGAATATAGAGTTATAACACTAAATGTTAACGGGCTACTAAATCCGATTAAAAGGGGGAAAGTCATAGCGAAGATGAAAAGAGAAAACCAACATATAATCTTTTGGCAGGAAACCCATTTGGTAAAAGGTGAACATGAAAAGTTGAAAAAGCTAGGTTTTAAAAACACATTTTACTCCTCATATACAACAGGAAGGGCAAGGGGAGTTGCAATACTCATTTCAAACAAAGTGGCCTTCCAGCTCTCCACACAGATTACAGATAAGGAGGGGCGTTATGTCCTGGTGAAAGGGTTTATAGATTCAAAAGAGGTAACATTACTTAATGTCTACAGACCACCAGGACAGGACAAATTATTGATTAAAGAAATATTTAATTTAATTGCCTCAGAAGCTTCAGGCACCCTGATTTGGGGGAGATTGGAACGTACAGTTGCACCCAAATATGGATTCTACAAATCCATCCAAACAGGTTAATTCTGAATCATTATATGTAAGGAAAATGCTCAAAGAGACCGGTATGTTTGACATATGGAGGGAACTCCACCCATCTGCAAAGCAGTATACTTTTTTCTCCCACTCCCACGCTGTCTACTCGAGAATTGATTATTTTTTTATGTCTTCCTCTGAGAGACATAGGATAGTGGAATGCAAAATTGGGGTTAGAGATGTGTCTGATCACTCTGGAGTGTATTTGAGACTAAATTTGGATGCCCAGCCCAGAAACACCATCTGGAGGCTTAACACCAGCCTCCTAAATGACCATCAATGTGAGGAATTTATTAAAAGGGAAATTAAAGATTACCTAGAATTTAATAGTAAAGAGGACACATCACCAAGTGTTTTATGGGATGCGGGCAAAGCAGTGCTTAGAGGAAAACTTATAATGTGGTCATCAAGAAAGAAAAAAGAAAAACAAAGACAAGTGACAGACTTGACTAACAAATTGAAAGCATTGGAAAATAAACATATTGAGCTGAAAGACCCCATTCTGTTAGAACAAATAAGTTTAACAAAGTTAGAACTAAACAAGATACTCGACAACCAGGTGGAAAATAAACTTAAATACATAAAACAAAGTTATTACGAGAATGGACCTAGGGCTAAAAAAATACTGGCATGGAGACTACGAAAACAACAGTCGGAAAGATCAATATTTAAAATCAAAAATCCCATTACAAACACGATGTGTCATAGACCAGAAGAAATACAAGAGTCCTTTGAAACGTATTATAATAACTTATATTCCCAACCTAATTTAGCGGATCCCTCAACAGTTAAACATTTTCTGGAAACTTTAGATTTACCTTCCATTGGTGAGGAACAAAATAAGCTCATAACACAAGAAATTACAAGAGCAGAGATAGACAGGGCCATATCTAGATTAAAAACAAATAAGGTACCAGGGGGAGATAGGCTGCCAGCAGAGTGGTATAAAATATTCAGGAATTCCCTGACACCTATGCTTTTAAAATGTTTCAACCATGTTCTTAAAGGTGGCGAGACCCCAGCATCGTGGAAACAGGCCATAATATCTGTTATACCTAAGGCGGGAAAAGAGAATACTGAATGCAGTTCATATAGACCTATTTCTGTCCTTAACATTGATTATAGATTATTCGCATCAATAATTGCAATTAGACTAGAAAACATTATTCCTGATTTGATTGAACTGGATCAAACTGGATTTATTAAAAATAGGCATACACAGGATAATGTAAGGCGTGCATTGCACGTGATTGATAACATTTGTGAAAGCAAATCAAAGTTCCTAGCGATTAGCCTTGATGCGGAAAAAGCATTTGATTCTGTGCGTTGGGAGTTCTTGTATTTGGTGTTAGAGCGTTTTGGTTTTAATGATAAAGTAGTGGGATGTCTCAAATCTATATACCACCTACCGACAGCGAGGATTAAGATAAACGGTAACCTCTCAGGTGTAGTCACTCTGGAAAGAGGATGCCGGCAAGGCTGTCCCTTAAGCCCCACCCTATTCGCATTATTTATAGAGCCACTCGCCCAAATAATAAGGGAAGATGCTGAGATAACTGGAATTTCAATTAAAGGAAGAGAACACAAGATATGCCTTTACGCGGACGATGTCTTGTTGACCCTATCCGACCCCGATTTAAGCCTTCCCAAACTCATGTCCAGCCTTGAACAATATGGTTTTTATTCAGGCTATAAATTAAACGTACATAAGACCCAAACCCTTTCTTATAACTGGTTCCCACAAGAAAATGTACGTAAAAAGTATAATTTTAAATGGAAAACTAATGTTATGAAATATCTTGGTGTAAATATACCGAGCAACTTAATTGATATATATAATGCAAATTATCACCCTATTACGAAAGAAATAAAAATAGATTTGGATAGATGGGCTCCTCTAACACTCAGTATGCATAATCGAATAGAGACTATAAAGATGATCATTTTGCCACGACTGTTGTTTGTGGTAAGAAAAGTCAAGCAAACAGTGATATTGTGTATAGCATCAGGTTTATTTTCAATCAAGAATAGCAAGAATTCTCCGCGGAGAGGCCACTAATTCAAACACAGGGAATGTGAATGAAAGAGTGAGCTTCGTTTCGTAGGAGAGACGGATATTTAAGCACATTGTTTCAGGCAGGCAGACAGACTAATTGTACATATCTTAACCATGGGAGGAGTTTGAGCATAGGACAATAGGAGACAGACAGGTATCTTAACCATGGGAGGAGTTTGAGCATAGGACAATAGGAGACAGACAGGGTAATGGTGCATAAGTTAACCATAGGCGTGGCTGTCCGAGTGGTCTGTTGCGATACTCTGTTTCTAGTTTCTAGAGTCACAAACAGTTTATGCAGTATATTCAATTTCACTTATAAGTCTATATACAACAATGGTTAAGTAAGCATTTCAATATATGAGTTCAGAGATATGTCATATGCAATATTTCCCATTACACTTCACTCTTTTTATCATATTATGATAACATAAAAGATAGCAAACCACAGTAAGGCAAAATATACACTAGGGGAGAAAAAAATTTAAACCCCAAAACAGTCAAAAGGTAAGGCAAAAGGAATAACAGGGAATAATAAAAACCTTGTAAGGAAAAAATATAAACCCAGGACAGGCCAATATTAACACAAAATGAGAAATTTGATCAATGGGAAAAAACCTCGACAGGCGTTGTTTGAGGAAAACATTAAACCAAATTTCTGTGTAAAAGAAACAAAACAAAAGTTTAAGGCCATTAGGCCAAAGATACAAAGAAAGCAGAAACCAAAAGACGATAAGGCAAAATAGTTCTAGAATGCCTGTAAAGTTCAAAGAGCCCCAAGGGTAGCAGAAAGGCACGGACAAGCAGCAAAAGCCACCACTGGAGGCAAAAATCAAGTTCATCGCCATCCAAATAAGGACAAACCTTCGCTTAAGGTCATCTGCCAGGGTGTAGGGAATAGGGGAGCTGTGGAGGATGTGGGGAGCTGATGGCAAATCCAGTCATCAGGGTGGTGGCTGCGTAGTCGGAGGAGTGGGAGGGGTTGGGGTTGTTGGTAGGGAGGGGGGGGGGGCAGACATTTCCATCAGGTCTGAAAGCATGGAGGGCGCACACTAGTGTGAGTGAATCCGGGGAGGGGGGCATCCGTGGTGCAGGTTAGGCAGCCATTGCTGGGGGAGGTGGGGGTCGTCTGGCTCTCCTTGCGTCATCTTCCTCGTCGCTGCTGGTGCTGGTCCAGCTGATGTCATCTGGTCCATGCTGGTGGGCTGTAGTCCTGTAGGTGCCTCTCGTTCCGTTCGCTGTGACTGGCATGGATCCAGGTGGTCCGTTTCTGCAACCTTCATGGCCGTCATGGAGGAGAGGAGGAGTTGAAAGGGTCCCGTCCATCGCTTGCTTAGTCAGAACCTTCGTCTGGGAGCCTTGACCACAAAACCGATCCTCGGGTGGTGGTTGGTCGTGGTAGTGCATCTTTCACCAGTCTGTGGAGAGCAGAAAGAGAGGACAGGGGAGTGACAGTGACAGTTGACAGCAGGCGTGCTTAGAAAAGTTGTTTGTGGGAAAACTCAAGTATTTTGTTTAACGGCAGTCATAGCCGCTATGGCAGCCAAAAGAAACAGTTTGTAAAGGTATCACATATGCGCCCTGCAACTACTTAGGGTAGGAGCAAATAGCATCAAAAGGGTTGTCACTAATGTGTGTGTTGGATGCAGAAATCACCGTGAAGCCAACTTGGCCTTGCTCTGAGGCCGGATGCCGTGAAGTAGAGTCAACCCCTAAAGCTCCAGGTTTGGATGGGACAGTGTAGGCTTTTCCAGAACAGGACAGGACAGGGGGAAACACTGCTACATACACTGTGACGCATAGAGGAGAGAAGGATATTGTTCAAATATAATCAAAGAGACCGCGACATGAGGTATCAACATGGCAAATTGAGAAAAGGCCCACTAAATTAGTTTAAAAAGGAAAGAAGATAACACTTATAGCAGAAAGTCAAAACCATAAAGAACAACAATGTTGACTTGTCAAATAAACAAAGTGATCTTACCTTTTGGATGCAGTCATCAAGCAAAACGTAACCATACTAAACTTACCGATTGGACCTGCAAGGCCAACAATGTAAACTGTGGTGAAACATCAACAAGTTTGCAGCAAAATGTTGATAATGTGCAGCAAATAAAACAAAACAAATTGCAAAGTTAGTTGTGTTAAAATGAGTTGTGTTAGGATTTAGGAAAACCACAGAACGTGAGAAACAGTAAAAAGAAACATAAAAGAAACCAGGTATGGGAAAAGAATGAGATAAGCATATTTCCAGGGAAATATACAGCACCTAAGAGTCTGGAAGCAAAAATGAAGTTAGTAGCAAAACAAGAAACAAGTTTAAGTAAAACTTAAACGATCGCTGCGCGCAATAAATCAACTGAAATGCACACCCAAGTGCACAGAGTTAATTCAAACCAAATCAAAAGTCAAGCATTCAAAGATGCTGGCAACAACGTGACCAAATTGTCAGGCAGATGCCAGAGATTCCACACAAAGCACAGAGAGAGAAAAGGAGAGAAAAACAAGCCAACTGACTGATTTTGGCGAAATCAGAGATCAGAACTCTGTGCTCTGACACATAAAACACCTCAAACTCAACCAAACTATAACAACAACAACCCTCTCACTGTCTCACATGTGCTGTGAAGCACACAACATCCTGCAACAATGAACTAAAATCTCTCTCTCTCTCTTTTTTTTTTTTTTTTTTTTTTTAAAACACAGAACTCCCCACTGTCAACAAAAACAACCAAAATAGAGGGCCAACTCTGCCCTTATGCTTTGTTCACGAGAAAGGAAAAGTTTTAGAGGAGTTAAAACCTGCTGGAGAAAAGAGAAATTAGTACAAATGAATGCAATGTAGGAAAATCTTGGAGGGAATTTGCTAAACAGTAAGTGGGCTATCAGTGGGCAATAGCTTGAGTGCTTATGCAAAAGGTGTCGGTGCATCTGGGAAACAAAGCCAAAGCCAAAGAGATGCCTGGAGGGAGGGAGGGAGAGGGGGAGGGGCCCAGAATAAGGTGGATCTAAAAGAAATGAGCAATCAAGAAAACAATACAGCTTCTTCAAGAGTGGCTGTACATGTTTATCTGTGGTTTAAAGAGATGTAAATGAGGGAGTTTAGCTTGAACCAGGAAAAGTAGTTTTTAAAGCAGAAGAACTAGTCCCCTTTCTAAAAGGAGGCAAGATGAAACCAAAATTAATGCTAGAAACGTGGCAAAAGTGACACATGCATGTATACAGGGTAGGCCATCTAAGATACTAACAGTAAAACTGCTAAAAGACATATGATGCCTTAACTCCTAAGGTTACAGGCCTGTATGCTAAAAGTAAATGGGTCGAAGCGTCCTGTGGAGCCTTCGCTAGTCAATTTTCACCGTCACGGTTGGGGCAATCGCGCTTCCAGTGCCCGGATTTCTTACAATGGAAACAAGTATCGCGGCCAACTTTGTTATTACGAGATTTGTAGTTGTTCGAATTGTAGTTCTTACTGTGATTATTTTGTCTGAAGCGGTCATTTTGTTCCCGCCCTATCTCGTTCTGCGTGCCCTGAAACATCGCGAGGGAAGAAGCCAACGCGAGGTTAGCCTGGTGCAGCTCTGCTAACATCACGAGGGAAGAAGCCAACGCGAGGTTATCCTGGTGCAGCTCTGCTGCCTTCGCCTCCAACGCCTCCGTTTCTTGCTTTTTCAGGAGTTTCTCCACGTGGGCAGCATACACCTCGATCAACTGAAGCTTGGCAGAAGCCCATGAAAAAACACAATTGTTTAATCATATCAGCATTTTTCCTATGCATGCCGTTAAAGTAAGAGTAACATAAATGTGTTTCGTAAGCTGTAACGGGGCCTTCGTTCAGATTTTCCGGGGTGGGAAGCCCACAGAATTCCTTATGGACTATAGTTAGACGAGCAAGATAAGAGGCAGTAGTCTCGCCATCGGTCTGTTTACATTTTCACCAAGTCTACTTTGGGCGGAGAAGCAGGAATGCAATGCTGGGCCAAATCGGTTAACTCTGTAATGTAGAGCGCGTTAGAATCGTGATCGTATGTGTTAGAAGGGGTAGCACAAACACTACCAATCGGTGCCAGTAATAAACGCCGAGGCTGAATCACAGGAAGAGCAAATGCAGTGGTAGGGGCAACCGCTGGGGGAACAGGGTGGACCGGTGCAATTCCTGTGGCCACTGGTATGAGGCTTGCGGGCATAACCTCCGCTGTCCCCCGGAGCAAACCGGGGCTTCTGGCAACGTTTATGGCTGGCTGCCATTCATTTGCCCGTTTGCTAGAAGTCATCCCCATTGTTAAAAACACAGGAATAAGGCCACTACACAATTTTTCTTACCTTTTCCTCGTGGCTCCCTGGCTAGTTAACGCAAAGCAAAACAGTGAAAGAACAACAAGACAACACAAAACAACAGGACAAACAATAAAACACTTATGAAATTTCAATATTCTTGCTATTTGATCGAAAACAAGCCCCACCAACACAAATATCTTGGTCTGTAAAAGGGTTAACAATTCTAGTTTAATCTCCCCAAAAGTTTGTTTAATAACTAAGGCTTCCCAAAGCCGAATGCTTGCCCGTCCGTCAACCGAAACAAGTAAACATTAAAAAACAACCAACCTTCCTCGACCCGCTCAGCTCAATTTGAACAAATAAGACTAATTCGTCAATTCCAGTCCCATGCCTGGCAGGAGGTCATTCAAATGCATTAACAGTCCCACCTGCACTCGGGCCGAAGCCAACTCGTGGCTGTTTACTTTGGCGTTCTAGCTTTATTACAGTAATGGTTAATTAATGTTCATGCTCACTTCCAAGTAAATTTAAACGGGAGAGTTTCGCTCCGACTGCAGTGTAAAAGTTCCTACAGAGATGTCCTTAGAAGTAATCCTTTAACCCAATTGTTGTTGCTTTAAAACAAAACATATTCTCACATACCGATTCGGAGGAGATGACAAGAGTTTCCACGGGACGGCCAACAGAGGTCCTCGCTTCCGTGAGAAAAAGGTGATCAATCTTCTTGCAGTCTGTTGTCCGGTCCGTGGATCCACTGTCGGTGCTCCTCCTCCTGGAACTGGCTCGCCAAAAACTGTGGTAAGAAAAGTCAAGCAAACAGTGATATTGTGTATAGCATCAGGTTTATTTTCAATCAAGAATAGCAAGAATTCTCCGCGGAGAGGCCACTAATTCAAACACAGGGAATGTGAATGAAAGAGTGAGCTTCGTTTCGTAGGAGAGACGGATATTTAAGCACATTGTTTCAGGCAGGCAGACAGACTAATTGTACATATCTTAACCATGGGAGGAGTTTGAGCATAGGACAATAGGAGACAGACAGGTATCTTAACCATGGGAGGAGTTTGAGCATAGGACAATAGGAGACAGACAGGGTAATGGTGCATAAGTTAACCATAGGCGTGGCTGTCCGAGTGGTCTGTTGCGATACTCTGTTTCTAGTTTCTAGAGTCACAAACAGTTTATGCAGTATATTCAATTTCACTTATAAGTCTATATACAACAATGGTTAAGTAAGCATTTCAATATATGAGTTCAGAGATATGTCATATGCAATATTTCCCATTACATGTTTCTCTTCCAATCCCTACCAGTACAAATACCGCCTAAACAATTTACTGAATGGAATCGGATGATTTCTAGGTTCGTATGGCAGAGTAAGAAACCGAGAGTACGTTTTAAAACGCTACAGTTATCCAAAGAAAAGGGAGGCATGTCTCTACCATGTTTAGAAGACTATTATAAGGCAGCACAATTACAATATTTAGTTTACTGGTGTATCAATGATTATGAAGCGAAATGGAAAGAACTAGAAATAAACCAACTTGATATCCCTCTTCAATCCCTGCTAGGTGATACAAAGTCTAAGACCATTTATTTAGAAAAAATAAGTTCATTTACAATGGTTCCTCTCAATATCTGGTTTAAAGAATGTAAGAATCTAAAATTGGAGAAAAAAGCACGAGTGCTGAGATGGGTGGAACAAGATGATGATTTTAAACCAGCACAGCTGTTTGAGGTTTAAACAACTGACCAGGAAGGGCATCACATCATACTGTGTAATTTCAACCAATACAGGCTTAGAAAGCTTCCTACATCTTCAAGAATCCCACAAATTAGACAGACAGGATTTCTACAGATATTTACAGATTAGGCATCATTTTGACAGAAACATTAAACTTGATGATGGAGCTGATTTGGATCTCATCAATGTTTTTATTGATGCTTATAGAGGCAAAATTCGTAAGAAATTGGTGTCAAAATTATATTCCTGTTTACAAAACTCCAAAAACACTCTACACTTTATATTAAAACTAATTGGGAGAAGGAAGCGAACATAACCTTAACAGAAGATGAATGGTTAAATATATGTCAAATAAATTCTTCCACCACTAGCTCAGGCCAATGGAGAGAATTCTCATGGAAAAACACTGTACGGTTTTTTATTACTCCAAGAAGAAAGTACTTACAGACTGGCATAGCAGAATCCGGACACTGCTGGAGACAATGTAACAATACAATGGCTGACCACTATCATATCTTTTGGAATTGCGCGTCAATCCAGCCCTTCTGGTTAGACATAATGTCAGAAATAAAATCTATTTTGGGCTTTGAAATCAATTTTAATTTCGGCACCGTATATTTGGGTAATATACCAACTGAACTTAACAACCAAGATAAATATCTTCTCAAAATATTACTTGTAGCCGGGAAAAAAGCAATCACCAAAAAGTGGCTTAACAAGGAACCACCATCCAAAAGAGAGTGGTCAGCAATTGTAACAGAAATATACGAGATGGAAAAACTTACATTCAGCCTTAGACTTTGTATTGATAAATTTAATAAGTACTGGTTAAAATGGTCATCATATTAGTAAGACAAGTATGTGTTTTACTAGCACTATCACATGGAATGTACCGTTTTATTTATTTATTTTAATTTTTTCCCTCCCCTCCTACTTCTTCATCTGTGTTTGGTCTGATTGAACTTTCACTGGACTTTGAGGCATGCGTCTTGGATAAAAGCCATTAAGACCCAGCCACTTTGGTTTCCTATGCTGGATTGACTTCATTTGGACTATAAGGACTTTATCTGAACTGTGATGACATGCTCGTGACACTCTGATTTTGTGTCCATCCCCGCTTAAGAACACTAGGAATGTAACCCGTATCTTGATTGTAGATGTGAAGCTTTATTATGCCCTCCCTTCAGTGACCTAACTGTTGTGTTGTTGTTGTTTTTTTCAATGTATGTGTGTTTCCCTAAAAGTGAAAAATAAAAAAATAAAGTATAAAAAAAAAAAAAAAACTAATTGTGTTGTCTGAAAACACTTCAGACTCACAACAAACTAAAATAATGTGCAAGATATGTCACGCGCGGACACGCGAGTCACACACGACCGCGAGACATACATGAGACAGAGAGAGAGAGAAAAAAAGGCATATACGACCTGATCTACACCCAGGGCCGGTGGTAGCCAGGGGCCAGGGTGGCCGTGCCCACCCATATGTGGGCTGTGCCCACCCAATCAAAAAGAAAAGAATGTTTTTTTTTTTTTTTTTTTTTAGGTGGAAGTCCAGACAAACTATCGGACGGACCTGTTCATTCGCTGTCCAAGAAAATGTCAAATACAATTCAGACAATTAATTAATACTAAAGAATATACCATTACCATGCATTGCTTCTAATTGAATTATTGGGTGGGCAGGACAGCCTGCCTCCAAGTTACCCACCCGCTTATAGTGGTAACTGGTCAGCAGAGCCGGCCCGAGGCATAAGCGAAATGAGCGGTTGCTTAGGGTCCCGACTGCCAGGCATTTTTTATTTTTTTATATCAACATCATAATATGTAAATGTAAATTATCATACAATAAAAGGAATACAATGTTTTGGTAGATAGTTAATAGCTTAATAATTGAATCAGTTCATCTGGGAGGTAATCCGAGGTTAACTGATCACGTGACGTTCAAATCCATGGCATGCACAGTGTGTATTGAGTTTATTTAAAAATATTTGAAAATGGGACTGCCCTATGTTGCCCATGCACTGTGTATAGTCTATAGCCTATTTCAGCCTTGTCTGTGGAAAAAAAAGATAACTGGACAACAGAGTTCTTCTGCTTCGTTCCTCTCACTGCATTTAAATGAATTCATTATATTACAGAAAAATATGTCCCGTAAAAGAAAAAGAGCACCAAGCCCAACCCAGAGTACCCTGCATAATATTTTTTTTTCAAATTTATATTTCTATGTGTCTTTCTTCAATAGCTTCTAATTCATCCGACCCAGTGTCTCCAAATTATTTGTTCACACAAAATTCCTCAGATTTAGCCTCTTAATCTTCCTCTCAAAGTGCACCAGATTCATGCATTTCACTTTAAAAAGGTATAAAAAAAAATCTCCCGGGGGGGCATACCCCCGGACCCCCTAGCAGGGTCGTGACCTCGGCTGGCTACTATTTTCACCCAGCTGGACATTGGAGCCAATAGTGGAAATACTATCTATATGGTGTGTATAGTATATAGCTCTGGACTACCACCATCCAGGTTGCCCAGTCCCAAAGCTTTCTCTTCTGCCTACAGTTAATACTGCGATTTAAAAAAAAAAAAAAAAAAAAGGATACATTATGTTCTATATAATGTATATTATATGTTATGCATAAACATTTGGGAATAAAAACATGCAAGAATCAAATCTCCCACAAAGCAACACTCAAAGTTTATTTGCATATTGTGTTCTACACAATTCACAGCAAATGTGCCAAAAATCAGACGCAGAGATCTCACAAGGGCAAAAGAATTCTGCTTGCGCGCTCGCATCTTCGGTCTCTCTGCCCAGTGTGCCCACCTAAAATTTCTACAGGCCCACCCAAATCTAACTGTCTAGAACCGGGCCTGTCTACACCTCTAAACATCCCGACCAATTTGTTTATTCACTTTAAGTTGAATCATAGTGGTCTATGACCAAGCAATCAATGAATAAAAAACACAGGAAGTTTAAAGCTCCTTGACTCCTGCCACCACAACTGTCAACACTACAATGCAATTGCCTGTCCACCCTGCTCCTCGACATAAATAAATCATGCCCTTACATTTAATGCTATCAAAAGACGTGCCCTATCAACACCATTTACAACTGGTTATTTTTATTTTGACATATTTATTTTATTCAATTATTAAAAATATGTTTCACTTATTTAGCTTATTTCTATTCTCCCTGTTTTCAGTTCAATTAGGCCTTTGTTTAAAGTCCAAAGTCATGGTGTTATTAGAAAAAAAACCTTGTTAAAAGTAAAATAAATGCATGACGTTCTTAAATCAATGATTAACTGTCTTTAATAATCGTGATAACACAATGTGATTACTCAAAATAATCATGATTATGATTTTCGAAAGTATTAAATAGGTAGGCCTAGTCATTATTAGTATTTTGACTTCATATCTACAGGTTGTTTATTGTGATTTCATAAGCGTCAGTGAGCTCCATGGTAACGCAGTGATTGACAGGCTGACTGAAATGCTCTTTATCTGGACAGAAACTCCCCTCTCCCAACCCCACACCCTCTTAAAATACACAAACCGTTTGCCTTTACTGTTGCACATAGTTGCGACCCCAAAAAAAGTTGGTCGCGTACTGACCCCCCCCAAAGGCCCATTCTGAGCCAGGAAAAACCCTGATGTCACCCATTGAGCATGTTTGGGATGTGCTTGACCGGCGTATACGACAGCGTGCACCACTTCCCACTAATATCCAGCAACTTCGCACAGCCATTGAAGAGGAGTGGACCAACATTCCACAGGCCACAATTGACAATCTGATAAACTCTATGCGAAGAAGATGTGTTGCACTGCATGAGGCAAATGGTGGTCACACCAGATACTGACTGGTTCTGAGTCCCCAGACCCCCAATAAAGCAAAAAAAAATGCACATTTCAGAGTGGCCTTTTATTGTGGACAGTCTAAGGCACACCTGTGCACTAATCATGACGTCAGATCAGCATCTTGATGTGGCACACTTGTGAGGTGGGATGGATTATCTCAGCAAAGCAGAAGTGCTCACTATCACACATTTAGACAGATTTGTGAACAATGTTTGAGAGAAATGGTAATATTGTGTATCTGGAATGAATTTTAGATCTTTAAGTCCATCTCGTCAAAAATGGGAGCAAAAACAAAAGTGTTGCGTTTATATTTTTGAGTGTACTAGTGGGACGGTTCTATTGAAATATACAGAATTCTGAGTCTATTAAAATATACTGTCCCTGGGTTCCATATCCCATACTTCCCTACTATTTAGTATGCCAAAAAAAGATTTAGGATGTCCCAATACATGCACGTCAATTGTGGTATGCTGAAAAAACATAAATGCCACACTAACTCCAATAGCATTTTGGAGTATTCGTCTTTATTCTTGACATTTCTCAACATAATGAAAAAAAAAAAAATAAATCTCTTATCTGATTTTCTTTTTTCTCTCCTGTGGCCCTTAAACTCATCTCTACTTTAGTATGTAGTGTAGTGAAAAGAAAGAGTATGTGACTGATTTGGCACGCAGGGACTGTTTTGGGTCTATTCCACTGTTATGCTGATGACACCCAGCTCTACCTCTCTACAAAGCCCTCGTCCACTCTCCCGCCCACTTCCCTTACTGATTGCATCTCAGAAATAAAAACCTGGTTCACTCAAAACTTCCTGAAATTAAACAGCAGCAAAACCGAGGTTCTCCTCATTGGCACCAAATCTACACTATCCAAAACCGACAGCTTTTCTCTCACCATTGATAACTCCACTGTTTCCCCCTCCCCCCAGGTTAAGAGTCTGGGTGTCATCCTCGACACCACACTTTCATTTCAACCCCACATCAATAACATTACCCGAACTGCCTACTTCCACCTACGAAACATCAACCGCCTCCGCCCCTCCCTTACACCCCACACTGCCACCATCCTTGTCCACAGTCTGGTCACATCAAGGCTCGACTACTGCAACTCCCTCCTTTTCGGTCTCCCCCAAAAAACCCTCCATAAACTCCAACTTCTTCAACACTCAGCAGCAAGGATCATCTCCAGAACACCCTCCTCTCACCACATCACCCCTGTCCTTCACCAGCTTCATTGGCTCCCGGTTCATTTCCGTATTCAATTTAAAATCCTCCTTTACACCTTCAAAAGCATCCATAACCTTGCACCCACATATCTAACAGACCTCATTCAAATTGCCACTCCCTCCCGTGCACTCCGCTCCTCCTCCTCTGTTCACCTCACTGTCCCCTCTGCCCGTCTCACCACGATGGGGAGCAGAGCCTTCAGCCGCTCTGCTCCCCTGCTCTGGAATGCACTACCCCCCGACATCCGCAACAGTGACTCCATATCCCTGTTCAAATCTAAACTCAAAACTCATCTTTTCAAATTTGCTTACCCCCCCTGATCTTCCCATCCCATTTTTGTTTTTAAATCAATTAATTGTACTGTATTTTTCACATTGTACGGTGTCCTTGAGTGTCTTGAAAGGCGCCTTTAAATAAAATTATTATTATTATTATTATTCAAATATACACTGTTTTCTACTGCCCTCTGGTGCTCTGAAATTGAAGTAATTGGGAAGTTATTTATCTTTTATTGTTTAGTGTATCCGTTCAGGCAACATGCAGGTGCATTATATAATCAGATAAGCAAAATGTAAATGATAGATTAATCCATAATAAGGATGCTTTTTTAGTAAGCAGTGTAAAAAAAGAATCCTCCTCAACCTTTTCTTAATTTTTCCAAAAATCAAACATAAAATAAAATATCAATAGGATTTTAGCAGTTGTGGAGAAACTGATTGAGATCATTCATTTGTGTTAAAATATGATGGTCGAGCTTTAACAGTAATGGCACTTTTACTTTATACATTAGGAAATTGTTCGAGTGCTGAAATCATTTGTCAATTAATTGTTGGACTTGTGATTTTTACAATCTTAGTCAATTCACTAGTTCTAGCTCCTCCAATGTAAGAATTTCAGGTTTTTTGTTTATATTATTAAAATTGTAAAATATCTTATAGGTTTGAAGGCGACATCCTGTGCCCTACGAGGTTGTAATGGGCATTATTATTATTTTCATTTTCTGATGTTGGGAAGATTTGACTCTTAATGGATAAACTATAAAAAGAATACATTCACTGATGTATGAATAATCCCCAATGTGCCACACTTCAGCGTTTTTCACCAATGTTGCTTTCATTCCCCTCAGCTCCAGAGAAATATTTTGGCCTCCAACCCCCGTGTCACTCGCTTCCATATCAACTGGGAGGGCTCTGCGGACAAGATGGAGGACAACGAGAACGTGGACCCATCCCCAAACGTCAGCGGCATGCTCCCTCCGTCCTGTATACCAGGAAAGATGCCAAGTCTGGGACTGATGCCGGACAACTCCATGGACTGCATGTAAGAATCATCAGGTTAAGATAATGGACAAGAAGTTCTTACCAGTACACTCACCCACAGCCCCAACACACATTTGGACTACGTAACACGTGGACACTCAGAAAGCAGGGACATTATTTTTATACCGCTATCACAAGTGGGATGGACCTCGAATTGTTAGCCCTCTCTTTTCAACACTCACAGATCTGCACACACGTCATTACCTTATTTTACCGTATTTCTCTTGGATTATGTTAAGGCTGGGCCAGAGAAAGGGTGGTCTCTTAACTATTGGCTGCCATATCCTCACAACCCGGAGACTTGTCAGTCGCACTCATGCACTGCCGTTGACCTGTTTGGTACCCACACTGTGCCGGTCATTTTGTCCAACTGTGCACCGAACAGATGTAGCTCTTGCTGCGTACAGGGAAGCATTTCATTGTTCTGAAGGTTTGTCAAATCTGGTGTAAATGTGTAGCATCTGGATAACCTCTGGACATAAATCTTGGGGTTAAAATAATGGGCCTGTTGTAAGAAGTAGCTCCACTTATAGTAAAACCACATACTTGCCGGTTTTACCCTTGAGTTATCCCCTGCTTCTTATAACGGGTCACAGTTCAGATAATGTTCTTTAAAATGTAACATAAAATGTTTGTAATTATACCCTAAAACCTGTAGGTGAAGGACTAGCGGGTGCCATACTGCAGTCGAGTTGTTTGGATGATTTAAGCATACTGTAAATAATGTATTACAAGCGCTTATTTTGTCTTCAAGATTAGAGGACATGTTTTTCTTTTTGTACTTATATATTCTCTGCCTCAGTATTTGTATCAACAGCGATGGGGTTAATAAAGTTTGTTTTGTGGACCTTGTGCTGCTTCATGGTAATCACCTCATCGTACTTTACACTGCTGCTTTCACCTGGAGAAGAACAGTAGTGAGACTAGGCTTGCTTGTGTGTGTGTCTGTTTGCACGCATCGGCCCACTCTTACCCCTCCCCACTCTGGCTCCTTTATTTTTTCCTTATTTCATTCATAAAATGCAGCAGGATCGCTCCGCCATTTTCACTCCAGCCTCACGTTGCTTGGCAACTGCAACCCAAAAAGGGAGGGGGGAACTGTCTGCTCTCACCCATTTTATCTCTTCTTGGTTGAAGGGACTAGCTCTTCCATCCAGCCATCCATCTGTTCCCTCTGTCTGCTTTTCATGTCTACATTGTTTAGAAAGACGCAATGGAAAATGTGGTTAGCTAAAGGCCAGATAAAAGTAAAAGTATTGCTCACAGCTATCAACATCTACAGTGATTTGCTATTAAAATGCACTTTGTTCATGTTTAGGAACGTTTGATTTTTGATTGTTTTTTACAGCAACAATACAATTTCCCTTTGGGGGTGTATAAAGTATCTATCTATATTCTTTCCTGTAGCAGTGCTCAAATGAGTGGTAAGTGGCCATCAAATTAATCAAATGTTTGATTACTATTGTCTCTCATTGTAGGGGCATGCAAATTGACAATGGAAACAAGCTAAATGCTGACCAAGACTTGTTTTTTGAAATGTGCCTGAGAAATTACCAAATGAACCTGATGGTGTCTCCCAGATCACAACATATGCCAGACAGAGACTGGTAATCATTTTCAAAACTTGTTTTTCATAACAAATATTAATATATTTAAATTTCCCCTAAACGTAGGGATTTAACACATACAGCTGTGGTCGTTAGGGCACCTTTTACATAATAAGGTAGATGGCTATAGAGCCTCAATATAATGGTGTCATACTCTGCAGTAGTTGTAGGCACCTCCTATTTATAGCACAGGTTCCATTTTAAATGTGTATTTTTACCAACACAAGCTCAAATGTATTATTGAAATTAGATATTCAAATGCAAACGTGTTGAGCTTTTTGAGGATCCTGATAGTACAGGGCCCTGGGGCAGAGCTATACTCGCCTGGCAGGTTCACCCGCTTTGGGACAAATATGAAGGATGCTGTTTGAAGATTCTGTAAAGGTCGTTTGTACAAAGACCATGTGCCTCTGTTTTGTTTTTTATTCAAAACCGATTGTCAAAGGGTTATTTTATTTCCTGTGATTCATGTCCCACCACATACACTATTGGAGGTTCTGACCAGCCAGACCGCGCCGCGCGTGCGTTTCATTCTGACCAACGTTTCTAAAAATAGCTTGCTGTTGACGTCACATAGCCAAACGCGTATCAGTCGCTTGGCGGTGTACGGTTGGGGGGGGGACATTCCTGTCAGTCGCTACTGACAGCCAATAGATGTCCTCGCATTTCCCAAGATTCCCACGGTTCGACCGCGCCAAGCCAATGGTGGAGAGAGACAGGGAAAGTGGGCGCATACATCGCTGAGAGGAATATATTCGGTGACGTTTCCCTTTTTTCTACGTTCGGTTTTGTAGGGCGGCTGTACGCCTCCGTCTGTGATGGATTGCGAAGGGCCAATCAGCGGGCTCCGTGCGACAGCTCCGTTGAGAGGCGACCAATCCGTAGCCTTGCCCCAGCTGTCAATCAACCCTTGTCCTAACGAGTAGGCGGGATGTTCGCTCGGCTGTAGTTCCGTCATCTCGCTCGTCTCCGAGGCTACAGCAGGGGGGGGGGGTGCAATGTTGATTTGGGCGAATTCCTGTCGTTGTCGGACCCCGCCGAGGTTTACTATTTAGAGCTGGGGTCGGTAACGAGAGGCGGCGCGTTTTCGCTTGAGAATATCGCATTCCCGCCGTCGGTATCTGTGTTTTGGGGGTTCTGGGGGAGAGGTGGGGAGCCGGGGGGCCTCGCTCGGAGGGGGCTGCGAGGAGGGACAGGAGAAGACTGGATCCTCCGTGCCCAGGCCAATTGCGCCGAGGTCGGCCTGACAGCACCGTGAAGCGCCAGCGACCGAGATACCACAACGATCGCTCCCCGTGGATTTAAGCGCTATATCGGTCGCCGGTTGTTGATGGCTGTGGAGTGAGTGCACTACCTCGTCTCGCCGTGGCACTGCATCATCAGCTGTCAGACTTGTTACAAGATCAAGACTTCGGCGTGAGCGCTTGCTAACTGTTACAGCTGGATTCAGGAGATACAGTTCAGACATAATCGAGCTTAGACCGGCTTGAGAAGGCTGCAGGGCGGCCAAAACGCCACGGATCGCCCGTTGACAAGTTGTCATCATGGGCAACGCGCCCACGGCCAGGAAGGGCAGCGAGATGGAAAGCGGTGGGTACCGTCGCCAGCACACATCACTAGTCTCCTGAGCAGCACTCGCTCTGTTACAGCCTAGTAAAATTATCTGAGACGGTGTGATAGCAGCTATATGTAAGATAAAAAGGAGCCACACAATGCTGATTAGAGGCCTATTGCTGCTTTCCAAATAATTAAGAATCCACTAACGTCCTTGCTGCAAACAAATGAGCTTTTCCCATACAATATAGAACCTGGGTGTAATAAACCCGATGTTTAGATAAAAAGGGAACCTTTGTTCAAATGAGTGTCAGAAGCACTGTTCAGTTTGAGACAATTTTTTTTTTTATGTAGTCGCAATGGTAGGAGGATGAAGCAGGATATAGGCTACTACTTCTCCTACAGCAGCCATCTGTAAGATGTGCATAACAGCTCAATGCAATTGTAAGCATCCTGGGATTTTCACCGTACTGTCATTTTGGCAACTGCAAACTAATGTAGGCCTATGTGTCAGATATTTCCATAACACTCCAGGCCTGTCCCTCCCTCTATTGGAAAGAGATGCTACTGAAAGTGTGGGTGAGCTGAATCTAAACTATGTGTGGTGGACTATTTAGTTTAGTCAACCCATCACAGTCTGCAGGTATGGCTGAGCTGGTCTGAATTTCTCTTTTGCACTGGAAGGTTACTGTTATACAAGAGGGTGAGAGTAGGCCTATGCTCATGTCTAAGGCGATGGTGTATTTATTTTAATACATTATTTACCCTTTAACAGCATGTCCTTACAAACTATTAAAAAAAACGGATCCACGGTCCATATCTTTTTCCTTGGGGCATATCTGTGTTAGTTGAGTAGAGTAGTTGATCTTAGTCTAATGTCCCTGTGCGAGCTAAGGTACGTACCATTAAACTCCCTTTATATAAAACCACAGTGTCACCTCTTTATACGTATGTCATCCCTGCCATTGCCATTTGTTCCTCTTTCTATGTGCTGTGTAAAAGTCCAGAAACGGTCAAACAAGGGAAATCGTGCATTTAAAACCAGTATACCAGCCCTTAAATTGTAAGTGAGCTGTAAATAGTATAAATGGGCTATATTTTCAATAAAGAAAAAACAACAGCTCTCTACAATCGTCTCTGATGATATACTAAGGTGTCCTACTGTTACGGTTTCCTTAATTTTTTACACACACACACTCCACTAAAGTTTTTTTCTTGTGGTTTTGTCTTTCACAGTCAAGGAGTTCCTTGCTAAAGCCAAAGAGGACTTTCTCAAGAAGTGGGAGAACCCTGCACAGGTTAGTGTTTGGATGGATGTGTGTTCATGTAGGAATGTGACTTCTCTTTCTTCTATTCTAATCAGCTTCTCTCTTTTTTTTGTGTGCGTGTGTTAGTGTGCATTCAAACATGTAGACATTTTTTTTTTCATCCGAGTCCGTGTAACTACATCAAGTTCATGTGTGGCATCTTCCTCTTGCAATTAAAAAATGCCTGTCATCGCAATTGGAATTTCACTCATTTTCTAAATGCATTCCAAAGTGGTCATTTGTAAATGTACTGTATGTACATTTTAACATCTTTGGATGGAGAAATAAATGTTCTTATTAAAAATACATGGACGATGCAGGGCTTTCATCAAGGTTCTTCTCCTAAGTAAGTTAGTAGTAAAATACTTGAGGTGGTGACAACTCTGTGTTGTTTAATTTGATCGTTTACTGACTTCAATTAAAATCACATTGTGCTGATACTAGGATCATATCGTCTTCTCATTTAGCAAATTCCTGTTTTCTCAGTGAATAATGTGTCTGAAGAGCTTTGTCTGTGTGTGTATTCAGATGCACCGCCCCATTAAAAATTAACAATATTTATCTTCTGATCGTTCATTTGTGTGTGCTTATGGTAAAAGGGGATATTTTGCTCTGACTTCTCTTGTTATGAAACTAGATCACACTGACTGTATTTAATGTAAATTTCCTGCAGATGATCTCTAAATTATTTTACAGGCTTACATAGTAGTTGTAGATTTGCATAGGATCTATATTAATTTCACCGTTAAACAAATTTTTTTTCTAACCAACTAGTCTAAAATTTAAGGAAACGCTCAGAAAACCGCCAAAATTTAGCATTTTTAGATTTTTTTTGAGGGCAAACTTTGTTGGAAGAAAAGATTGTGAGTGTATATAAAAGCCATCTGAAATGCTTAATATAGTATTCGTAACAAAATCTCTGTCAAATGCATCAGACAAGTTTGGCCTTTTTGCTACCACCATGTACTATGCTCATCGTGGGTATCCTACAAATTAGTTAATTTCATAAAAAACATCTTCACGTTAAAACAAGTTAGTTGTTTGAAAGCATTGCTTTTCAATAAAGCTGAGTGGTACCAGGTATCTTGCGGTTAACTGTGAGGAGTTCAGTTATTTAGTTAAATCAACTATTATTTCCAAGCTGTTTAACAGAATCTGAACCGTTAAGGCGGCTTACTGGGCACATCCCTAATCATCATAAACCACATCCGCCAAATTTCATATACAGTATACTATGTGATAACTATATAGCATACACATGATTGCTTGTATAAAAAAAAACATACAAAATGACACACTGTTAATTAAAAACATTAAAAAAATATTTAAAAACTAAGCTAGTTTTGTTTTGTCTGCTCAGAACACTGCTAGCCTGGAGCAGTTTGAGAGGTTGAAAACCCTGGGCACGGGCTCGTTTGGCCGTGTGATGCTTGTGAAGCACAAAGAGACGGGACAGCATTACGCCATGAAGATCCTCAACAAGCAGAAGGTCAGTCTGGTTCAGGAGGGGACCGGTGGGATGGAGGGTGTTTAAATAAATGTGTCGGCCATTTCAAGTACACACTCACAGCACGCTCACAGAAAATATAGAAATGTTATTCATGGGAAAAATTGGTACTCACAAGACATGAGCCATTCATGCATATTGGAGAAAAAAAAGGCTCGGCGCTTTCTCAGAGTAACATGGCCGTGCTCTCTGCTGTATACAAGTAGATGTAACTGGCCAATTCAATTCATGTATCCTACCTTAATCCTGCTCCGTCTCATTTTTTCGGTATATAAAATTTAAAAAATGAATGATTATTCACATACATGTGTATATGTTATTCGTCCAGAATCACAAATTTGGGGGTTTTGGTCTTCTTCGTTGGGTCTTTCTGTCCAAGCCAAAACTACTACAAAGAAGTACAACTACGTAGCATCTTAGAACAGTGTCACACAGTGTTCACAGGGACTGTTGACTGTTAATGTCCATGTTTAAAAGAGTAAAAGTAGTCTATTTTTGGTGATACATGATTTCAATCCCACGTTCATTACTTGTAATGCTACAGTATAACATCTCATTCTCCCTTTCTCTCTTTCTTTGCCTTCCAGGTGGTAAAGCTCAAGCAGATAGAGCACACTCTGCATGAGAAGAGGATTCTTCAGGCTGTCAGCTTTCCTTTTCTGGTGCGGTTAGATTTCTCGTTCAAGGTACGGACACATTTAGTTTGTGTGTGTTTCTGCTAGTGCATCCAAAATCCAGATGGGTGAACATATATGACAGCTGAGAACCCGACCCTCCTAGGGAGTTCCGGGGGTATGCCCCCCCGGGAGATTTTTTTTTTAAGTTTTTAAAGTGAAATGCATGAATCTGGTGCACTTTGAGAGAAAAATTAAGAGGCTAAATCTGAGAAAGTTTGTGTGAACAAATAATTTGGAAACACTGGGTCGGATGAATTAGAAGCTATTGAAGAAAGGCACATGTATTTTCCATGAAAATATTAATTTAAAATAAAATATTATGGAGGGTCCTCTGGGATGGGCTTGGAGCTCTTTATCTTTTACGGGACATATTTCTCTGTAATATAATGAATGGATTTAAATGCAGTGAGAGGAACGAAGCACAAGAACTCTGTTGTCCAGCTTTCTTTTTTTACAGACGAGGCTGAAATAGGCTATAGACTATACACAGTGCATGGGCAACTGAGGGCAGCCCCATTTCCAAATGTTTTTAAATAAACTCAACATGACATGATCAGTTAATTTCGGATTACCTCCCAGATAAACTGATTCAATTATTAGGCTATTAATTATCTAGACCAAAACATTGTATTGCTTTTTTGTATGATGACTTACATTTGCATAATACACAGAAACTCAAAAAAAAAAAAACGATTTTTCTTTTTTTGGGAGGGGGCCCCCTGGCGGTACGGGGCCCCAAGCAACCGCTTAGTTCGCTTATGCCTTGGTCCGGCTCTTGTGTGTGTGTGTGTGTGTGTGTGCGTGCGTGCGTGCGTGCGTGCGTGCGTGCGTGCGTGCGTGCGTGCGTGCGTGCGTGGTGCGAGATGAAGATACATTTTCCATCCGTCCGCTCATCATCTTGCCCTCCACCCGCATACCAGTGTGTATGTTTGTCTTGCTCTACATTCTACTTTTGTGAAGGTCTGACTAAACTTTGTATGAAATAATTATTTTCTGGCATAACTCGATTCTTACATCCATCACATTCTGTAGAATTCCTTATTGCAGTGCTTCTCAAATGGGGGGGCGCCGTGAGTTGTCAGGGGGGGAGGGGCGCAGGTGGCCTTGATTTCCAACTGACCAACTTTGCAACTGACCATTGCAAGCGCAATGTGTGCTTGTGTATGGTCATACCCGCGCGAAAAGCCACGATTTGCGGTTAACCCATTGATGACTATGGCAATCTAGGATGCATGTCCTTAATGCCTGAGGGTTTTCTGAAAAAATAGTACGAATTGTCAAGTCTACCAAAACCTTAATATCTAAGCCTGTGTAGCACATAGAAACATGAAATAAAATACATTTAAAAGTTAAGGTTCACAGGTTTAATTTAAACATGCTCCCTTAGCGCTTATAAACCAACAAATATTTCTAAAAATCGTCAAAATTAGATGAATTAGAAAATTATTAAATATTGTTAATAAATAGATGCAATGTGTTGTGTGATTTTCGTCAGTAGTCTATAGTAGACCTTGATTCTGCGCACCAAACGCCACTAACTGTTCTGTCGCCGACATAGCTGGCGTATTTTTTTTATTATTTTGTTATATTTTTTTATTTTTTATTTTTTTGATTGACATGATTTTCGGCAAACCACACAACTTTTGGGTGGTCACGTGGTCTTAAAAAAATCAACAAAACCCACCTCATGTGTATTTGAACCAATGACAGTGCATTCTATGCTGGGAATGCCATGAAAATTAGATAAAGTAATAATGCTGCGCGACGCAGCATCAGGCAGGAGAGCCAATGTGGCATCGCGCAGCAGCCGTCATCAATGGGTTAATAAATGTGCACGTGTCTCCAAGTGTATAGGCTATCTAAAAAGAAATCAAGCAAGTAGACTAATAATAACATTAATGAATTATAGTTTATCGCATCACAGAAGGCCTTTTGGCATATAATAATAAAAAACACCACCTTAACTATGTTTACAGTTTGAAAATGTTTTGAATGAAATGCAAACCTCAGTGAATCATTTTCTCTTGTTTCTCTGTTTTGAAATTCACAGACTGAGGAGTCTTGTTTAAATGTTACAAATTGAGTTAATAAACTGACCTTCAAAATTGCAGTATGCTCGTGCCATCGACTCGTGCAGTGGTTTTGTTAAAAAAATAAAAAAATAAATAAGCAGGTTCTCAATAGTATTTCAATTTAGGGGGGGCGCGAAAAAATGTCTGTCCCCTAGGGGGGCATGAAAGAAAATAATTGAGAACCACTGGGATAAGTCTTGCTTTGACCACTGAAGTCTCTTTTAGTCAATTTGTGTGGAAGAGTTTTTATTTGTGTTTTATACATACAATATCTATATACCGTATACTAGGGCTGGGCGATATGGACCAAATCTTATATCACGATATAGGTCATTTTATATCACAATATGGATTTATATCACGGTATAGTAATTTTCCTTTAAATTCAATGGATTAAAATAACCGTACTGAACTTTAATCACATTAGATTATTTTCATCTTTTGCTTGGAACTTAAATTTCCATACAAAAGAAAAACTGGTGCAAAATACCACACCAGTCTGGCTTTAGTCAGTCAGTGCAAAATAAAAATGACAGCATCAACCAAATAGCCTACATTTTCCAATTGATAGTAGCCTATATCAAAATAATGAAAGACTTGAATTATCTTGCAGTATTTGCTCATCTTCATTTAGAAAAGCTGTCAAAATTAACTCCAGCTTCAACACAAATAATATTTTCAAGTTTGACATGTTTTAAAGTTACATAAAACCAGCCTTGCTGGCTGTCTCCAACAATAACAGCACGGGGGCGAAGCCCCGATTAGGCTAAAGATGTCATTATTAGCCAGCTAGCCCATGAGAGCTAACCCATGTAGTTTGCGGCTTAAAACAAGCCAACTCTGCATCACGGCAACAGCACGCTGAAGCAGCAAGCAAGTTTCCTTTTTCCGATGACATGTTTGACCGTTAATACCAGCTGCTCTGCCACCGTGACACGGAGTTGGTTTGTTAACTGTAGTGATGGCGCACCGGAGCTAGACAACTAGAGCAACAGATGAGGCTTCTTCTGTTGAGCGTAGAGAAGCTGTATTGCAGCCCAGAACTCTGCTGCAGAGCCCCCGTGTGGCGCGGCGGTGTAACTGCAGTGTAACTGTAGGGACTCTGAGGGACAGCTGTCTCCCGCTCTATCTATCTCCGCGGTATAAACGGTATGGCCAAATCTCTCCCGGTAGACACTTTCATATCGTCCATGATATGATATCGTCATATCGCCCAGCCCAACCGTATACTACAGGTTCTTCTCAAAAAATTAGCATATTGTGATAAAGTTCAATATTTTCTGTAATGTACTGATAAACATTAGACTTTCATATATTTTAGATTCATTACACACAACTGAAGTAGTTCAAGCCTTTTATTGTTTTAATATTGATGATTTTGGCAAAAAAGTAAAGAAAAACCAAAAATCCCTATCTCAAAAAATTAGCATATTTCATCCGACCAATAAAAGAAAAGTGTTTTTAATACAAAAAAGTCAACCTTCAAATAATTATGTTCAGTTATGCACTCAATACTTGGTCGGGAATCCTTTCGCAGAAATGACTGCTTCAATGCGGCGTGGCATGGAGGCAATCAGCCTGTGGCACTGCTGAGGGGTTATGGAGGCCCAGGATGCTTCGATAGCGGCCTTAAGCTCATCCACAGTGTTGGGTCTGGTGTCTCTCAACTTCCTCTTCACAATATCCCACAGATTCTCTATGGGGTTCAGGTCAGGAGAGTTGGCAGGCCAATTGAGCACAGTAATACCATGGTCAGTAAACCATTTACCAGTGGTTTTGGCACTGTGAGCAGGTGCCAGGTCTTGTTGAAAAATGAAATCTTCATCTCCATAAAGCTTTTCAGCAGATGGAAGCATGAAGTGCTCCAAAATCTCCTGATAGCTAGCTGCATTGACCCTGCCTTTGATAAAACACAGTGGACCAACACCAGCAGCTGACATGGCACCCGAGACCATCACTGACTGTGGGTACTTGACACTGGACTTTAGGCCTTTTGGCATTTCCTTCTCCCCAGTCTTCCTCCAGACTCTGGCACCTTGATTTCCGAATGACATGCAAAATTTGCTTTCATCCGAAAAAAGTACTTTGGACCACTGAGCAACAGTCCAGGGGCCGGTTTCCCGATAACGTCATCTCTTAGCGCTACGAAGACTCCTACGAAGACTCCTACGTTATGACTTACCAAAGTTTTTACCTCTGTAGTCGTGGTTCCCGAACCGTGTCTTAGGAGAAGCACTCCTTACGTCGTTCGTACACTGCTGAAATCGTGTTGCTCCGAGTTCGATTATCCATTTCCTGCTCATTTCATGAGCAGCTGCATCTGTATGCTGTCTAATCAAATCTACCCGTGCATTTCTAGTGTAATATAAAGTCATGAATTAGTTTGTTGAATCATCATCTGTGTTTTGGAACTCTTGTTTTATAATCTAAGTATCTTTAAGAACACTAATCACGTTACTTGGTGGTCAGTAATGAAACTGAAAGTAGATATAATATCGCCAATAGCCTATATAAATAAAAACAGACGGCCCAAACAGCGTCCAAATGAGCTAAAATCCTAAATACAATAAACAGTAACATGGCACACTTATTTTAAGGTAAGCTCTAATTGATTATTCATTCATTTTTTCGCACGTTTACATGTTTTGAGGCGGAGGATCCGACGCACTCTGCCCGGCTCAGCTGACAGCTGAGAGCCGGTGTGGAACACAGTGCGGAGGTTCTAGTGTTAACCATGTCGAACATACTACCATAGCCTATACCAATTTAAAAAAAGATATAGAAAATATAGAAACAGCGGAGGAGATGAAGATTGTTACAGCAATTATTTCCATCATGAATGACTTGTGGCAGTTCCATGCGCAACAGGATGTCACTCATGTCCGTTTTACGCATGGTGCTTTACAGAAGGAAATGTGGGGGTTTGTATCTCTGGCGATGCCACAGCGATCGCAGGGACTTTCACTTGTGTCATTAAACTTATAAATCTGACTGTATTTCATATCACAGGGATACAGCGATGACTGTAGCCTATTTAATAACAAACTGATAAAAACGATCCGACTGTAGGCTAGTGTATCACGTAGCCTATTGGTATTTTCATATTGACGGACATCGCATCCATTCAGTTAATGCTGATTGTCAAGTCAGTTAGATGACTAAAAAGTAGGCTACTTGTTCATATATTTTGAACACTTTGTGAATCAGAGTTAATGGCATTCTGCTAAAATATATAATAGCCTAAGCCTACTTTAAATAACGTGATATACACTATACAGTTGGATCGTTTTTAACAGTTTGTTATTAAATACAGTCATCGCTGTGTCCGTTTGATATGAAATACAGTCAGATTTATTAGTTAAATTACACAAGTGAGAGCTGAAACATCCATACGGTAGAGCTAAGAAGGCTCTGAGGGCGCTCCAGACCAACCTTACCAACGTATGACGTACGAAAGAGATTCGTAGCAAAGAAGGTTTCGGGAAACAGGCGAAACGTTAAGTAGGAACTCTACGTAGGGGTTACGAATGACGTAGCGTTAAGAAGGCTCTAAGAAGGCTTTGGGAAACCGGCCCCAGTGCTGCTTCTCTGTAGCCCAGGTCAGGCGCTTCTGCCGCTGTTTCTGGTCAAAAGTGGCTTGACTTGGGGAATGCGGCACCTGTAGCCCATTTCCTGCACACGCCTGTGCACGGTGGCTCTGGATGTTACTACTCCAGACTCAGTCCACTGCTTCCGCAGGTCCCCTAAGGTCTGGAATCGGCCCTTCTCCACAATCCTCCTCAGGGTCCGGTCACCTCTTCTGGTTGTGCAGCGTTTTCTGCCACACTTTTTCCTTCCCACAGACTTCCCACTGAGGTGCCTTGATACAGCACTCTGGGAACAGCCTATTCGCTCAGAAATTTCTTTCTGTGTCTTAACCTCTTTGCTTGAGGGTGTCAATGATGGCCTTCTGGACAGCAGTCAGGTCGGCAGTCTTACCCATGATTGCGGTTTTGAGTAATGAACCAGGCTGGGAGTTTTTAAAAGCCTCATGAATCTTTTGCAGGTGTTTAGAGTTAATTAGTTGATTCAGATGATTAGGTTAAGAGCTTGTTTAGAGTACCTTTTCATGATATGCTAAATTTTTGAGATAGGAATTTGGGGTTTTCATGAGCTGTATGCCAAAATCATCAGTATTAAAACAACAAAAGACCTGAAATATTTCAGTTGGTGTGCAATGAATCTAAAATATATGAAAGTTCAATTATTATCATTACATTATGGAAAATTATCAACTTTATCACAATATGCTAATTTTTTGAGAAGAACCTGTATACTATACCTGTAGGGGAGAGTGGGGGGAGTTGTGCCAGGGGAAGTAGCGCCACCCCTTGTTTCTAGAAATCCTTAGAAGAAATTGGTCATGTGACCACATATTTCTGAAGAGCCATCCATTTGACTCATCCTGTAAAGAAGGGGGACACATGGAATGAGATGTAATTTTTGATTATTGTGTCTGAACAAGTATAGAAAGGTTTGAAAACATTTGACACATGTTTTAGTGCTTTAGTATGCTACACTATGAGTCTATACAAAATGCTGGGGTTGGGGTGATTTGTGCCAAAGGGCCTGGGGTGAGTTGTGCCAGTGGCATGGCTGGTCACAAAAAAGAAAGTGATTGTCTACAGTAGCTCATAAGAGACTGACATCTCCATTCCACTTAACGACACCACTGACGAGAGTTCAGATGGCCTGAATCAGTGCTTCTCAAATGGTGGGGCGCAATGTGTGCTTGTTTATGGTCATATCCGCGCAAAAGGCCGCGATTTGCAGTAAATAAATGTCCACATGTGTCTCTGTAGGCTATTTAAAAAGAAATCAAGCAAGTAGACTAATAATAACATTAATGAATTATTGGTTATCGCATCACAGAAGGCCTATTGGCCTATAATAATAAAAAAACACCACCTTAACTATGTTTACAGTTTAAAAATGTTTTGAACGAAATGCAAACCTCAGTGAATCATTTGCTCTTGTTTCTCTGTCCTGAGATTCACACAGACTGAGCAGTCTTGTTTAAATGTTACAAATTGAGCTAATAAATGAATAATAAATAATGTGATCCCTCCTGGTTGAGTTTATATTGTGATCCACAACAGAAGCCCATGTCATCACAACACAGACCCATTGTTTGTTTTTTATAAAACTCGACTTCTGTCTCTTCAGCCTTAAACTTCTCACCCCAGGCAATTCCAGATGCAATAATCCATACATTTTTCTGATCTCGTCCTCATCATCATTGCCACCATGATTGACCAATTGTCCTATTTAAAGATGCTTCGAGGAACTTTTAAATATTTCTGAAACAGTCTAATTTTTCCTCTGGTGATCATAAATTACATGTCACAGCAAACGAGACCATCAGTGCAAAGAATGCTATTTTTCTTAAGTTTATCTTAATGCCTTTGTCATGGGTACGCTCAACCAGGAACAACAGCTGGTGTAGTAAAAACATTACCACCTTTGTCAAAAGGGGTGCAAGAATGAACGAAATCTGAATGTTCCTCGAAGCACCAGTGGCTGTTAGTACTCACACAGACCAGCTGATGGCCGTGCTCCAAATGAGGCCTTATTTAGGTTAAGCTGTTTAGATGCACCTTGGATGCCCAGGGAACAAATATCCCTGATGCCTCAAATAAACCTATTAACAGAATATTCCAGTCCATGTGCCTCGCCCTTCGCACAGATAGAAGAGTCAACAAACGAATATAATCACAATTTTGGCCATATCATAATTTTTATGCATATTTCCCAACTTCAAGCTGTATAAACCTAAGTGCTTATTGGATTTAAGCATACCAGGTGATGTGTATTTGTGTAATGAGGGAGGGTGTGGCCTAAGGAGAACACTCTATCAAGGTGTGCGTAATTATTAGGCAGCTTCTCTTCCTGAGGCAAAATGGGCAAAAAAAGAGATTTAACGGACTCTGAAAAGTAAAAAATTGTAAAAAGTCTTTCAGAGGGATGCAGCACTCTTGAAATTGCTAAGATATTGGGGCGTGACCACAGAACCATCAAACATTTTGTTGCAAATAGCCAACAAGGTCGCAAGAAACATATTGAGAAAAAAAGACGCAAATTAACTGCCAAAGATTTGAGAAGAATCAAACGTGAAGCTACCAGGAACCCATTATCCTCCAGTTCTGCCATATTCCAGAACTGCAACCTACCTGGAGTGCTCAGAAGTACAAGGTGTTCAGTGCTTAGAGACATGGCCAAGGTAAGGAAGGCTGAAACCCGACCACCACTGAACAAAACACACAAGTTGAAATGTTAAGACTGGGCCAAGAAATATCTGAAGACAGATTTTACAAAGGTTTTATGGACTGATGAGATGAGAGTGACTCTTGATGGACTGGCCCGTGGCTGGATCAGTAACAGACACAGAGCTCCACTTCGACTCAGACGCCAGCAAGGTTGAGGTGGGGTACTGGTATGGGCTGGTATTAATAAAGATGAGCTAGTTGGACCTTTTCGGGTTGAAGATGGCCTCAAAATCAACTCCCAAACCTACTGCCAGTTTCTAAAAGATACTTTCTTCAAGCAGTGGTACAGGAAAAAGTCTGCATCTTTCAAGAAGACCATGATTTTTATGCAGGACAATGCTCCATCACATGCATCGAAGCACTCAACTGCATGGCTAGCCAGTAAAGACCTTCAGGATGAAAGAATAATGACATGGCCCCCTTCCTCACCTGACTTAAATCCTATTGAGAACCTGTGGGCCCTGCTTAAACGGGATATTTACAGTGAAGGAAATCAGTACACCTCTCGGAACAGTGTCTGGGAGGCTGTGGTTGCTGCTGCACAAAAAGTTGATCGTCAACAGATCAAGAAACTGACAGACTCCATGAATGGAAGTGTCAGGTTTCAGGATAATGACAGACAAGAACCCAATAGCAAGACACCGGATGCAGTTCAGGTTTAGAAGCAGTTTTAATGGGAAACGGATGACAAACCAGGTAGACAGACAGCGTGGCAAAACAAGTCCAGTTGGGGCAGGCAAAAGGGAGGTCCAAAGTCCAGAATGCAGGTCAAAACACAAATAGCAGGCAGGATCAAGATAAAGCAATAATGTCCAGAAGCTGGAGCGTTTGTGGAGCACACTAAACAATCTGGCACTGACTGAGGGGAATTACTTACTTAGGCCTTTAAGTTCCCTAGGGAACATAGGCCATCGATGAAAACCCTCCATCCTCTTCGGTCTTGTGCCATCCGATCTAGTTGTTGCCATGTCAGCCCTTTCGACTTCATCTCCTGCTCTGTGGTTCATCTCCAGGTGACTTTAGGTCTTCCCCTCTTTCTTCTGCCTTGTGGGTTCCACATTAGGGCCTGTTTTGTAATTGATTTGTGTTTTCTTCTGAGTGTGTGGCCAATCCATTTCCATTTTCTTCTCCTGATTTGGGTCTCTATTGGCTCTTGTTTGGTGACTTCCCACAGGTTGGCATTTGATATGGTGTTGGGCCAGTAGATTCCCAGGAGGCGTCGTAGACAGCGGTTGCTGAATGTCTGTAGTTTGTTGAGTATGTTGGTGGTTGTCTTCCAGGTTTCGGATCCATAAAGTAGAGTGGATTTGACAGTTGAGTTGAAGATTTTAAGTTTGGTCTTCAGTGATATGTTTTTTGTTTTCCAGATTTTATTGAAGATGTTAAATGTTGTCCTTGCTTTCCCAATTCTGGCTTTGGCATCCTCCTCCGATCCTCCTTCTACAGTAATTACACTCCCAAGGTATGTGAAACTGGTTACATCCTCTAGCTGGTTTTGATCCATGGTTATTGGTGTGTTGTTCTTGTTGTTGATTTGCATTACTTTGGTTTTTGATGAGTTGATTTTGAGCCCGAGTGAAGCAGCACTTGTCTCTAGTTTGTGTGATTTTTCCTGCATCTGTTGGTGGGTGTGTGCAAGTAGTGCCAAATCATCGGCAAAATACAGATCTTCGGTCAGGCTCCACTGTATGCCGGTTCGGCTGTTGTTGGTTACCCGTTTCATAGTCCAGTCTATGCAAAGGAGGAAGAGGAAGGGTGAAAGCAAGCATCCCTGCCGCACCCCAGTCAGGACCTCAAAGGCCTCTGATACGCATCCTTCATGGAGAACTTGGCATTGTGGTGCAGAGTCATCTGGGTGCCCGGAGTACAGTATGGACTCTCCGCTCGCCAGCTTGACCTGCCCTGTCTGAAGCCATCTGGTTTCACCCAGACCAAGGAGAGATAGATTGTACCTCCTCGTCTCCTCAGCTATCACTGCCGTCTTTCCTCCTGCATACATGGTCCTCACGTTCCATGTTGCTATGGTGGTGGGTCGTCTAGGGGTCAGAAGAAGCTTCGGACGCACTGTCTCCTTGCGGTTTTCCATGTGCGTCGTCATTTTTTCTTTAGATTGGGATGCTGAAGAGTCTTCCTTTCCAAGACTTTGGGATTTTTTAGTTTTCATCAACGTTTCTGTAGCATGTAGGATTTTGCGAGTTGGGGTTGCTAGCCCCAAGCCCAACCTTCCACCATTTCTGGTTTCTGGAGTTTTGGAGTTGGTTTGTTAGTCCTCTCCCCTATCCTATTGTCTTCCAGGTAATAGATTACAGTCTCATACCACATGATGCCAGACAGGGTTTGGGTTGTGTACAAGCTGTCTCGGCGCTTCAAGCCCAACCAACTCCTGCTGCTGTGTAGTGAAAGCTGCAACCGGGGCAAGCATTTTATTTTTTATTTTATTTAACCTTTATTTAACCAGGAAAGTCTTATTGAGATTACAAATCTCTTTTACAAAAGAGTCCTGGCCAAGACAGGCAGCAGCACAGTTAGTTACAGACAATCATTTAAAAACAACAGAGAACATAAAAATAGAGTCACAGTCAGAACATCATCAAACAAAGCATGTACAGACAGAAGAGCCAGCTTCAACATCATTAAGTAAGGACTTGAACATGTTTAGAGAAACCAGCTCCTTAAGTTTTAGCGCATTTTGCAGCTGGTTCCATGAAAAAGGAGCAGCATGACTAAATGCCCTTTTCCCCAGTTCAGTACGGACTCTAGGCACAGTCAATAAAAACAAGTCCTCAGAGCGGAGCTGATACTTTCCTGTGCTTTTCTGAATGACATACTTCTGCAGGTATGTAGGAAGAACACCAAGGATGGTTTTATAAATTAGGATATGCCAATGATGGAGTCTGCGGGTGGACAGGGCAAACCATCCAACTCGAGCATACAAAGAGCAGTGGTGCGTGAGGTAGTGATGGCAATTTGACTCTGAAGCTTCGATACGTGCTTTGAACCCTAGGACTACGAGCCAATAGAACCAACGCTTCGAAACTTGCTTCAAATCACGTGACATATGACGTCCGAAGCAGCAACTGGTTCGTTGCCTGAATGAATCACTTACTGGTCCGCGGCTCGGTGGAGAAGCTTTGAGCAAAACAAAGAAACTGGCTCAATCCATAAAGCAGCCTACCTCAATACAAATCTTTGACTGTCTAACCCCATCCCACATGACGTAAAGCATCGATTAGATTGGACTAGGGGATAACACACTGTCTTGGGAGTAGAGGATCGGGGTTCGAGTCCCGGCTTAGGGGGAAGGCATAGCCTAACTGCAAGTGCGATAGGCTTTTATATGCTGTTTCAATTATATCCAAGCCTACATGGACAGAAGGCTAGGCATATCCATTTAAGAACAATTTAGACATCTGTATTTAGATCAATATTTATTTGTGTAAAGATCATGATATTAAGTATTTGGGTTTGTGTGTGTGTGCGTCAAATCATTTTCAAAGCAGGGATACGTTGAATCCACTGCAGCCTCGAACTTTGCCAGCAGAGGTCACTGTCACTGAAGCTTCGAGTAATGAACCTATTTTCGAAACATTGGCTCAACTGGTTCAATGCTTCATAAAAGCTTCATTTGCCCATCACTAGCGTGAGGGTTTTAAAATTAGTAACAAATCTCAGTGCTCCATGGTAGACCGTGTCCAAAGACTGTAGGCATTTTGAAGATGCATTCATATATAAAACAGCATTTTGTACCAGCAGCGCGAGACAGGACTGAGGGGAATGGGGTGGAATATATACTGAGGGGCTGATTAGCTGATGGGGAGCAGGTGAGTATGGGCAGACCAGGTGAAAGCAATTAACAGGGAGTGCAGAGCAGGAGGGAGTGGCCGGGTCTGAAATGACATGAGAGTTAGAAAGGAAACCAGGGGCCTGTTGCATAAAACTAAGATAAGGGATTAACCTAGGATATTTCGGTTATCCTAGCTTGCGTTAGCCATGATCCGGTTGCATAAAAGTGGAGGGACATAAGTTACCATGGAGATTTATTAAACTTATTCTGTTGCCTGATTGGCTCAGTCAGCTGTCACTCCGATCTGAAATCAAGGTGTTTAACAGTTATTCCATGATCTTCTGTGTACTGCTTTATTTTCATTAGCCTGTTTTAAGGTACCACATAAAAGACTGCATTGTCATTTAGTTAAATAGTTCTTCTTTTTTATTTATTTAACCTGAACCATTTATAATGAACTTAATTATAATTAGATTAAGATGCAATGATATAAATTATAATAATTTATGTGATAGTCTGTTCATATTGCAGGCTATATTTATACAATTGATTATCGATGGCAGATGACGTTGCATATGTGGGTCAAATAAATTCACTTTGTACTTATAACAATGCGGATTCCGTCCTGGCCGGATCCTAGAGGGAGCTTGGGAGTTTGCTCATCCAGTCTACATGTGTTTTGTAGATCTGGAGAAGGCTTATGACCGGGTTCCCCGGGAGATACTGTGGGGGGTGCTGCGGGAGTATGGGGTGAGGGGGTCCCTTCTCAGGGCCATCCAATCTCTGTACGCTCAAAGCGAGAGCTGTGTACGGGTTCTCGGTAGTAAGTCAGACCCGTTTCCGGTGGGGGTTGGCCTCCGCCAGGGCTGCGCTTTATCACCAATCCTGTTTGTGATATTCATGGACAGGATATCAAGGCGTAGCCGTGGTGGGGAGGGGTTGCAGTTTGGTGGGCTGAAGATCTCATCTCTGCTGTTTGCGGATGATGTGGTTCTGATGGCATCATCGGCCTGTGACCTTCAGCTCTCATTGGATCGGTTTGCAGCCGAGTGTGAAGCGGTTGGGATGAGGATCAGCACCTCTAAATCTGAGGCCATGGTGCTCAGCAGGAAACCCATGGATTGTCTACTACAGGTAGGGAATGAGTCCTTACCCCAAGTGAAGGAGTTCAAGTACCTCGGGGTCTTGTTTGCGAGTGAGGGAACAATGGAGCGTGAGATTGGCCGCAGAATCGGAGCAGCAGGGGCGGTTTTGCACTCGCTTTACCGCACTGTTGTGACGAAAAGAGAGCTGAGTCGTAAGGCAAAGCTTTCGATCTACCGGGCGATCTTTGTTCCTACCCTCACCTATGGTCATGAAGGCTGGGTAATGACCGAAAGAACGAGATCGCGGGTACAAGCTGCCGAAATGGGCTTTCTCAGGAGAGTGGCTGGCGTCTCCCTTAGAGATAGGGTGAGAAGCTCAGTCATTCGTGAGGAACTCGGGGCAGAGCCGCTACTCCTTTGCGTTGAAAGGAGCCAGTTGAGGTGGTTCGGGCATCTGGTAAGGATGCCCCAGGGCGCCTCACTAGGGAGGTGTTCCAGGAGCGTCCAGCTGGAAGGAGGCCTCGGGGAAGACCCAGGACTAGGTGGAGAGATTATATCTCCACACTGGCCTGGGAACGCCTCGGGATCCCCCAGTCAGAGCTGGTTGATGTGGCCCGGGAAAGAGAAGTTTGGGGTTCCCTGCTCAAGCTGCTGCCCCCGCGACCCGATTTCGGATAAGCGGTTGAAGATGATGATGATGATGACTTATAACTATATCGAGGTGCATCTAAAACAAAATTCAATATCAATGAAAAATTCCTTTTTTCTGTAATTGAATTCAAAAAGTGAAACTTAAATATATTCTATAAATTCATTACACATGAAGTGAAATTAATCTAGAATAAACATACTTTTCAGAAGGTCGACATTTCTGTATTATAAATCCTTTTTCTGATTAATGACTGTATGTAATATTCTAATATTTTGAGATACTGGATTTTGTATTCCATGATCAATCAATCATCCAAAAAAAAGGCCTGACATATTTCACTTTGTAATGAATCTATGAAAGTTTCACTTTTTGAATGGACTTTCCTTGATATTCAATTTTTTAGATGCACCTGCAGACTGCTCACTGTCAACTATTTTATCATAAAACAATGCAGGGACATCAAGATCAATCTTCTTCTTCTTTTCGGTTATTGGCGGGTTGCAAACATAACTTTTTTGGTGCATACCGCCACCAACTGTACCGGAGTGTAACAACTACATTTATGTCATATATATATATATTATATATATATATATATATATATTATATATATATATATATATATATATATATATATATATATATATATATATATATATATATATATATATATATATATATTATAATATATTATATATTATATATATATATTTATATATATATATATATATATATATATATATATATATATATATATATATATATAATATATATTATATATATGTATATATATATTATATATATGTATTATATATATATATGTATATATATGTATATATATGTATATATATATATAATGTATATATAATATGTATATATATATATAATGTATATATATATTATATATATATTATATACATGTATATATATATGTATATATACAGTGTATATATATATGTATATATATATATATATACAATCATATGAAAAAGTTTGGGAACCCCTCTATCCGGGCATTATTGCGCTGAATTGTTGAACGATGTACAGATACACAATCTGCAGCCAGATGTTCTTGTAGGTCTTTGGAGGTGATCTGTGGGTTGTGTGCAACCATTCTCACAATCCTC
This sequence comes from Ammodytes dubius, assembly GCA_026122265.1. Lineage (NCBI taxonomy): Eukaryota > Metazoa > Chordata > Actinopteri > Uranoscopiformes > Ammodytidae > Ammodytes > Ammodytes dubius. The sequence goes on along the minus strand of CM047506.1, from coordinate 5,007,385 downwards.
CACCTATGCCGCTCCTGTTTTTTTCTTGGTCTGCCATGCCTGAGTTTAACTGCCACTATGCCTGTGTCCTTCCATTTCCTGACAACGTTCCCTACAGTCGATATTGACAATTGAAACCTTTGGGAAAGCTTCTTGTAGCTTCCCCTAAACCATGACAATGAACAATCTTTGTTTTTCAGATCTTTTGGGAGCTGTTTTGATGATCCCATTCTGTCTCACTTCAGCAGAGAGTCAAAGAGAAGTGCAACTTGCATTTAGGCACCTAAAATACATTTTCTCATGATTAAACAGACAATTATATGAGGTTCAAGGCTTAACAACATAATCCAACCAACTTTGTGTTTAAAGTCATCAGTTTTACATGCTGTTACAGGCATTAAAATCAACAAAACCACAAGGGTACCCATATTTTTGCACAGCCAGTTTTTCACATTTTATTTTATTTCATACAACCAAATACTGCTTTTCAAAAAATCTTTGTTTGGAAAACATCCCAGTACTTAGCTGTTCCTGGTATATTAAAGACATACCACTTTTATATTTTTTTTGTGAAAGCAGAGTCAATTATAATGCCGGCTGAGAGGGGTTCCCAAACTTTTTCATATGATTGTATTATATATTATATTGATATATATTATATATATATATATATATATAACACATCAACAAAAATATAAACGCAACACTTTTGTTTTTGCTCCCATTTTTCATGAGATGGACTTAAAGATCTAAAATTCATTCCAGATACACAATATTACCATTTCTTTCAAACATTGTTCACAAATCTGTCTAAATGTGTGATAGTGAGCACTTCTGCTTTGCTGAGATAATCCATCCCACCTCACAGGTGTGCCACATCAAGATGCTGATCTGACATCATGATTAGTGCACAGGTGTGCCTTAGACTGTCCACAATAAAAGGCCACCCTGAAATGTGCAGTTTTGTCTCACAGCAAAATGCCACAGATGCCACAAGCATTGAGGGAGCGTGCAATTGGCATGCTGACAGCCGGAATGTCAACCAGATCTGTTGCTCGTGCATTGAATGTTCATTTCTCCACCATAAGCCGTCTCCAAAGGCGTTTCAGAGAATATGGCAGTACATCCAACCGGCCTCACAACCGCAGACCACGTGTAACCACACCAGCCCAGGACCTCCACATCCAGCAGGTTCACCTCCAAGATCGTCTGAGACCAGCCACTGAGACAGCTGCTGAAACAATTGGTTTGCATAACCAAACAATTTCTGCACAAACTGTCAGAAACCGTCTCAGGGAAGCTCAACTGCATGCTCGTCGTCCTCATCGGGGTCTTGACCTGACTCCAGCTCGTCGCCATAACAGACTTGAGTGGGCAAATGCTCACATTCGATGGCGTCTGGCACGTTGGAGAGGTGTTCTCTTCACGGATGAATCTCGGTTTACATTGTTCAGGGCAGATGGCGTCGTGTGGGTGAGCGCTTTGCTGATGTCAATGTTGTGGATCGAGTGGCCCATGGTGGTGGTGGGGTTATGGTATGGGCAGGCATCTGTTATGGACGAAGAACACAGGTGCATTTTATTGATGGCATTTTATATATATATATATATAATAAATAATCAAATAACTAGATAATTGTATAGGAGGAAAAAATAAAATAAAAAGGGGGGGGGGGGGGTTAGGCTATATAAATACTAAATTCTTTTAAATAATCCTGTGTCCTTTAAATATTCGATCACTGCTTTCTGTGCAATCAAGATCAATCGGCAGAGAATACATCTGCTGTATGAAATGAACTGCCCCCTGATTTACGGTTTAAACTAGCAAGGCATTGTGGGAAAATGGGCCGTCTTTTCCATTTTTACATCAGTAAATCTGTGTTCGATCTCTGGGTCTACTTCTGAAAGCTGTGGGCTGGCACTTAACAGAATTACTTACACCTGGCTTGACAAAGCGGCCCCTTTTGATCCTGAATTGGCGTTTATGCAACTGACTAATCCAAAGTGCCCAGACTAGCCTTTGTCAAGGCTGGCTTTATCAATCATCCTGGATATCTTTATTCCACTTTTATGCAATAGGCCCCAGGAAAACAGACATATGAAAACAAACTAAATACGGGCTGAAGTTGTGACAGGAAGGCTTGTGACAGTTATTGAAAAGAATGGTATTATATATATTATATTGGTCACTGATTTATTTTTTTACATGTCGGAAATTTTTATTTGTAAATTTTGAGTTGTTTTATTATTCTCACTTTAACAGATGAAAATAAACAAGTGAGATGGGAACATTTTAGTTTTTTTATTTAGTTGCATAATAATTGTGCACACTAATAGTTGCTTAATAATTGTGCACATATATATATATTCTCGTAAGAAAGACAAAACCTCACTTTTACTTTCTTAGACACTCAGGTTCAATAATAAAATGAATCCTCAAAAATACAACTTGCGTAATAATTGTGCACACAGTTTATATGTAAATATGTGTGTGTGAGTATCACTAACTGGTCCTTCTCGTTCGTCCCTTCCCCAGGACAACACCAACCTTTACATGGTGATGGAATATGTACCAGGTGGAGAGATGTTCTCCCATCTACGGAGAATTGGCCGATTTAGGTTGGTTGCAATGGAGTTTACCTTTCAGTTAACAGCCAGAAACATAATATAGGCACATACACAACTCTGGTAAATGGTAAATGGACTTATATAGCGCTTTATTCACAGACCCAAAGCGCTTTACATTGTTTTGTACACATTCACCCAGTCACACACACATTCATACACCGATAGCAGCAGCTACCACGCAGGGTAGGCTTAGCACTAGGGTGCTAAGTTAACTAAGCTAACTATCGGGAGCAATTCGGGGTTCAGTGTCTTGCCCAGGGACACTTCGACATGTGGCGGGGAGACGGGGGATCGAACCTCCGCACACCAGAGGCGAACTCCCTACCACTTCGCCACTGCCGCCCCCCCCTCTGTTCTCTACAGGGCTCGACTCGGTTTGATTTATTTTGTACACTCCACTAAACTGTTCTCTTCTGTCGTGTTCGTGGTGTTGTGTGTGTGTTGTGTGTGTGTGTGTGTGTGTGTGTGTGTGTGTGTGTGTGTGTGTGTGTGTGTGTGCGCGCCTGTGTATGCGTGTGCATGCACAGTGAGCCTCACGCTCGGTTCTACGCTGCACAGATCGTCCTGACCTTTGAGTACCTGCACGCTTTGGACCTGATCTACAGAGACCTGAAACCTGAAAACCTGCTCATAGACCAACAGGGCTACATACAGGTAAATAACACCAAATCCGGTAGCAAACACACAGCAATTTACTTCTTCATATACAGCAGGGTTCGACATAACGTATAGCCCGATGGCCGGGGCCAGTAAAATCATATGCAGGGCAAGTTGATTGGCCAGTCACTGTCCCGCCCGGGCCAGTGACTGGCCAATCACAGTTCAGTATCTTTTTGTAGACTATATCATGGTTCATTGAAATGCGCGTTGAGAGTCGGAATGAAAGCAGTGTTTATTTAAGACTCAATATAATAAACCTAATATAAAATATATTTTTTAATGAAAGGCCAGTGGACAACCGATGCGTGGGCGTTTTGACAGTCTCTCGCTCCGTTGGCAGAGCTGCCTACTGTCCGCTGCGAGTCGACAAATCAATCGACTTGCTTTGCCCCCTTTCTTTCTTCCCACAGCAGAGGTTGAGGTGCAAAAAATGATAACTGCGCTTTTCCTTTATCTGCCGCCGTAATGTTACAGTATTTGCATCCAAGCCCCAATGGTAATACAAATGAGAGGCGTTATTTAAACGCTGTGAATGCGTCTCCGGTGATTGTGTCGGTTGTAGACAGAAACGAACGGAGGGACTCCGCTCACTGTACAGTTCCTAGTCGCGCAGTTTGGCACTGTGTTTTCAGGCTCGAGACATTCAATCAGATCGCGGAAGTCTTTCCCATTGAAATCGCTAACGGGGAGAATATCCCGGTTATTATTTTAGCCACAAACCACAGTTCTTCTGCGCGGCGGCTCACTCACTCGCTGGCGAGATCACACGGTGAAACGCTGCTGTGATCGGACGAAGGCATTGTGTGTTTCTAGTGATTTAACGTCATAGTCTTAGACGAGCGTTTAACTTATGCTGCATATTTTGCACTGCATTGTTTTTTTATCAATAGTTTGAAAAATGGTCCCACACCGGACTCTTATGTGAAGCTGACACTTCATGGAGAAGTGACACTCCTGCAGCGCGCTCGCATACACGGTGAAATCTCCCATTAAAAAAACGGCATAACCCACTGATTTTCGGATTTCTATTCTATTTTTAAAGTCAACTTGAGCGCAAGTGAAAAACCGGTCATTCGGTCGACACATTCACATCCCTAATGCTTATAGAGAAAGTAATAAAAACAGCCTACCACACCACAAAGAATGATCAGACCTTCATCTCTTATTTTTTTTTTAAATATTTGAACATGACTTCTGCAGGTGAACTATTCATTAAACCTCCCAAATTCAAGAATAAAAACAACCATCAAACTACTGGACTTTAAAATACTGGCCCACTCTTTCAACATACTTTCAGTTGTAGGCTTCTAATTCAATATGTTTGCCTAGTTTTATATTATGTGTATGAGCAATATCAACATTTCATATAATTAACTAAAAGAAAAATAACCAAATCTAAAGGGAATATCTATACTGTTACAGTATAGATATTCCCTTTAGATCTGGTTATTTTTATTTATTTTTCTAATACAGGTATTATAATTTTTGACACTAAATTATGAATAAAAAAAAAGTGTGTGCAGGGCCAGTGAAAATATACAAGGGGCCAGTAAAACTCGGATCCACTGGCCCGGCGGGCCAGTAGGAAAAAAAAGTTATGTTGAACCCTGTACAGTATAAAGCCCTGTGTGTATTCATAGAACTTGTTTGTAAAAGCCTAAATTATCTATTTTATCATCTATCATATATTGGTCGGAGTTCACAAGTTACACTTACTTAACAAGGCCAGCCACTCTTGTGTTGTCTGCAGACTGGTCCAGTTCTGTGTGTTTGTTTAAATGAGGTGTTGTAATGGTTGTGATATGCTGCCACAGGTGTACAGTATCTCCAAAGAACTTGAAAGACGCTTTAAAGGTTTTTATAAAGTCTCAACAGATAATTTGCTAATAATAAATCTAGAAAAGGAGTCATTATATTTCTTCAGCTAAATTATTCCAAGTCAAAAAATGTGTGTTTTTGCATCAAAACAGTACACACAAAAGATTATTTGAATAAGCACAAGACGTAACAACAAGCAATGACAGTATAAATCAATCTGTGTGCATAGACGTGCATGAAGTAAACACACACATAACATACAGGTTTGGAATATTGATGCGCGTTTTGAACATAACAGAAACACAGTCACAGGATTTCTTTCTCAATTGGCCAAACACAAATTACAAAAAAACTTGTTTTAGGAAAAAACAACACAGAAAAAAATAGGCAAAATCTCCCCTTTTGTGGGTCTGGAACACAAGATCTCACCCCCATCACATTATGAGATGTTGTCTTGAGTGAGGCAGCTGTCACTCGAATTTCTTCTTTGATTGTGTTCCTGCCTCCCCTTTGTCGGAGAAGCCCCTGACTGCGGCTCGCAGAGCCCACGTTGAGGGGGAGGAGACATTGAGGGGGCCGGCACATTGAGGGGGGGAGCCTAAGCCCACATCGAGGGGGACGGCGCTCGGGGCTCTCACTACTGTCTGTCACTCTCACACATTCACTCGCAGATTTCCGCTTTCACCTCAAGCAGGCTAATGCTAGCGCTATGTTAAGCTAGCGGGAGCCCATGCTGTTAATTAAATTAGAGTATTGTGACTGGCTATCTTTCTTGCAGGCTATTATAATGTTAAACGTAGCCTAGTACATTATAATAGGTACCCTGCAAGAAAGATAGCCAGTCACAACACTCCCGTGCCATGTGTTTGTATAATTTAATTAACAGCGTGGGCTATGCTCGGCTGCCAGATAAGCTCGGGTTGCACAATGATGACGCACTTCCTGTAAATTATATTCAAGTAAACTTCAAAAAAACAGTTTTCCCTACCTTTTCCTGAAGCGAAAATGTATTTACTGTATTAAAACCAACATTAAGCTTACAAGTTTGGCATTCGCCTTTTATTAGATAAAACAGAGAAAAAAGTTTCATGTTCGGGCTGTATTGAACGCTCTCGCGAGATCTCTTGTAACGCCGCGTGATCTTGGGGACAATAATTACGTATTCCACAATCCCTTGCTATTCCGAACGATAGCTTATCTATTTTTTCCGAAAACTACACATACTTTCTTTCTACATGTATCTTTATTGTAATGTTTATATTGTGAATGATAATATTATAATAGTTTGCAATAGATTCGTAAGAAAGAAGTGGATCTCGCGTAGTACAGGAAGTGCGTCATCATTATGCAACCCGAGCTTATCTGGCAGCCGAGCATATCTGGTACTCACACCGTCCCCCTCAATGTGGGCTTAGGCTCCCCCCCTCAATGTATCCTCCCCTCAACGTGGGCTCTGCGAGCCACAGTCAGGGGTACTTGCTTTGTCGTCCTCTCCTCCGTATCCTTCTTTGCCTTCTTCCCCTGCTTCTCCTCCTCTTCTGGTTATCACAACTCCCTCTCTCTCTTTCGCTCCCTCTCTTTCTCTCTCTCTCTCTCTCTATCCGTTATTATCCAAACTAATTGATTTAGGTTTTTGTGTCCCATGAGGGCAAATTTGTTTACAACAGGAGAAGAAGTTTAAAAACACACGACAAAACAAGACATTAATGGACACAAAACAACATTATGTACACAAGCCTGAGGAGGACACAGAAAGTGCATACAAATAAAATGCCTGGTTATAAAAATAAAAGTCATCAACAACACAAAAATCAAATCAGCATCAGCAGCATTTACAGTGACACAATGGCTAATGAAAAATTCCGTTGCTGCCCAAGATCCTCGCTCTTCTTTCTGTCTCTCACTCTCTATCTCTGTCAGTCTCTCTCTCTCTCTCTCTCTCTCTCTCTCTCTCTCTCCTCTCTCTCTCTCTCTCTCTCTTTCTCTCTCTTTCTCTCTCTGTCTGCTTGTCTATTCCCTTCTGCCTTTTTTTGTATTTAAAGTCAGCCGGGCACTGAGAGTACCTCTGCTAATTTCTCTTCTATTGGTCCTCTTACTCTATATCTCAATGTGTTTTGTCATTGCTTTCTCTTTCTTCTCTCAGGTGACAGATTTTGGCTTTGCCAAACGTGTAAAGGGCCGGACCTGGACACTGTGTGGCACCCCTGAATACCTGGCCCCTGAGATTATTCTCAGCAAGGTGAACCACCACTGTTGCCTTTTTTATGTGAATTGTCTGCTGCTGTTCTTTCGAAACCAGATATTCTGCCTCTGATGATATCGACCTGTTCGCAAAGTTAAACACTTTACAATGGTTTTCTTACAGGTTAATTTGTTCATTTGATTCTAAACTTAAATATAAGGTCCTACTTCCCAGAGAGCATGGAGATTAATGTTGGTCACTTGTTTTTTTCGTTTTTTTTTTACCCTTTAACAGCATTTGTGTTCAGTGGAGCACTATGCGACTTTAGGCTTGTCAGAGAAGTGAACATTTTCTAAGGTATATTGACTGTATAAACACATCTATCCATCTATCTATGAAGCAAGAAACGTCTGTCTGTCTGTCTGTGTGTGTTCCTGTGGCTCGCATATCTCTCGGACTGTTAGTCAGATCGGCCTGAGCTTCCGATATGGAATATGCTAAACCCCGCCACCCTCTGATTTGATTGGCCGCTGCGACCAAAGCATGAATTTACGAACGGGACACACACAGCAGACCGACACAGCCTGGTGTTACTTCCTCATTCAATGCACCCAACTTTCCAAACGTTCTTAAACCTTTCCACAGACATCACCAACTCCTCAAACCTGTCCGCTTTAGTGTTAGCGATCGCATGTTACGCTATTTTCACTGTTATAGAGTTAATGTATAGTTAAACACTTCTAATTTCAGTTAGCGTGTCAATAGCGGTTTCCATTTAAACCATAGATAGTAAATAATATGGATGTAGCATCCGGGCTGACCTCAGTTATTCACACGGCATCCAATAATCCTGGTTTGTGCGCGTCGCCATCTTGTGAGATTTTTACTCGGCCTCACTCCCTTGCCGAAAAGGGGAATCGACGTCATGTCGGGGGGAGGGGGATAGCTGACGTATACCTCTGAGGCAAAGTGAGGGACAACGGGCGGGGGCCAAAGAAATTCACCCCCCTCAGTGTTGTCATGGAGATATGACCTAAACATACAGACTAAAATGGTTTTGTGGCCCAGGCTGTAAATAGGTTTAATAAGACTTTGAAGACGGCCTATCTAACAAGTGAGTCAAAGAAAAACTGCTCGTCTTGGCGCCACCCCCAGTGGCACTTTATGGTTACTACAGTTGTAGGTCACTTCCTTATTGGATGCCGGTAAAAATCGCTGAGGTTGGGGCTTGATTTAAACTAGCACGGTCTCGGATAGCTCTGCTACCGGTGAATGTAAACATGATCGCTTACACAGAATGTTTTAAATTCGTTAGAAACTAACACCTAAACGAGCTAAAGACTATGTAAGATGCAAAAATGCCCTTCTTTTTGTTTGCAAAGATAAATGCTGCTGCTTTCAAGCTGCAATTACCAATAAAAAACATTTTCACCTGCTTTGCCCATAAAGAATAGAGGATTATATGGCACATCAAATATTAAAGAAAGAACATAAACCACATTGACGATAGATGTGACAGCCATTTCAATGACTGTGTGACACTGCCTATGTGTAGGCTACATCTGTTTATGTGTCCCACTTTGATAGACAGGTTACATTTAAGCATGCATAAGCTACTGCTTCCTTCGGGCACTGCACTAGTTTTCCTAAAAGGAAAATTGGATCCCTGGAACCCTGTTGAAAGTTAGAAAGCTACCCGAAAAGTTACTGTTTTGTTAACAAACATATTCTAGTCTAGTCTTACATTTTTGTTCCAGCTGCCTCAAAATAATTTAGCTTTTATTTATGATGATAGAATTATTCAATTCTTATTTTTTAGCAGAAATGTGCCCTTATCTTTGTTGGAACATGTCACATTTTATATTATTTGATGCTTTTTCAATGCAACACACGTCAGCAATCATCATGACCTCCTTATCGATAGACTTGCTCTATATAAGATGTCCTGGTACAGTACAAGATTCAATGTCCCACAGACATTTTACTCAATTCATTACTCTTAAATGCCATATGTACCTACCTCTAAATGGGATGAAGAGAACATTTTAATCGCGATCCACTTTATCATGCTATGTCTCTCTGTCTCTCCCCCCTGTCCTCCCCCTCTTGTTAGGGGTATAACAAGGCAGTGGACTGGTGGGCGCTGGGTGTACTGGTCTATGAGATGGCAGCAGGGTACCCGCCTTTCTTTGCTGACCAGCCCATTCAGATCTATGAAAAGATTGTATCAGGGAAGGTGAGCGTGACTCTGGTTTGCCACTGTGTGCTACATTCAGGATCCGTTTGTAACCCCACTCCTCGGCCCCAGTCCCTGACTTGTTTTAGTGGCTTTAACTGTAGATATTTGACTTTGGTTTATATTAACAGCAAAGCTCCATTTTTGGGGATTTTTAATTACAATTTTCTTCAGTTTTGGGTCAAGCGTGACTATTATGCACAATTTCAATCCTAATAAAATGCTTCATTTAGACCAGTGGTTTTCAAACTGTGGGGCGCGCCCCCCTTGGGGGGCGCGGGGTTATGGCAGGGGGGGCGCGGATGAATATGTGAAAAAAAAAAAAAAATCTAAAAAAAAAAAATTTTTTTTTTTTTTTTTTTTTTTTTTTTGAGTTTGTGTTTTTATATTAAGACCGCGGCATAGCTGGACAAGAGTTCTTCTGCTTCGTTCCTCTTACTGCATTTAAATGCATTCATTATATTACAGAGAAATAGGTCTTGTTAAAGAAAAAGACCGCCAAGCCCAACCCAGAGGACCCTGCACAATTTTTTTTAATTTTAAATTAATATTTTTATGGAAAATCCATGTGTCCTTCTTCAATAGCTTCTAATTCATCAGACCCAGTGTCTCCAAATTATTTGTTCACACAAAATTCCTCATATTTAGCCTCTTAATTTTCCTCTCAAAATGCACCAGATTCATGCATTTCACTTTAAAAAGGTGAAAAAAATCTCCCGGGGGGCATACCCCCGGACCCCGCTAGGAGGGTCTGGTTCTCCACTGGCTACTATTTTCCTCCAGCAGGACATTGGAGGCACTAGCGAAAAAACACTGGATGTGTGAATTACATTTAACTAGTCAATAATTTGGGCAAGTCTGTCTGTCTATCTTTCTCACTCCGCTGCACACTCAGTCACTACTATCCATGCTTAAAGGAAGCAGGATTAAAACACTGGATTTAGATGTTAAAATGTATTAAAAAATGTGCTTAAAAATGCACAAATATGTTTACATTTGTAAAATAATTAAAAGATCCTTCAAAACACAGGGATTTAGAAAAAAAAAATTGGGGGGGGGGCTCCGCTGAAATTTGTTCTCTGAGGGGGGCTCACTCTCTCACACTTTGAAAACCCCTGATTTAGACACTTCTAAAGATTCTGTTGTGTTTTAGAGGTCGCAAATGAGGGCAAATACAGACACACAAATGTAAACACACACACACACACACACACACACACACACACACAAACACACACACACACACACACACACACACACACACACAAACACAAACAAACAGCTGCACTTTGCACAGCAGCTATGACAGCAGGATTGACCCTTGCTCGCAGCCATATTTTCCTGTTTCAATAAAGGTTAGAAAAACAAGCAAACATCATTGTGCCTTAGCACAGCAGGCAAAAACATGATTCCAGATCTTTTTAGCTAGTATAAATATTAAAGGGTTTTATTTAACTAAGCCTTGTCTGTTTGCGTCTGTATTTTTTGTCCTATACAACCATCTTTGACAGCCATTATCTCAACATTAGTCTTTTTTCAATGCTTTCCACTTCTTTTCTTTTTAACATGCTTGCAACAAAATGCATTTATTTTAAAATACAATGTTTTTTTTTAAAATGTACAATCAATTGGATATTGACACATTTGCATATTTATTTAAACAGTTCTGAAAAATTGTAATACGAAATGATGATGTCTATATGTTAAAACATGTAACCTGCAGTGTCTATCCTTGATTTTTGTCCGCCATTTGGCACTTCACACAATCACACCTGCGAACTGAGTAGTTGAGGGAGGCCAAGCATTAGTCACCCACTAACTCTTTCTATACAGACCTATTCATCTGCTCACATTGTTTCATCCCAAAACGTTACTGCTGAGTCATTCTTCTTCTGGTCTTCTTCCTCAGGTTCGTTTCCCATCTCACTTCAGTTCAGACCTGAAGGACCTCCTGAGGAACCTGTTACAGGTGAAATCAAAGCACTCAGTCCTTCTGATGTTAAGAGGACCTTTGTTTTCCTCAGAATGTGTTAGCATGTAGTAGTGAGGGTTATAATGTGTCATATTGTGCTATTATCCTTGTAGGTCGATCTCACAAAACGTTACGGGAACCTCAAGAACGGCGTCAATGACATCAAAGGACACAAGTGGTTTGCAACCACTGACTGGATCGCCATCTACCAGAAGAAGGTGTGTTGTGTGTGTGTGTGTGGTGTGTGTGTGTGTGTGTGTGTGTGTGTGTGTGTGTGGTGTGTGTGTGTGTGTGTGTGTGTGTGTGTGTGTGTGTGTGTGTGTTTGTGTGTGTGTGTGTGTGTGTGTGTGTGTGTGTGTGTGTGTGTGTGTGTGTGTGTGTGTGTGTGTTGTGTGTGTGTGTGTGTGTGTGTGTGTGTGTGTGTGTGTGTGTGTGTCCGCCGTAAAGTCTGCTCACTCAACCGCTGCTGTGCCTTGTGATGGTCTTTAGGTGGAAGCTCCCTTCGTCCCCAAGTTTAAAGGACCCGGCGACACCAGCAACTTTGACGACTACGAGGAGGAGGAGGTCCGCGTGTCCTTCAGTGAGAAATGTGCCAAGGAGTTTGCAGAGTTCTAGAGTTAGAGAGGGAGGCAGCAGGGAGAGGCAGAGGTAGGCTGGTCCAGTGGAAGACATAGGGAGAGAGAGAGTACCGTCTCCAGTCCAATCACAAGCACCAGCTACAAAAAGAGGGGGGGGGGGGGAATGGGGATAGAGCAAGGAGACTGATAACCAGCAGTGTTGCCTTTTTTCTGTTGTAATTTTATTTATCAATCAATCCTCAATCCGTTTAATTTATGGATCCCCGTCATGACGAAAGCAGATTCCTGGGTGTTGGGATCCCCCACACTCGTTAAGAGTTGCCTCTTGCACTCTTTCCACCACAGATCTTCCCTGCTCTTTTTTATTTTGATCATTCTCATCATCCACTCACTTTTTGGGCCACATCATAGAGAAATCAGTCAATCCTGTTCTAACCCTCCACATTCTGTTGGTCATCACACACAGCCCATTGAGTGGAACATGTCGAGGTCTCAGTCTGCACAAGTTGCTCAAATTTTAAACTGAAAACCGTCTGATTTGCTCTTGCCCCCCGGGGGAAAAAGAAAAAATTGTTGAATCAATCACGCTCACACTCATTACTTTTTTTGGAATGATTTTATTTTTTTTGAAATGCTTAAATAGTATCATCAAGTCACTGGCATGATTTGCCAAAAGAAAAAGAACACAATGCATTATGTGCTCAAACTCATTTGGGCTACAGACAGATGATACCTGCAGGGAGGGAGAAGTCACTCAAGTGTTTCTGTGTAACTCCATATGTACTTATTATCATTGTAGGTATAGCCTGGCTTTGTTCATATATACAACACTCAACTTTAAAACTTTATTAGATACTAGCGGCTCCAACCATATCATGTCACGCTAACTAACTAAGAACATGGAGAAAAAGGATGGAAATGTCTCTTAATGGGGTTGTGAAGAAAAAAAAGTAACGTCATGGTATCTCAGGTTTGAACATATCACTTAATAGACATTGTATCAACATAAAGCATTAAGTTAAGCAGGTGATGTACGAGCAATGCTATTGATACAGAATATGACATTCAAAGTTCTGGTTAGCACAGAGAGGAGCATAAGGGAATAGTTTTTATAGAAACCTGTGGCTATGTTCATCTCCCCAGCACGCAGCCCTCTCCTCCAATCAAGCTCCATGAGACAGACACTCTATTCCCATCTGTGTTTACATGCACAGGTTAGCTTTCATTTAGTTTCTTCATGTGGTGACAATGTGAAGATCAAATTAGAAGAAGCTAGCACATGGAGTTAAATAGAGCCGGTACTGAGGACAGACAGTGATGGTAGTGTGCGGCGCACAAGCTGCCCATTTGAAATACACGTCACATACCTCTGTAGCTCCTGAGCTGTGATGCAAGGTATGTTAGCGCTGTCTGTTTAATGGTGGTCTTTGTAGTTTTTGGTCATTCAGAATTGACGGAATAAAACAAAGTGACACTAGTGTCTGTTTCAAATGCCTTCTTTATAGCTGGAGTTTAATGCGCTACCACAATGACAAAATTCTAATTTGGTTCATGCAGCCACGCTGTTTTTTTCTGATCATTTCAAAATTCTGGATATTTCAGTCTCATGAATCCTTCCTGTCCAAAACCAGACATGGGAAAATATAACAAGCATTTCCTCAAATTTACTTTTTTGGAGTGTGTAAATTACCTGTCTATCATTTTTCATATGGATTGATATTTTAAAATGTTCAAAGTGGGCGAAATGATCCGTCGCAGATCCTTTAAAGGTCTATGTAGCCCAATGTCCAAGGTTGGCTTAACCAGTAGAAGGGACCCAAGCCCCTATTAATAACATGGTCCCAGGTTTAATGTGTGGTAAATTGATTTCAACACAAATGAATTAAGCACCATTGAAGAGCAGTATCAGCTGAAGTGATGAAGGTCTTAAAGGCCACTTAAGTGATTCAGTATTGCACTTCTATTAAAACTTTCAAAGGATCTCCAGCAGAGACCTATCGGCTGACTATGTTGCTGTGTTCACATCATGTAGGATGGATAGGTAGAGAAGCGTTCCCATGTTAACAAACTCATCTGAAAACTCAAGGAGGTCTCATGATAACTGAGTTGCAAGGCCCTGAAAATGTGTGCTTGGACAAAATGACATGACATTGAATGATGGGCTGTAGGCGGTTGCATCTCAATTGTTTGTTCGGTCCTGATTGAAGACTGCCTCTTAAACAGCTGGCCAGGGACAGCAGATGAAAATGAGCCTTCTGGAGCAAACTCTGGCTCTTTTCCTGTTGTGCTCCTGTTGATCAACGAGCAAGCTCCCTGTCATGTACACATTTATGTCCCATTTTGTATTTTGGTGATCCGGCCTCAATGATGTCAAACAAATAGGCTTCTGATTGATTGATATCTTATGGATGAAATTAGTGACACTAATACTTCAAGGCAACCAACTTGTGACCAAAGGGCTCCATCCCCTGCCATATTTATTATTCTAGTAATAACTAACCTATAACTTATTATCATATTCGGTGAAACTACTTTGCACTGACTGACTCTACCTTATTTCTCGCTGAGATGAAACAGCTGAGGACATTTCACTGATCAAGTCAAAATCACAAAGCCTAGGTAGTTAGATGTTGACAAGAGCTGCAAGGTGGATACTTGTAGTAATCGGCTGGCTTATCATGGATAATTTAAAGACCTTTTTTATTATTATTATTATTATTATTATTATTATTATTATTATTATTATTATTATTATTATTATTTTATGACATTGTTGTAAACCTCATGTTAACTATACATTTGCTGTATTTCCTCAATGTCAAGCTTAATGTTGGCTATATCATCATGGACAAAAGTTTGAAGTTATGATACAATATTATTCTGTGTCTCCGATGTTTTTTGCAGTGATACAACTTCCTCTCGATGCAGGCACAATGCTGGTACATACTGTCGCACTTTTTAGGGAAATGAGACCCCAATGGAAACCATGTTAACCCCGAACAACACACACACACACACACAACACACACACACACACACACACACAACACACACACACACACACACACACACACACACACACACACACACACACACACACACACACACACACACACACACACACACACACACACACACAACAGATACACACTGCAAAGGGAAGCGTCTAAAGTCACGGGAGCAGTGACGTAAAAACACGAAGTGTAATATTTTGCAACATGAGTATCATTCCAATAAAGTTTTACTTGTGAAATTCTACTGGAAGTGTGTGTTTGTGTGTTTCCTGGATGGGGTGGGTGTGATTATTTGATTGTTCAGCTGTTGCAAGTTTGGGGCAGAGTGAATTGTAGACAATGAGATATTTTATATATTGCAGATATTTTCAATGTTCTCGGGTAGGCAGAGAGCTGTCGCCCAGAGGTCAGACATCCATCACTGTCGCCTGATGCGGAATGGAGCAGACATCCACCCATCTGTTGACCGCGCTGCTCATTCCGCCAAAACGCTTAAAAAAACGCGACACTCAATAACTCAACCTTCTCCTCTCCCCGCGATTTGGAACGCGGCTGAGTCTGGCTTTGTGTTCACATCTGATATTACAAACTGCGGCTTGAGCGGGACGAGACTGCGAACAAAGAAACACGGCTCAGATGCGTGAGAGGCTATTGCCGAATCCACCTTAAATGCCATAGCCATAGTGTGTGCGTCTCTGGCGGAGACCTAGGCGCCATCTTCGGTCCACCTTAAGCGCACAATGTGGCCAACAAAACGCAAGCGTAATACCAGTCAGGCTTCCGTCCTCATTCTCTAGCCGGGGAATCGCACTCACTCTGGCTTCCCAGCTTTGACACAGCAGCGTCACTAGTGGAACAACAGAGAGAAAGACGCACTCGGGCCAAACCCCAGCCGCACCAACGGGAGAAAAAGATGTCAGAGCCCAATAAGTACCGAGAGTGGATCCTGGAAACAATCGACTCGCTCCGCTCGAGGAAAGCCCGTCCGGACCTGGAGAGGATCAGTCGAATGGTCCGGAGACGACATGGGTCGGACCCGGACCGAACCAGGACGGAACTGGAAAAACTGATTCAAGAGCAGACCGTGCTCAAAGTTAGCTACAAGGGCTCCATATCGTACCGGAACGCGGCGAAGGTGCAGAGAAAAAGCAGAAAGAAGAGTGAGTTTACGTCCGCTGGCAGCAGCAGCAGCGGCGGCAGCGCGGAGGCAGCGAGGGAGCGGATCAAACACGAACATCTCAACAACAACGGCGACACTAGTGCGCACAGCTTCACTGACCAGGAGGAGGGAGAGAGGAGGAGGAGGAGGATTCGGAGCCCAGCCCAGATACCCACACTCAAACATCAGCCAGCAGCAGCACGGGCAAGAAGCTCAAGCCTACTGCCTCCAGTCCGAGTAGCGGAAACGGTTGCCAGTTGATGAGTTGTGGCGCAACAACGGGCTGGGATGTCGGGGGCGGCTGCAAAGAGGAGGGAGCAAGTGCACCGAGAGACAAGGGATTAGGACTAGAGCAGGGAGCGGTGAACTGTCCCACGTCCGATCTCGGCCACAACAACACACGCGCAAACGACGGCGGAGGTGAACCGAGCAAAGCCGAGGCAGTCCTTCGCGGAGGAAATAATAAAGAGAGGTGTTTGCCCGGGGCTGACACCAAGAACAAAAGTTGCTCTGGGAGTGTCATCAGCAGCAGCACCCTCCCTCAACAACAGACTGCGACCCTCAAGTCCAAACTTCGAGTCGGTGGAGGTGGAGGTGGGGGCACCAAAGCAGCGGGGAGCAGCCACGCCAACTCCTCCGACCTGGGCGACAGAGTGGTGGCTTCTGTTCGCAGCCTGTCCGAGAGGAGCCTCCATCGTGGGGCGAGCAGAGGCCACGTGATGAAGCCGCTCGGGCTCAAGGAGATCCTGGGCTTTCTGAGCAGCCAGGAGCGGCTGTCGGAGGAGAAGCTGACTCGAGGCAAAGTCAAAGTGGTTATGGAGCGAGAGGTGGCGAGGGGCCGGCTGCGCAGGACCCGCTGCGGGAACATCACTCTCCCTCTGCGGGGGATGGTGCTGGCGGAGGAGCCCCTGCCGAAGAAGATTATTGCGTCCGCTGACATACTTGTGAAGAGCGCACTGCAGGACAAACACACATCAGTGAAAAGGGTGAGAGCGCTGCTGTCTGCTGCTAACTTAACATTTTCAACACGTCCCGGTTGAACAAGGCGCGCAGATCAGCTCTGGCTTCATTGATAGCTCGCTGATGAATTAATTATCACTGTTTAGAAAACGAGGACGCACTCGGCATTCCGACGCCCAAATAAGCGTGTTTCATGTTCAGGCTCGATAATGTTTTTAATGCAAAAGTGTTTGAGGATGATTTCCACATTCAGGAAAACGAATTGTTTTTCTAGGCTACGTACTATTTGTCAGCAGGGTGCCACCGTGTGTTGCATTTGTCCTCCGTCGCCTCTGTAGCCTGTGTGTGCGTGTGTGGCTCGGCTTCCTGCACAAAAGGTGCGGATAACAGAAGCCGCTCCGGGGTTGAGCGCGCGCACCTTAAAAGAGCGTCTCTGCATGGCGCGTGCACGGAAAGGTTCCGGTTATCGTTGTCACATCACTATTGGAAGGGCAGTAACGCTTTATGTCGCTCTCGGGAACTTAAGCAGTGCGTGCGCAGCGTAGTGCGTGCGATGTCTGGCCTGCCGCGCCTACGGTAGGCGGTGTCTGTCTGAACTTGAGACGTGCCCCTGCCGCTCTCTTGTGAGCGCTGCTCAGCCGCGCAGGCCAGCGGAGGATCAGCAGCCGAGTCTTGTGTTTGCTCATGCAACCCATTGCGTTTCTGATGTGATGGGGGGTGGTATAGGATGGCCTAGAGGTAAGGTGGCCGACCAGTAACCATGTGGTCGCTGGTTCGATCCCCGGCACCGGACAGGAGGGTGTTAGTTGTAAAACTAGCAGAGGCTGGTATTGTGTCTACGGTGCCCACCATCTCTACCATTGTGTCCTTGAGCAAGACACTTGTGCGCTGTACTGCGGCTGACCCTGCGCTCTGACCCCCTCCGAAGTGTGGTAACTTGAGAGGGGATATGCAAAAAGACTCATTTCAATGTGCTCGTGTACAACTGACAAATAAAGATAACTTAACGTAACTTAAGCTTTAGGCACACTTATGGTTGGATTAATCAGACGTTGGGAGGATTTTATGTGGCATTTATTGTCGACGGTCTGTAACACAAACATTCGGTCGGATAACCACACTCGTTCATTTGCAGCTCTCTAGGTAACTTTATCAACAGTCACGCTTTCCTCCACTAAGACCTGCTGGCTGCCCCTATGTGCCTGGGTGTGGCATCCCCATAACTCCTGACAATTCTACAATAGAGCTATGTCTTAATTCCTTTCATTCTGCACATAAGTATTCAGTCACAGCTTAACTTAAAGTAAATAAACAAAACATCAAATAAAATATACATGGGGGGGGGGGGGCAGTGCACCTTTTTCACATAATGTCCAATAGCCTAAAATAGCCTACTGTAAATTAACCCACACCTACATGCCTCGTGAAATCCTTTGTTAAACTTCTAACAGACGCATCTCCCTTTCTTCCTCCCATGATGGACGCATAATTTAGTATGCCTATGCCTAGGCCTTACTGCTATAGCACAAGCATCCATAAAGTTATTCCTGACATCTGTGTGTTTCTTGTTGTCTAGGCTATACTGTAGGCTATTTCTCCCACGAAGTAGCGCATTCTCTTAAATGCTTTTTCAAAGCTCAACTCGTAGCGTAGGCCTACAATTTGAACTTAAATCTAACTCAGGTGTTGCGCTAAAACAATTTATTTAAACGGTCGGTGAAATCTAAGATCAACTCTTTTTGTCATTTAAGCCGCCGCCACCACCATCCTCTCTCATGGAGAATGAGCCGATGGAAGCAGCCTGCATAGAAGAGGAACGGGAGAGGAATGATGAAGAGGAGGAGAAGGTGGATAATCCCCGGAGTTCTGCTGAGGAAGGAGGACCTTCCAAGGTAGCCATGACAACCGAACCAGAGCTCATTGGGAAAAGCACAGAAGATGCGGAGATCCAGACATCATCAAAGCAGGAGAGCCTCCAGCAGTGGCAGTACCATGCCAAAGGTCTGTGCGCATCAACCTGTGTGTGCGTATCTGTGCATCAGTTCTAATTGTCACTAAAACGTTCCTCTACCACTGTTCATCATAGGCTAATGTTTTCTACCTAAGTTAAGATATAGGCTACCTACAAGTAGACCTAGGCGACTTGAGTATTATTTATCCTATTTTGCCTCTTTAAATGGAATTATAACTTAATTATTTTCTTTTATTTACTTTGGTAAATTACTTTTGATTATGAGTTTAACTAACCTAAAAATAAAAATATGATACACTATCACCCTACTACTGTCTCCATCTTTATTAATGGTAATAGGCCTATAAATGTTTCTGTTGCTATCATTTCGGTTTTCTGTTTTTGTTGTATTTGCTGTGAATCCCACTGTTGTGTAAGAATATTAAGAATTTAACAGCAGGCAGGCCTACATGATTACTATTGAAACAACTATACTAGCCTGCGCTACAACTACTACGTTTCATACAAATGATAATAGTAATACAGGTAACAACTCTCTTTTCTCTTGCCTCTTCTGATCTAGGTTTGTCTGCTGGTCACTCGGGGATGGAGAGGTTTGATTCGCTCACCATGACGTCTTCTGAACCTGTTGAGGGAGCTTCCCTGTTACAATGTACCAGCGCACATTTGGAGCAGAGAGCTGTCCTCCATGATCAGCTACATATGGAGGCACAAGTAAGTGTAAGCATTGTTCATCTCTCCGGTTGCCTTTTACCTCTGGATGATATATGCAGAATCTACACAGAACACGTCAAAAGTAGCTCAGTGGTTTAGATGTGGACCATCCAATGCAACGTCCTAGTGGGTCTGACCAGGGACCTTTGTTGAATCCCTCTTCCTTTCATTTCCTGTGATCTCTCCACTGTTTCAAAACGGGATAAAAATGCATAAAGATACCTGATATAATAGAAGTTACATTGAGATAGTTTAAGACATTTTTAGTTGCCTTTGTAGAATTTACAGTAGTCGCTGAGCTAAGAACAAATCCTGTGATATTATTCATGTTGGAAAAGTTGGAGGCTACAGTGCAAGTTTTTCACAACACCTAGTAGAGTAACAGGTTAGGAATTTCACATATGTTTTAATGATTGATGAACATATAACCTGGACTATGATATATATCCATAAAGAAAAGTATACAGTATCTGTTGCTTTTTCTTGGTCTGGTGTTCAAATTGCGCACAGCTTAGATACATTTTATACAGGCGGCCTATACCTATAATGTAACTAACTACTAAATACAGAAATGTATGATCTCAGAAATATCTTAAGGTATACTAAATCATCTGCATACTACATAATCAGCCTTTTTTTCTCTCAGGGCACAATTATGACATGTCACAGTGAGGAAATCACAGTTATAAATAATAAAATGAGCACTGGCTGAATTCCATTTCAATTTTCAACACCAGAAAACTATGTTGATGCATTTCACCAAGTGTTGGTGGATGCCGTGGCCTACTATTCACCAAACTGACCTCAGCATAATATGTCAAACACCGGCATCTTAACACAAGTCAGTAGTTAAGAAATTATTTTTCAGTATTGCACTATTATTTATTTTATTAAATTTAAAGTCTCCAGGGAATGCTCTACTCACCCATGGTCCAGCCACACAGGTGTGTTCTTGTGCTTGAGTAGAATTTACCGACTGAGCTTGATGGACATGTGATTCTTTTATTAGTTTTGTTGCACTGTGGATGAGAAAGTCACACCTTCTATCATTTTAATTGGTTGTGTAGTATACAGCACTGTTCTACATAACTTGAACCTGAGCAGAGGTCTAATCAATCAGAATAAATGAAAACAGATGTGTGTAGCGGGTACAGGTGGTTCAGATTAATTCAGCTATTAGAAATGAATCTGATGATTAATAATACTTTAATAGTTTATTAAAGTTCAAAAGGGGCACCACCATTCATTCAAGAATGGAAAAGTAATAGCAAATTGTCTCGTTTAATCAATGATTTATTCTCAAATGTTGATTAGTTTAATGTTCAGTTAAATAAATCAATATTAATAAATCCTAGTCTCAATGATCATTTCCATAAAATAATGTAATCAAGTAATTACTATTATAAATTTGGTAATATGATCTTAACACTGAAGGCTACAGAATCTTTCACTTGTTGACCCTCCAATAATATCCACACAAATAAATCACAAACACTTCTGGTTACAATATAAGAACATTTATTTTAACCACAATGAAACTTAAGGTAACATCCGTTTTATATACGCGTAAAGCAAATACACTTAGCAAACTTAATCAAAGAAAACGTCTAGAACATTGTACAGCCATGTACCAGTATGTGTGTGTGTGTGTTTGTGTGTTGTGTGAGTGAGTGAGTGAGTGAGTGAGTGAGTGAGTGAGTGAGTGAGTGAGTGAGTGAGTGAGTGAGTGAGTGAGTGAGTGAGTGAGTGAGTGAGTGAGTGAGTGAGTGAGTGAGTGAGTGAGTGTGTGAGTGTGTGTGTGAAGCGAAGTAGGAAAAGGGACGGGGGAGTTAGGGAGCCGGTCAGTGAGACAAGGGGGCGTGTAGATTATGCTGTGTCTGAAATCGCGCACTTCTGTACTTACACTTACTTTTTTGAGTGCACTTTGCGCAAAACCGGAGAGTGTGCCAAAATGAAGTGCACTGTAAGTTCCTCGGTCGTGCACTCAAAACGGTCTAAAACTTGAGTGTGGAGCGATGGACACTTTCCACACTCAACGGCCGCCATCTTGCCTACGTAGCGGAGAGGACGGGACATTAAAATCAAAATAGAGGAGCTTGAAGCAACCGTGGAGACGGACGCGCTCTTTTCCGCAACTAACGTGTCTGTTTTGGCTATCGGTAACACAAGCAGAAAAAAATACCACCGAAGAAGAACCGTCAAAATGCAAAGTCATTTCCGGTAGGTGCGCGACGGCAGTTTGGACAGTGCACTGTAGTAATGAGAGCACTGTGTCTAAGTAAGTGTACTGTTGGGATAATAAAGTGCACTCAATGTAAGTGCACTTACGTAAGTGCGCGATTTCAAAACACAGCATAACCCTTACAAAGGTACAGGGAGGGGCGAAAGGCCCAAAATGCCGGTTGGCCAGGCTAGGCTAGTGAGGCCCCAAAATGGCGGCAGGCTAGGCTAGGCTATTCTACCTCCACCCTGTGGGGGAAGTAGCTACCACGGGTACTCAAAAGGGCGTCTACTTCAGAACAAAGGACATGAAGAAGGGGTTTGAGGCGGGGGATTTCGAAAAACCACTCGCTCTTTAAATGGATTCTACCAAAGATCTTAACACCAATTCTATCTGATAAAGAACCATTAGGGTTATCTAACGTGTGTGTGCGTGCGTGCAGGAGAGGAAGAGGAGGACAGACCACGCTTGAGCGCGGGGAGGGGGAAAAAGAAAAGTGTGAGGTTTTTAAAACATACAGCAGAATTAAACCACACTGCAGCGTTGAATGAAATGATCAAACTTTCCCGTTCGGGTTCTCCGTGGGGGAGGACAACGGAGATAAATCACACAGCTTGTTCAAAATAGCAAACACAAATTCGAAAATAAACAGTATTGTTCAACACCTTAAAAAGTAATAATAACTAAACATCTGCCCAGGTAATTATAAGCCAAAATCTCACTTGGGGGAAAACCAGTTTCCACTGCTCGTCGTCGTTGAGGCGGGCAGGCCAATCCTTCCCAGGACTGGCGAAAGGGGCCCGCAAGACGGCAATCCAAAATCCAGGCTCCGAGCCTTTGGCGGTCGGAGAGCGGGTGAGGTGATCTCTGCGGTCTTCAGATCGCAGGAAAAAGGCAAAGGGCGCAGCTGATTCTGTGCGGGGGGTGGCGGTCCGAGACAAACTCGATCGGCTTACGGTCCGCTGTCCAAAGGCTGGTTTCTAGGTAAACCGCCTGTTTCCTAGTTCTTCTGGTCGTTCCAACGGAACAGCTTACTTACAACTCACTTTGGTGTTCTGGAGATCGCCGCGGCCGCAGGCGATAGCTTTAGTAAAACACGTGGTGGTTGGGTCAGAGGTCGAAGAGGGCCCCTTATAGATCTGTACAGACTTGTTGTTTCTATGGATCAGCTAACAGCCGAACACGAGAAAGAAAGAACTACGCAGCGCACGTCCTTTTAAAGGTCCCGGCTTTCAACCGGGGTGGAGTTTCAGGCTAGCGTTTGGATACGCCCACCTGAAGAGGTAAAGGTGTACTGCAGTGTTTTGGCCGCACGGTGGCGGCACAGAGTTGTCCATAGGTTTGACCCCCTACATCTGTGTGTAGGCAGGACCATCAACACTGGTCTGGGCCAACAAGTCATTCCACCACTACATGGAAGAATGACTTGTTCCAATGATGATGCAACTAACATATATGCTTAGAGAAATGATCCACATTGAGATAACATAACACCAACCACCATTAAAAAAAACGAAAGATTCCCTTGTAACTGGTACCCTGTTCCTCATCTAAATGCATTGTGTGTATCCTTGAGGCCTATAAAATAAAGTGATGAATGGGCTTCCAGCTGCATAAAACACACATCAATGGTGGTTTAAATGATGAAGTTTTAAAACGTTCCTAGCTAGTACAGTCTTCTACGGAAGAGAGCCATTTATCTTAGAATATGGACTGGAGAATTTTAAATGCATAACATTTCTCGATATATATTTTTTTGCTCTTGTGTTGTTTGCACCTGTTTTACTTGTGCTAACTTGTGAATAGCTTCATTTAGTACTACATTGTAAAGAGCTTCTATTGTAAAATCCTGGATCATGGCAGGGAAGCATTTCACTGCACATCATGCAGGCCTATATTTAAGGATGTACGTGACAAATAAAGATTGAAAGAAAGAAATTCTGAGGAAGACATTTAAGCTTTTTTATTGAAGAGGAGCCCAAGACCCCTTGATAGACCAGCAAAGATAATCCCTGCGTTCCAAATCACATACTCTTTCTTTTTACTACACTACATACTAAAGTACAGAAGAGTTTTAGGGACACAGGAGGGCTAAAAAAAATCAAATAATGAAGTTTCTTTTGTTCATTATGTCGAGAAATGTCGAGAATAAAAACGAATACTTCAGAGTTATTGGGGCATTTATGTATTTTCAGCATACTACAATTGACTTGCATATATTGGGACATCCTAAATCTTTTTCTGACATACTTAATAGTAGGGAAGTATGGGGGATTGGAACCCAGGGAATGTGTCAGTTTTGTCTCCCCACCAGTCCACCTTATTCCTTGCACGTCGTTGTTCCCACTTCCACAGCAGATGGTCCTGTTGCAGTTTGTTTTTGTCATGCTGCATCTTGATCCTGCAGGCTCCTTTTAATCCTTGAGTTTAGTCGGAGGTCCTACAACTCTGATGATTTCCACATGGCTTTTCCACCTGTACAGTGAACTGTACAACTGTACAGACATTTTGGGGGGCAGGTGCTCAGTGCAAAAAAAGGGCACAATAAATTCTATCGATGAATGACCAAATCATTTTAAAGTTACTTGTACAAAATCCCCCCTGGCCTAATGACTTTTGATACCCGGCCACACATACAGTGTTTCTCACAGGAATTTGGGAGACTGTGTTTGGGACCCTGGACCTTCTCTAGGGGGTTCCCCTCCCCCCCCCCCCTCCCCCGGAAGAAAAATTTGAGCCTTTTTAAGTAAAATTCATCAATATGGTGCACTTTGAGAAGAAAACTAAGGCTAAATCACCTGTGTCAATGTGGGCTATTTAGTACTATTTTCTGGAATAATTTGGAGACACAGAATTACCAAAAAGCAGAAAGTAAAAATGTACATGTTTGAAAAAAAAAAAACTTCGGGATTTTTTAAATAATCCCTTATCCCGAAGCTTCTTCTCTCTTTTAAGTCTTCGTCATGTCAGCACGGGCAAGATACACTGCTTCAAATAAATATTAAGGGCACTTGATTTGTCCAGGGGGCAAAGGGCAGGTGCTCAGGCACCACTTGGTGTCTACCTGTGCACGCCCCTGCACCTGTATCATGTTCATTTATTACCATCTTAGTTTGACACCTTTCCTTTATCTCTCTCTCTCTCTTCTCTTTCCACACAGAATCAGATGCAGCATGACACAGTCAACCACACCTCCTCATGCTTTAACAGTGAGTCCAGCTTTACAGATCATCTCCAACTGTGTGTGTGTTTTGTGTTTGGGGGTTTAGGCAATGATGACAGGTAGTCAAAAATGGGCTTAATTTTTTTTACCCGTCACAGGCCTTGAGTCTAAGACAGGAGTGGGCGTGTCTTCTTCCTGCCTGCTCACACCCACCGCCTCCCCGAGAGACTCTGGCACGACGGAGGAACGAGGGATGAACGGAGGACTAAACAGTGGAGGGTGAGTACAGCAGAGATCCTGGAGTGACTGGTTGATAACGTAATAATAGCCTATAATGTAATCAGATTCATAATTATAATGCTCTCTATGTTCACCACGGGCGACCCCTTTACACATTGTCATTTTTTCTCCACTTTGTCATTTGATAAATTATCATTATCATTAAAAAATATTATATTTGTAATGGCTTTTCCTGTAGCATTACCAAGGGGTAAGGGTTAGACGGAAGTCTGACGCGTGTGTGAATTAATGCAATGTCCAGAAGATGCCGTATTGTCGGATATGTCAATCCTTTTATTGACTACACAAAAAACAAACTGTTCCAAGGGTTATTGCTCTTTCGTATAAACACAAAATAGGCTCTTTCCAATAAACAAACATTTGCACGAGCACGAGCCCGGTCAAAAACTGTGTGGCCTTCCCCATTACACACCTGAATCTAATCCCAGGTTGCCAGGTATTTATGCTATCCACCCTATGCAGACACCAAGGCCACACCTCTCAATCATTAATTAAAAAACAAAACAAAACAAAAACAGCAATTTGGCTCCAACACACACCGGCCCCTAATTGAGAGTGACAGGAGAGCATGAACAATTCAAAGTAAAACTCAAAAAATGGAGCCAATAAATTCACAAATTCATATAAAACTCAAACAAAACCAGAAATTCTCTGAATTATATATTACATATTCTTTTAATTTGTGGCTACTTGAAGCCAGCAAAGTTTTGTTGCAGGTCTATCCAGTGTGCTGGTTTTAGTTTTAACTTGTGTGCAACACACTAGTCCTTTACTGTCAGGATGGTTCACCAGGACTGTAAGAGCCATTTACCCTTTTGTTTGTTTGTTTGGTTGTATTGTTATGCCTAATTCGACCGCCTGAGGCCTGTTTCAGGTAGCTGGTTTTGAGGCAACCCAGAGTTTGTTCGCTCTGAGTTAGTGGAAACTCTGGGTTTTCCGTTTCAGGTAGCAGGTTCAGCGCAACCGAGAGTCTGTTACTGCGGCAACATACGCCATGGGTCTAACCTGCTCGGGAGGTGGTTAGACCTACCCTGAGTTTGTTTTCACTTTACGCTGCAGCTCCGACTGAAGAAAGGGTGTCACTGTCACACGCGTCCCTGTACAGTTTGAAGCAAAATCACTCCATAGAAATCTCCATCGGGATGTTTTTATCATTTCCTGATGATTTTACGTTTGACCGATCATTTATCTGATCAGTAGCCTTGTTCTCAGCCCTTTTAAAATAGACTATGGCTTCTCATACGGAAGCGAAATGATTGCTCTGTTTTTTTCTGAATTGCCGAGGAGATTTGATCAGAATTAATTAATTAATTAATTAATCAAGTTAGACTAAATGAACCTTTTTGAGTTATTACGTGAAAGTCACGGACAAATATGTGTCAAGGAGTTCCGCCGTTTGGAACAGCTGGAACAAAAACGGGCACGTTACCGAAACCACCTGAGATTCAACCTACGTTGTCGAGAAGAAGGAGTTGTACCAGCAAGCTTGGATATTAAAAATCCAATTCCGACGAGAAACGCGGAACAGATCGTTAAGAAAGCAAGGAATGCTTTGATGAAAGAAAGGATACGGTGCACGGTAAATAAAATAAACAACATCGACGCGCAGAGAGAGGAAAAAGGAAGAGGATTTAAACAACAATTCCCCCTCGGAAAAGAGGTTGAAAAGACAATTGATGAACACTTGTTACGTGCGCACAAGGAAGAGTTTAAAAGAACTAAACTACGCCAAGTCAGGAAATTGGAAATACTAACATCAACTGGAAAGAAACGACACAAGGATACCGCAACCAGAGAGAAATGGGTATGTAACCAATCACACCGCATCTTAACAGAGACAGAACACAGTGTGCTTGCCCGTGGTTTAAACTTTGCCATAACCCCAAAAAGAATACCACACGAGGATTTCATTATAGCAACGGAATTAGCATGTCAAAAAATACAAGACCAGGGACAAAAAGCCGAACTACGAAATGCGGTGGCGGGCATTTTGAAAACGGCGAAACTACCAGCCACTAACATGAATAAGGAGGAATGGAAGGCTATGCAGTCAATAGCAAAAGACAAATCAATCACAGTTTTACCGGCAGACAAAGGAAGAACCACAGTGGTTATGGACACGGAACAATATGAAAAACAAATGGAAAACATGCTGGGGGATACTAATACATATGAAGCTATAAAAAAGGACCCAACAGAAGGAAAGAAAAGGAAATTAAAAACGCTACTAAAACCCTTACTACATGAAGAAAAAATAGACAAGGACATGTACAACAAACTAGTACCCACGGCAAATATTACACCCCGGATTTATGGCACACCAAAAATACACAAGACAGGCACACCACTGCGCCCCATAGTGGACAGTATTGGCTCAGTCACTTACAATTTATCAAAAGCTTTAGTCGAATTAATAAAACCGCTCCTGGGCCAGACAAAACAACATTGCAAAAACTCAAAACAACTGGCAAAAGACTTAAGCAGCCTTACAGTGGATACAGACGAAATCTTCATATCACACGACGTAGTATCTCTGTTCACAAAAACACCCATACAGGCAACACTAAACATAGTAGAAAACAGACTCAGAGCAGACCGGACACTACGCAAACGCACAAATTTAACAGTAGAAGACATAGCTAATCTGCTAGAATTTGTAGCCACATCCACATATTTCCAGTTTAAAGGCAAACTGTACAGACAGAAGGAGGGGTTCGCAATGGGCGATCCACTGTCAGCCATCATGAGTGGATTCTTCATGGAAGATCTGGAGTCCAAGGCCATAGCCACAAGCCCAGACCACTTTGGCCTCAAGTTCTGGAAGAGGTACGTCGACGACATATTAGAAAAAGTGAAAAAAGGACACACACAGGCACTCACGGATCATTTAAACTCCATAGACGACACAGGAAACATAAAATTCACACACGAAGAAGAAACCAACCAATCCATCGCTTTCCTGGACATGAAGATCCAACACAGGGACGACGGCAGCATAAAAATAAAAATATATAGGAAACCAACACATACAGACCAATATTTACTATGGTCATCAGAGCACCCCACAGCCCACAAAATGTCAGTAGTGCGTACATTATACGACCGCACTAGCATGATCACAGATGAAAAGGACAGACGAGAGGAGGAAAACCACATCAGGAATGCACTCACACACTGCCAATACCCAGGTTGGGCCATCAACAAAGGGAAGCAAGCAGTCCGGAAAAAAGAAATCAAGGAAAGGAAAAAGAAAAGCTCAGAGAAAACCGAACACCGAGGCATGGTGATACTTCCGTACATCAGGGGAGTCACAGAAAAGGTCCAACGGGCGATGAAAAAACATCTCATCAGCACGCCAGTAAAACCACACATCAAGCTACGGCAGGTGTTGGTGCACCCCAAGGACAAAATACAACCGGAGAAAAAATGTGACGTTATATATGAAATCCCATGCCTGTCATGCAACAAAACATACATAGGGGAAACTGGGAGGGCGTTCGGCACACGTAAAAAAGAACATCAAAAAGAATGTGAAAAGGAAACATCTGGAGCGCACACACGTGCACTGAAAGAGAAAGCGGAGCAGGAGAATCTAAAATCAGCCATCTCGGATCACTGCAAGAGGGAGAACCACATCATGGACTGGGAAGGGGCAAAGGTCATAGGGACAGAGAGCAACAAGTTCCAACGTTGGATCAGGGAGGCAGTGGAGATCAGGAAACGGGCCCAGGGGACAGTAAACCGGGATGAGGGGGCATACATGCTCTCCCACACCTGGGATGCAGTTCTCCATAGAACGGACGGACAGCAGAGGACCAGCCGTCCCGCCTCTTCTGGCGGGACGGCTGGTTGTCTATAACATCAGCTGACACAACACGCGTCACAGCAACAGCTGACGCTTCTGAAGAAGACTGCAGGAAGTAGTCGAAACATGTCAAGGTACAAACAAATGAATACTAGTCTGTTTACATGAACATACAAGTTAGATTTGATCAGAGTTATGTGACAATATCCCCGTTAATTCTTCTCCATAGGCTACCATAAACTCATTCGTTAATATTTCTAACTCCAGTGGGAGTAGCGAGGATCACGCATTTGTTTCTTCTGTTTCCATGGTGAATCATGTTATCAGCGATCCATTGACGATGGCTATTATGCACACGCTCCACCCAGAGTGAACACGCTCAGAGTTGATTGACCCAACGCTGATCCACTGTTCTGAAACCCAAAACCCAGAGTTGCTCACCAACCCTGCGCTCTGAGTTGACCAACTCAGAGCGCAGGATTAAACTCAGAGTATGTAAAACCAGCTACCTGAAATAGGCCCCTGGTGGCAGCCCAGGTAACCGGATGCAAGGCTATAAATCAGGCGTAGCAGGGACGCCAGGGGATGGCATGCCGGAAGGCAAATTGTTTTCGACCGTGCTATGGAGCATAGATTAACAGAGAATAGTTTGTTGTATGTACAAGTCACACCCTTATTTGTGTTAATGAATACAAGTAAGCATTTTAACTCTAAGGAACGAGTGGACATTCAAAAGTTTCAACTGTTAACTGTAGGCTATACGCACGCTTCAGACACCAAAACGACATGCAACCTAGTGGCTAATGGTAAGCCTGCTACATTAGTCGAAAACAATTTGCCTTCCGGCATGCATCTCCTTCCTAAAGGAGAAAAAGGAATCTGCTTTGCCTGCCTGTGTCCTGGACACATGAGCAGAGATTGTGAAATGCGCCTTACCTGCAACAGTTGTGGTCGTAGCCACCCCACTGCGCTTCATATCAAGAGGGAGACATCGAGCTCAGGCTTGGAACAGGCACAGGGGCCGCCATCCAATGGGAACAGGTGGCTCGAGGAACTTGTGGACATACAGGGGCCGGAAAAGACAAGTGCGCCTTATCCATACTGCCCGTCCAAGTAAAATCCAGCAACGGAGACAGTGGTGCATACCTATGCCTTTTTGGATCCTGGCAGTTCTGCCACTTTCTGTTCGGAAAGTTTGATGCATGAGCTTAATATTGGAGGCAGACGTCAAAACTTTCTATTAAGCACCATGGGACAGGAGAAGGTTGTTACAGCATTTACACTCACTGGTCTTGAGGTGTTTGGTCTTAACGAGGAGTGCTTTTACCAATTACCTGACGTGCTCACTCAAAAGAAGATGCCTGTTTACAGCGGACAATATCATCACACCAGAAGATCTGGCAAAGTGGACCTACCTCTCAGCCATTGATGTCCCTCGCATAGGCGCCAATGTTGACTTGTTGATTGGTAGCAACGCCCCAGAGTTATTAGAACCCTGGAAGATCGTCAACAGCCATGGAGGAGGCCCCTATGCAACAAAAACTGTGCTTGGCTGGGCGGTTAACGGTCCTGTGCAAGACAGTGAAAGAGCTGACCCAAGATCTGGACTCACTGTAGCGGCTGTGAATAGGGTCTCCGTTTGCGATCGGACCGAACTGGTGAACAACCAATACATGCATGAGGGCAAGGATGAGGCTGCTAAAGCTCCAAGAAGAGAGCGACGGACCTCCAACACAAAGCATGAACACTCACCCAAAGGGAAAAAAGGCAATAAAGGCAGCTCACATAGATCCAAGAGCAAAGAGAAGGACACTGGTGACAAGGATAAGCAAAGAAAACACAAGACAACTGAGAACGGAGTGACTTCCAGACTTGACGGCTTTACAGCCACCAATAAAGCTCAAGCTCAGTCAGCAACAAGAAGGGCTGTTGGTGAATATCAGTGGAACAACTTTGATGGTAAAACAGCTGTCACCTCTGGTAGAAGACCAAATATGGGAACAAAGCCAAACTCTGCCTACTTAAGGACTTTGTTCAAGCATCCTCCAGGCTTTCCTGTGGGCAGCAGCACTGCTGAAATTGATCCCAAGATCAGTTATGTTAAGTAAAGTTAAAATAAATCCCAAAGTAGCTCAAATTAAAGGAGAGTCACTAGCCCCTTTTACAGAGCCAGTGAAAGCCGGGAATATGCCGGCCTTTCGGCCCTCCGCCCTGCTGTTTAAATGCGACAGTTGCGGAACGAGGGAAAGAAAGGTGCGAGAGATTGTTCCGGGAATTTTACTACCTCGGGGGGTAGTAAGATTCCCGACACAATCAGTTCCGCCTCTCTGTTTAAATGCTCCAGCTTGTTGTTGCGGAACAGGGGGGCGTTTGACGTTCCATAGCCTACGTTCTAAACATGCGACCATGTTAGCAGTTGAAGGACGTGTGTTTAACATTAATCACGGCCGCTTGATGTCCCGTAAAAATCACCAAATAAAAGGAACGGCATATAATCTATCTGATCATAAGGTCCGTTGCTCAATCCAAACCCCCGCGCTTCATTTTGCAGAGTGTATGAGTCTATTTCTGCCCAGGAGAAGTTGTACAATGGGAAAGCTAGGCTAAGTAAGGGATAAAGTATAGCGAACGGGCCACAGAGCTACTGTTTTGCTAACACAACTCAAGACTCGCACACTCTACAAATAATAATTCTAATCGGCCAATATGTTTAACAAGAGGTCCATCTAGCTAACAAAGCATTATCCCCCAACATAAATAACACAATTCATGGAGGAAATTACTGCGGAACGTTTACATTGTGGGCTGCAGCCTGAAGTTACTGTCTAACTGTCAATATGCGGCCAAACATACTCACGTCGTCTTGACTGGATTCCTGTCGGACATTAACCATGACCCCTGTGTTCCCTGCTCTCCTGATACATGCAAAGTCATGTTGAAAAAGTATTCCATTGTTTTCTCAACGAGTAGTAGCCCTGTTTGTGGACGTCTATCCATCAAAACTATGACGTAGATCCTTAGCAACGGTCATTATACCCTTGACAGTGGTCTGTCAATACGGCCCTGTTACTGCAAGCTCCAGCACTTCTGCTCTCAATTCACCGGCCAGTGTTGTTGTTGTAAAGCAGCTGACCGGCGCGGCGCTAAATGTTTACGTCACACCTAACGCTGTTTACAAGCACCTCTTTCATTCCGGAACGCTGTGTAAAAGGAACTACTGATGCGCCAGCAGGCCGGCGTTGCTTGGTTCTGTGTAAATAACACAGAAGCAAGCAAAGCCGGCATTTTGGAGTGATGTTGTTCCGTCAATATGCCGCAATCTCTGTGTAAAAGGGGCTACTGCCTCCTCCTGTTAGGCTGGCCCAGGTTCCCATGGCTGCTGTGAAAACTATCACCTCAGCTATCTTTACTCATGGTCTTGTCTCAGATATTATGTAAATGGTTACCTGCAAATTCATAAAAGACGTTGAAGTTTGTCTATGGCTCTGTTTGGCATTGTATAATTGTTAAGACTACCTGCCCTAACAATTAGGGGCCCAGTGTAAGAGCCATTTACCCTTTTTGTTTGTTTGTTTGGTTGTATTGTTATGCCTAATTCGACCACCTGGTGGCAGCACAGGTAACCGGATGCAAGGCTATAAATCAGGCGTAGCAGGGACGCCAGGGGATTGCATGCCGGAAGGCAAATTGTTTTCGACCGTGCTATGGAGCACAGATTAACAGAGAATAGTTTGTTGTATGTATAAGTCGCACCCTTATTTGTGTTAATGAATAAAAGTAAGCATTTTAACTCTAAGGAACGAGTGGACATTCAAAAGTTTCAACTGTTAACTGTAGGCTATACGCACGCGTCACACACCAAAACGACATGCAACCTAGTGGCTAATGGTAAGCCGCTACAAGGACTCTTCCAAGGAACCACGTGGAGCTGCTGTGTCTGCGATAAGTACAATGTCTCCAGGGACAAGACTTCGTCACTCCACTTCTGGCGCTTCCGTTTGACCAGTGACCAGTGACCTCTTCTCCTCTCTCATCTCGTTGCGTCCTGCCAGGTCTCTCTCATACTGGGCCTTCATGGCCTGCATGTTGACCTCTATGCGCAGCTTTGTGTCCTCCGTGGCCTGTAGCTGGTCCTCGAGCTGAGTCTTCATCTCCTCCAGCTGCTGCTCCATTGTACGCTTGGACTTCTCCAAGTCGTGGACTTTCCTGCCAACATCGTCCTTAGAGGAGACCAGGTCTTCTATTTCATCAAAACATGGAACCTCTCTGGATGGTAACAAGTGATATGTTTGCTGTTCAACTAGCATGGCTGTTATCTCATTTTGTCTTTGCAGTAGGTTGCGTATAGCTAATTCATCACTGCTTTGAGGAGAAATGCCAGTTTCATTTGTGAGAGGTTTGTTCAAAGGTTTTCCATGTTCTAATGTCCTTTCGTTGTCATGCCTGTTGTACTGTGCTGCATGTTGGCATTGTAATGGTGGTGGTTGTGGTAGCAGTATAGACTGTTGTTGCCAAAAGGGGGGGTTGTTGAATGGGTGGCGGTTGTGCCAGGTACATAGATTGTTCTACTTGTACTTGCTGGGTGGTGGTTGTTGAAACATATAGGTTGGTTGTTCTATATATTGTTGTTGCATGGATGGTTGATATGCTTTCTCTTCAGGATGGAGTGTGAGTGAGGGTTCCTTTAACCTTTTTCCTTTATCCAAGTATGATACCATTCCATCTGATTGGGTATGTGAACGACCATGTTGACTGGGAGATTTTAATAGAGCGATTTTTGCCTCAGCAGCTGCCAGTTGTGTATTCAGCTCCAACATTTCCCTTTTCTTTTGCAGCACTCGTTCCTGCTCCTCCAGTGCATGTATCTCCTTTAATGCTGCAGCATGAATGACGAGTGCAGCTCTCTCTGCCTCTGCCTGCCTGCAAGCTGAGGAGGTAGAAGATCTGCTGGACATGCTGGTTACTGATTTTGTATGGGGTTTATGGGTAGATTTTTTACTTTCCACATTGGAAATGCTGTCATTTGGATTTATTTCTTCATCAATGTCCTCCTCGTCCTGTCATGTCGGACTGTGTTTCAGGTTTAACCACGTGACACTGATTTGCGTCACCATCACCAATAGGATGTGTTTCAGCCGTGGGGGCTTCAACCAATAACGTTTGACCATGTATTTGACTCTGAACACCTTTATCAGAATCCATTTTCAAAAATACTATCAGATCAAATGTATACACAGTACCTTGAGTTCAATCCCAGTACACACACAACTCAGTTAATCATTCGACAGTTTGAAATACTCAACAGAACACCCCACAGAACCAATGCATTGGATTTATTTCCCATTAGTCCTTTTCTTTTCTTTTTTCTTCGTGTGCGCACAATTGTTTTTATTGTATCGCGCTACATACCTTTGGTCCTTCTGCTGTGTTTGTCCATGCACTGCTCTCCGTGCGCTGCTCGGTATTGTCTTTGTCCAAACAAACAACGTCTCTTGTCCAATGTAAAGCAGTGCACGCACCGGGGAACTTTAATGGCTTTTCCTGTAGCATTACCGAGGGGTAAGGGTTAGACGGAAGTCTGACGCGTGTGTGAATTAATGCAATGTCCAGAAGATGCCGTATTGTCGGATATGTCAATCCTTTTATTGACTACACAAAAAACAAACTGTTCCAAGGGTTATTGCTCTTTCGTATAAACACAAAATAGGCTCTTTCCAATAAACAAACATTTGCACGAGCACGAGCCCGGTCAAAAACTGTGTGGCCTTCCCCATTACACACCGGAATCTAATCCCAGGTTGCCAGGTATTTATGCTATCCATCCTATGCAGACACCAAGGCCACACCTCTCAATCATTAATTAAAATAAACAAAACAAAACAAACAAAAACAGCAATTTGGCTCCAACAATATTAATTAATTAATCATAATAATATCTGATACTCCTGTTTACACTCTGTTTCAGAGCAGTTTCAAGGTTCAGTTTATCCATCCATAAAAACATAGAAAACACATGACTCCAATTCTAAAACCAATACTGATAACCAAAAAAAAAACATAGGAAATAGATTCCCATTTAATCCATCCATGAATTAACTACAATTCCTAAAATGAACTGTTCGGACATCATTTGACAAGTTCACTGCCGGTTTTGTAATGTGCCCAGAGTCTTCTTCTTCTCTCTAGGTTTATAAAGTCTGAGGAAAGCAGTGGCAGCCCAGCAGACTGGACAGTGTCTGATGTGGTCAGTTATTTCACAGCAGCAGGTTTCCCCGAGCAGGCTGCTGCCTTCATGACCCAGGTGAGCCTGTCATCTCCTTTGACAGCCACTAGAGGCCACCAGAGACACACTATACTGTACTCACTGTAACCTTTGGAACAGCTGTAACATGCATCTACAGATGAAACTCGAAAAATTTGAATATCGTGCAAAAGTTAATTTATTTCTGTAATTCAACTTAAAAGGTGAAACTAAAATATTATATAGACTCATTACATGCAAAGTGAGATATGTCAAGCCTTCATTTGTTATAATTGTATTTATTATGGCTTACAGCTTATGAAAACCCCACATTCAAAATCTCTGAGTTTTAATATTACATAAAAATCAATAAAAAAGGGATTTTAAATACAGAAATGTCGGCCCTATATAAAGTATAATCATCGATATGTAGGGGAGAACGGGGTAATATGTCACACAGGTAGGTTGTCACAATCGTTATATCTCGGAACCAGAAGGTGCTGTCTGTTAAATTTTGGTATATAAATATCCACAACTGGGATCAGAGGTCACCTACATAGTCTTCCTTGGAGTTAGACTGCTGAATTTGAGGTGAGAGGACTGTTAGTGTTTTTCATGTCAAATATTTAGTTCCTCAGTATTTTTCTTCTAGGCTTTTACACAATGGGTTTATAACAAAACACTTGTTACCCTAAAAAAGTGTGAAGGGTAAGCTATAGTTTAGATTGTTTTTAGCAAGCTAATTAGTTGTCAGATGGTTGTTGGCCTTGATGCTCGCAAGAAATTCCAGTTGGGGTTGGTCGTCACATTTTGGGGGGGTTGGTTGTCACATGTTATCCAAAGGGTGCAGCCAGGAAAGGAACCCAATAACAAAAGAAAATGTCAAGCTGTATCCTCACTGACACCCCAGAGAAGGAGAGGATAGAGCAGGAAAGGCAGCTAGCATGCAAAAGAGAAAAAGGGCAACAAAATCAAAACGACCCAGTGCATCCCAAACTAGACCAGTTGCCAAGGCTACTGCACCCCAGTGCACTCCACCCCAGCTGGGGAAGAAGAAACAGAAGAGAAAGAGACAGGAGGAGGAATCTTCATCAGATGAAGAGGATAGTTTGTGTTTGGTTTGTATGGAAACGTTCTCCAGCACCCGTTCAGGGGAGGTATGGGAGAAGTGTTGTATGTGCAACCAGTGGGCACACAATCTCTGCTTAGTTAGTGAGCAGACCCTACATTTGCCATCACTGTAACACAGATAGTGAATGTGTGTATCGTGTTTGAGTAGGCTATTATTGTTAGACTTATTTGTTTACAGTAGGTTGGTCTTAATATGGATTTAATATGGATTTCCTTTTTGTTTATTCCTTGCTCATTGTGTGTTGAGATGCATACAGTTATGTAGGCCTATTTTTCAACTTGACAATGAAATTAAACTTATTTAAATTAAACAAATTTAGTTCTGCTTGCTTGCCTTCTTTTTAAGATTTTTCCCATTAAGATAACATTGTGACAAACAACCCCATACTGTTAGAGTGTCTTTGATGGTAAATTTCTTCTTTATTACAATAAGTTAGAAAAAGTGAGGGGTTCACATGTCAAGCCAACACCTTAAGCTTCAATTTAATGTAGGAATGACTATTGAAAGATGTTTAGGTGATGAGCAATTCTCACTAGAGTAAAAATTGTGCTTACTTACCCCGGTCTCCCCTACTCAGGTTTGGGCCCCTTTTGCATGAATTCTTGCCTCAATTCCAATTAATTTTCCATGATATTCTAATAATATGAGTATCACCTGTACTTACCCACATTGCTTTGTTCTCTTCATTAAGGAAATCGACGGCAAGTCTCTTCTCCTCATGCAGCGTAACGATGTTTTGACTGGCCTGTCAATCAGACTGGGGCCCGCCCTCAAGATCTATGAGCGCCACGTTAAGGTTCTGCAAAAGACGCACTTTGAGGAGGAAGACTGCTAACGGCAGACACATGAAATACACACAGATGGACTGTAATGTCCTATGTATCTATCTGAAGTTATCACTCAAAAATGTATGCATGATAAACAGTAAACTTCTCATCTCATTTCAAACAGCACACATACCACACATACAGACACACACACACACACACACACACACACACACACACACACACACACACACACACACACACACACACACACACACACACACACACACACACACACACACACACACACCTCTGCTTTTATACTCTTGTTCAGAAGGGACACAAGCAGAAATAAAACTGGATTTCCTGGATAACACTGATTTCTTCACCTCAAATGTTGCCAGGAGGGACTAGTAACAAAAATCATGCAATTTCTCTTTTTGTTTACGACAACCAGCACTTTGCAATTTCTCGATTAAACTGTGCAAGATGGTTTGTTTTTTCCAACTGTTATTAAGTGCGGACCTTTATGCACACTTTTTTTTTTTCGGAGGCTGTGGTGAAAGAGTTCCTCCCTTGTGGGTACATGTTTGTCATTGTCCACATACTGTATGTGTGTGGAGGCTTGACAGAGCGTGTCTAATGGAATAGAAACCAATTAGAAGGTGACCAGACTAAAGACATTCCCAGAAGCTGTGTGATGAGTGCTGCAATCCGGTGCAGGGTTCGATGACCTTGAGCAAACGGTTGTTGGTCAAAGCAATAAACGGATAACCCCCCCCACGTAATCTGGCCTGTGCAGCAACACATGATGGGGCGCTTTCACAAAGATGAACTTTCGACGGTGGCTTACATCAAACCAGCTATCCAGTGCTTGGCTATCTGAAGCAAGAGTCGGTTTGCAGAAATATTGCTCTAATACACCCGCTTACTGAACTGAAATCAGTAGAACAATCAACTCTCATCTAGATGTGATGGGATAAATATGTAAATAATATTGAAAAGGAGTCTATTTGTAAATTACTGAAAAACAATGAAAGATGTTATGGCAGGGTAAAGCTGATTCAATCAATCAACTAATCTCATACCACCAGAATTTTTTAACAGTTTGCACCGGCCAGACCTTAGAAACCAAATGCTGTCCAATGGTCACACACATCATTTTCTCCTTCACTGTCCCAGCACACATTCCAGGTTCGGCATCTCATCTTTGCATGAATTATAAATTTACTGTTTTTCAATTTTTTGGGCATGTTTTTTAATTTATTTTTGCATCATACTGATTTTAATTTTGTTAGGGTTTCAGTCCCCTTCTAAACGCTGATGTTCAAATCAGCATTTCTTTGTGCGTTTAAACCTCCTCTACCTCTCTCACCCCTCTCTCTCTCTCTCTCTCTCATCTCTCTCTCTCTCCTCTCTCTCCGCTTCACGTTCACTTCCCTTTGCAACTTCCAAGAACACAGTTCTAGGTTATTACAGTGAGTAGTTGGGCGGCAGTAGCGAAGTGGTAGGGAGTTCGCCTCTGGTGTGCAGGGTCGGAGGTTCGATCCCCCGTCTCCCCGCCACATGTCGAAGTGTCCCTGGGCAAGACACTGAACCCCGAATTGCTCCCGATAGTTAGCTTAGTTAACTTAGCACCCTAGTGCTAAGCCTACCCTGCGTGGTAGCTGCTGCTATCGGTGTATGAATGTGTGTGTGACTGGGTGAATGTGTACAAAACAATGTAAAGCGCTTTGGGTCTGTGAATAACGGAGATAAAGCGCTATATAAGTCCATTTACCATTTACGATTTAGAAGCTGTATGTTCAGGTGTGTGTTGCCAAAAATCATTGTGTTCCTTATTTGTTGAATCTGTAAGAGAGGCTGGCTGGGTTGGGTCCAGGTTCTCACCAGGGAAATGTACAGCGCGACTATGCCCTTGTTGCTTGTCTAAAGGTGTTTGTTAAAGGTCAATTTTTGGTAATAAAAGTTTCAACCAAAACACCACAATGTGTCCACATTCTGTGTGTGTGTGTGTGTGTGTGTGTGTGTGTGTGTGTGTGTGTGTGTGTGTGTGTGTGTGTGTGTGTGTGTGTGTGTGTGTGTGTGTGTGTGTGTGTGTGTGTGTGTGTGTGTGTGTGTGTGTGTGTGTGTGTGTGTTTTCAAGGCCTTTGTGTGAGGGAGGAAAAACATTCTCAATAGACCCCTTATCAGTCTACGTCACACAGCGTCACTCCCCACTCTACTGCGCATGTCCGTTGCAGAAAGAGACAAGAGCGACAGGAGCCACAATCATGTCTTGTTGTGCTGTTGGATGCACAAACCGTTTATTTTTTGTTTGAATGGTGATAAAGCTATTAAAAGCCCAAATGCACCGCTGTATGATTACATAAATGAGTTGTGAAATGTTTACGATAAGGACAGTGACCGGAGACGAGGCTATAGGCCTATAGCAATGGAAAGCAATGGAGGCTTATTTACAATGACCCAGACGTTATACATCTCCGTCCTCTTCCCTTGTGTTTGACTCTATGGTTTGACTAGGCAGTAGGGGTTTGCACGTGTAGGCTAAATCATACCATTTAGGAAAAATCAATAGGCCTAAACGAAAACCGAGTGGGGTCGACATGTTATAAAAAAATATATATAGTATATATATATATACAGTATATGTATATTTCTTTTATATATATATATAATTGATAATGGTAAATGAAGGTGTTAATAATGATAATTACTAATATTGTAAAAAGGGTCGGCATAATAAGCCTCGGCTTCAGCCTAGACCTTTTCGGCCATTATTTATATTTTTTATTTTTATTTTTTTTATTGACCGTATGTATGTGCTGTGCTTTGATGGACCGAAATAAATATCTACTACTACTACTACTACTACTACTACTACTACTACTACTACTACTACTACTACTACTACTACACATGTGCTAGCCTACTGTAGGCTACTAAAGCAGATCACAACACATTATTGTGTTTGGTTATAATATTCATTTAACTGCTCCACCATAAGTTTCACTTTCCTTTTCATCTCCGTCTCAATCAGCTGGTCTGATAAGCTGGGGCCTCATTTATAAAGCTTTGCGTGGGATTCACGTGGAAGCTGGCGTACGGAAGAAATGTAGGATGTACGTGCGAACAAAAATATTTGGATTTATAAAACAGTGCGCACTCACGTCCTACGCCTGTTTCCCTTTATAAATCACAATCCACTCTAAATGTGGCGCAGCCTTTGCGGCTTCACGTAACGCCCATATTTACCCATACATAAGTCATTGACACGCCCGAATTAATATAATTTACTGAGTGCATGAAGGCGGTAGTGGCAATCGCCGAATGAAAGGGAAATGGAAAAATAGACTCCACACGGTGTGGATCACTGCGGTCACGCCGAAGTACCCGTTGGAGAAGTGGCGACCAGGGAAAATTTAGTTTGGTGGCACAGTGTGAGGGTAAAGGCGTCAGAGTGCAGCCTGTGGCGATCTCTGTGAACGCTGTGGTCGAAATAAAAAGAAGCGATCCGACATAAAAGTGGACGCAAAAAAGTGCATATCCTCACACAGCAGTGTTTGTGCCACGAGCGGGGGACACTGAGACCCCCCATGAGATACAGATTCGGAGAATTCATCTCGGTGCAGTGACGGGCGGCGGAGGGTTAATAATAAACTTCACAGTCCCTTTCAAAACACAGTTACGACGTGCTTAAACACAAAGAAAAACACATAGATAAAACGGACTAAAAGCCGCGAAAAATTAGCACAGTAGGCTATGTAATGTACAGTAGGCTTATGATTAGTGTGTGGAACTGTGTACTCCTGTCTGCCTGACTGAGGCATCGAGAACAGCGTCAGTGTAAAAGTAATAGGCTGTATTCCACCTCAATATTATCAGAATGAATCCAATAACATGCAGATAGGTTATTCTTTAATAGCCTAACTGCAGAGCTTATTCAAACGTTTTTTTTTGCACTCATATATCTCCGTTTGTAGGCTATTTAAGATCCTAATTCGTTTAGTTTTTGTTGGTATCACTCCATGGAAAAATCCGTGGAGGAATTGTTTTTATTAGTTGTAAGAATGGCTTCATCCGTTTTGCAAAGGAACTCCCTATATGATAGACCTACATGGCTTATAATAATAGGCCTATATCTGGATTCATTTTACACAAACACATTCGTTCTCGCACTTCATACATGTGCCGACGGAGTCGCCGTTTCTCTTTTCTCCACTTTCTGTGCGTACGCATGGGTCAGAGCTTGCGTGGAGGACCGCACTCTTCCCGTCAAGTTTGGTTTTTATAAATCCCAATATTTATCCCAATACAAGCTTTATTGTATACAAGCTTTATAAATGAGGCCCCTGGGGCCTCATTTATAAAGCTTGCGTACGCCCAGAAGAGGGCGCACGCCAATTTCTAAGCAAATATTGGGATTTATAAAAACCAAACTTGACGGGAAGAGTGCGGTCCTCCACGCAAACTCTGACCCATGCGTACGCACAGAAAGTGGAGAAAGGAGAAACGGCGACTCCGTCGGCACATGTATGAAGTGCGAGAACGAATGTGTTTGTGTAAAATGAATCCAGATATAGGCCTATTATTATAAGCCATGTAGGTCTATCATATATGGAGTTCCTTTGCAAAACGGATGAAGCCATTCTTACAACTAATAAAAACAATGCCTCCACAGATTTTTCCATGGAGTGATGCCAACAAAAACTAAACGAATTAGGATCTTTCTTAAATAGCCTACAAACGGAGATATGAGTGCAAAAAAAAAAAAACGTTTGAATAAGCTCTGCAGCTAGGCTATTAAAGAATAACCTATCTGCATGTTATTGGATTCATTCTGATAATATTGAGGTGGAATACAGCCTATTACTTTTACACTGCTGACGCTGTTCTCGATGCCTCAGTCAGGCAGACAGGAGTGCACAGTTCCACAGTACATCACATAGGCCTACTGTGCTAATTTTTTGCGGCTTTTAGTTCGTTTTATCTAGGCTGTGTTTTTCTTTGTATTCACGTCGTAACTGTGTTTTGAAAGGGACTGTGAAGTTTATTATTAACCCTCCGCCGCCCGTCACTGCACCGGGATGAATTCTCCGAATCTGTATGTCATGGGGGGTCTCAGTGTCCCCCGCTCGTGGCACAAACACTGCTGTGTGAGGATATGCACTTTTTTGTGTCCACTTTTATGTCGGATCGCTTCTTTTTATTTCGACCACAGCGTTCACAGAGATCGCCACAGGCTGCACTCTGACGCCTTTACCCTCACACTGTGCCACCAAACTACATTTTCCCTGGTCGCCACTTCTCCAACGGGTAGCCTACTTCGGCGTGACCGCAGTGATCCACACCGTGTGGAGTCTATTTTTCCATTTCCCTTTCATTCGGCGATTGCCACTACCGCCTTCATGCACTCA
The DNA here is from genome assembly GCA_026122265.1 of Ammodytes dubius. Classification (NCBI taxonomy): domain Eukaryota; kingdom Metazoa; phylum Chordata; class Actinopteri; order Uranoscopiformes; family Ammodytidae; genus Ammodytes; species Ammodytes dubius. Next base: position 4,964,468 of record CM047506.1, on the reverse strand, counting down.
GTAAATGATATTAATTTGGGCGTGCCAATGACTATGTATGGGTAAATATGGGCGTTACGTGAAGCCCGCAAAGGCTGCGCCACATTTAGAGTGGATTGTGATTTATAAAGGGAAACAGGCGTAGGACGTGAGTGCGCACTGTTTTATAAATCCGAATATTTTTGTTCGCACGTACATCCTACATTTCTTCCGTACGCCAGCTTCCACGTGAATCCCACGCAAAGCTTTATAAATGAGGCCCCTGGTCTGCTCGTGTGCCCAACGGCCCCGACAGCAGGAGTCAGTCTAAAAACAGATGATCACTAGGCTAGTTATGATCACTTTTAAATCAAAAAGCAACATTATGAAATAAAGGCATCTCTGCCTCTCTCTGTCTATCTGTCTGCCGGTCTTTACTGTCACTCTCCAACAGCAGTCGTCGGGGCCATTTCTTCTCATCATTTATCCACTCAACTGCCCGCAAAGCGTATGGGTCATTAAGACGTTTCCTGTTCAATAGTGTTAATGTTTCCGCATAACCAATGTTATCACTCGCTGATAAACTGTTTTAGTAAGCTGACAACATCGCTATTTAACACCATGGACCTACAAAGAAACACCGCAACTGCAATACAACCAAACGGGTAACCATGGCAACCAGCCAAACAATTTTTCTTTCTGCAGCTATGCAGCGCGCGCATCCGCCGTGTTGATAAACAAATAAGCGGTCTATACAGCATTTATTTTGACCCATATATATTTCACAGCAAGTCGGGAAGTGTTCTCGATGACCGGCAGGGCACTTCAGATTGCATTTGCTGTTAAGAACCAGAGGGGAGTAGGAAATATCATGATACAGTAGGCTATGTCCTGGGATACTCTCCAAGGTAAGTGTTTTGGATCTCTGTGCGACTAAGGGGCACTTTACACGGCCACGCAAAACGGTGCATACGCAGAAAAATTTCTGCGGTTGCACTATATCATTTACAGGAAAACAGCAAACGCAAACGCAAACGCAGGCATGAACCGCAGATTTTTGAGATCACCTCCGAGGGAGGATTTTTTGGAAAACTTAACGGTTTTGGTTTCCTGTAAACACCGAAACCATTTCCCCTGATAACGCTGACGTCACGGCTCCACCCTCACACATGCGCATTGCGTTTGGATATAAATAGGCATGCGCCGTCTTTGTAGGTCCACGTGCGCCAGTTGGAAAACAACAACAACAATGGCGGATCACCGAGCTGTATTCATTGTGCTCATGGACGTTGTGCTGTTGCTGATGCATTTGTTATCGTGCCACCAATCGCTCCTACAAGCAAATAGGGAAAGAGTTGTGCTCTGCCTGTTTTTCTAGCTAAATAAACGTGTGTCACTTATATATGCCAGGGACACGGCTCTCTCTACATTAAAAAAACACTATCAGCGTGCAGCGGTTAAGTTAGGCTACTGTTCAACAAAAGGAGCATTAAGGCTACGGCTTCACAGTAAAAGCATTTCACTGGCTAAACATTCATAGCATTTCGCTGGACACACGTGAGTTGACTTTTATTCTGAAGTACGCCTAACAGGAAGGTATCTGATCACGAAGCCCCTTCACTATCAGCAAGTCTGCTGTTTTTCCGAGTTCAATGCGGTGAAATAAGCTTGTCTTCTACAATATTTGTAACCCCAAGCTTACACCAACCGCTTTATGAACGTTAGTGGCATTAATTTTCGGTTACAGTAAGGTTTTATGCATCAAATTGTACCGGAAGAGCTATCTACTAGGCTGTGTCACCGCTGACTATTGGCTTGGCATGGCTGCTACTTCAGCGATTTCGTCCCGTTTCCTCTGAAAACTTTGTGTACGGGTGAAGATGTCAGATAAATTGTGTCTGAACGGGTTTTTTTTTTTTAAACCAAAAACGGGAAAACGTGAGTTTTCACCGTGTAAAGTGCCCCTAAGTGTGTGCACCATCGACCTATTTGTGCACGCAGGATGGGGTTACAAATAAGACAGGGAGGGCATATTCATACCTCCACTGATAAACAACACACAGGCTGCGCCTCCAGCAAACATGGTGGTTCAAGGCAACAGAGAAGAAAGGAAACACTGAGACTCTCTGCCGGGAACCTTGTGGGCTTCTGGAAGAACAAAACTGCACCAGATCAGACCAGGCAGAACCTGAAACCCTTGGCACCGATCGCAGCAGACATCATCAGAGCATAGAGGAGCAGCTGCTGCATAGACCACCACAGTAAACAACTGCAGACGACAGCGAGGGATAGTGGGAAGAGCTGAGGTTGTCTGAAATCCGACGAAAACAAAGGAGAGAAGTCATGCCAGGCTCAGGTGGAGCAGAGTGAGTGAAACAGCTGCATGTGTACAGTTTGTGTGTGTGTGTGTGTGTGTGTGTGTGTGTGTGTGTGTACTTACTCATGCATCTTTAAATAAGCTGTATAATTTATCACAGAAATGATCATTTACATTTTTGATCCAATTTATATTTTTGTGTCATTAAACCAACACTGCATTTACATTTTTGTAAATCCATTTTAGATTCAGCTCAAAACTATTGATGAACTAACATGTTATTGGTATGTTTACAGACTTGTTTAGTTGCTACGTGCATAGCCAAAGGGAGTCTAAATACAGCTCAGTGTCACATGGGGAAACCAGAGCTACAAGTGAGAGGGTCATAATGTGTTGTCTTGTTTGGAAGCCCAAAGGGAGAAGATTTCTCCACTGCCATCCTGAGGCAGAAACAGAGGCCTAACAGACTCATTGTGGACGAGGCTCTCAATGAAGACAGCAGCATTGTCAGCCTGTCGCAGGTCTGTGTGTGTGGGGTCTGTGTAAAAGCCCAGTTCAGACCAAAGATTCGCCTTGCAACTGCTTGCAACGAGACGGTTTTAGAACGTCGCAGGGGATAAATCGCAGCAGTGTGAACTGCTCGTTGCAGCGCGTTGCAAGCCATTGCAAGGCGTCGCAGAAGATTCAACATGTCAAATCGCAAGGTCCAGTTTTAGAACGTTTCGGCGGTCTCGTCGCAAGAAGTTGCAGTTGCAAGCAGTTGCAAGGCGAATCTTTGGTCTGCACTGGTGTGTAAAAGTGCTGTAGTAATCTATGTATTTCTTATGAGGTGTGTGTCTGTGTATTACTCATGGTGTGGGGACATTTTTCTGTTTCTACAGTGATATTTTAGGGACAAAATGGAAGTCCCCATAATGTAAATAATACAATTTTAGGGTGAGGACTTGCTTTAAGGTATGGCTATGGGTAGACCTAGGTTTAGGTTAGGGTAAGGGTTTAGTCAAGTAGTCGTTACAGTTATGGCAAGTCTCCAGGAAATGAATGTAATTCTATGTGATGACCTCGGAAGTAATGGAAACACTAATGTGTGTGTGTGTGTGGTCTCCCCACCAGAAAAAGACGGAGGAGCTGCAGCTCTTCCGGGGGACACGGTGGTGCTGAGAGGGAAGAAGCGGCGTGAGACGGTGTGCATCGTCTTGACTGATGACACATGTGGGTTAGAACGAATCCGGATGACGCGTGTGACACGCAACAACCTGCGCGTCCGGCTGGGTGATGTCATCAGGTAGACTGCACACCATGTTTCTTTGCATGGCACGTGAGGTTTGGAGAAACTTTACATGAAATAATCAGGAGTAAGCCATGGCTTGCTGTTGGTGTGTGTGTGTGTGGTGTGTGTGTGTGTGTGTGTGTGTGTGTGTGTGTGTGTGTGTGTGTGTGTGTGTGTGTGTGTGTGTGTGTGTGTGTGTGTGTGTGTGTGTGTGTGTGTGTGTGTGTGTGTGTGTGTGTGTGTGTGTGTGTGTGTGTGTGTGTGTGTGTGTGTGTGTGTGTGTGTGTGTGGTTGTGTGTGTGTTTTTATCACAGTGTCCAGTCCTGCCCTGATATCAAGTATGGGAAGAAGATCCATGTCCTCCCTATAGATGACACCATTGAGGGCCTGACCGGAAACATCTTTGATGTTTTCCTAAAACCGTACTTTCTGGAGGCTTACAGGCCCATACATAAAGGTACTGCAACGCTTCTGCTGCTGATCACAACACAGTCAAACGGCCCTGCCCATAACTTGATGGTGTAAAACCTCATCCCGTAGGGCGGCTCATATATCAACTTGTTTGTTGTTCAACAGCACAAAGCGTCAATTCATATCTTCGCCCCACTATCATTCAGAACTCAATTAGATGCTCCCATTTGTTAAAAGCCTTTTGCATGTGTTACCACTTGCCAGATGACATCTTCTTGGTGAGGGGGAGCATGCGGGCGGTGGAGTTCAAGGTGGTGGAGACTGACCCCAGCCCTCACTGCATCGTCGCCCCGGACACAGTCATCTACTGTGAGGGAGAGCCAATCAAAAGAGAGGTCTGCCATATGGAGTTATGCCATCACTGTGTGTCAACCATAGACTGTACAGTTATATAAAATAAGTGTCAACACCCAGAGGCCACTTTAGGCGGACACTGAGCTAGTAGCAGGAAGAACTCCAGATGTAGCAAGAATTCTGGAAATGTTCTGTAATTATCGCAATCACTTCCTTGTGTCCCAGCTCAATACAATAATACTTGTTACTCAAAATATACACTGACAACTCATTAAATTGCCTATTATGGTTGTATGGTTGCAAGTGCAATAGGATGATTAGAAGCAAGGAAATAACTATAGCATGCTCTCCAGGCCTTAAACAGGCTGTTGTAACTGGGCAGGATGAATCCATGGATGCTTGCCATTGACGTGCAACAATGCATCATAGCGATGCTGCAGCATAAACTTAAATCAAATCACCAAAGCAATCCAGTTTGAGTGATTTTATGTAACCTTTTCGGCATTAGGAACAGGACAATTTCACATTCACAGGCGAAAATATACTCGACCACATCTGACTCTGGCTTATTTCCCTGTGACAGGACGAGGAGGAGAGCCTCAATGACATTGGCTATGACGACATAGGAGGCTGTCGCAAGCAACTGGCCCAGATCAAAGAGATGGTGGAGCTTCCTCTCAGGCACCCCGGCCTCTTCAAGGCTATAGGAGTCAAGGTGACGTGCATACACAAACAACAACAACAACCTGATAACAACCACTCACACCTCTGCTTCCTTTTATGACTGTGTGTTCCTCTCTCTCTCTCTCTCTCTCTCTCTCTCTCTCTCTCTCTCTCCTCTCTCTCTCTCTCTCTCTCTCCTCTCTCTCTCTCTCTCTCTCTCAAATTCAATTCAAATTCAAAATTGGCTTTATTGGCATGAAAGTAAAAAAAAAAAAAGCAATATTGCCAAAGCAAAACATCAAATAAATCCAAATATTCAAACAATATTCAAACAATACACAATATGTGTCAAAATAAAACAATATACAATATGAACGATATATACATCTGTATGAATATTATATAGTGTTGTGTGTGTGTGTGTGTGTGTGTGTGTGTGTGTGTGTGTGTGTGTGTGTGTGTGTGTGTGTGTGTGTGTGTGTGTGTGTGTGTGTGTGTGTGTGTGTGTGTGTGTGTGTGTGTGTGTGTGTGGTGTGTGTGTGTGTGTGTGTGTGTGTGTGTTGCCTCAATCATTCACTGTCCCTCAGGTTGTGGCATGTAAATACATACTGGGCAGCAAGATGTGCCCGGTCTCCTTCTCCGAGGAGTATTTTTAATTTGGAGAGGTCGTTCAGCTCTTTGAAATCTTGTACTAAAGAGCTGAACTTGTTCAAATACAATTGTCTTGTGTCATTTAATTTTGTACATTGTAGGAGAAAGTGCATCTCTGTCTCAACCTCACCTGTCGAACAGTGACCACATTTTCTGTTTTTCTTTGGTTGCCATGATTATTTGTGTCTTCCTGTTTCAATTGCCAGTTTGTGGTCACTGAGCCTGTACTTGGTTAGGATCTGTCTCTTGCTTTCTATCTCTGACAGTAGAGAGATATTCTGCTAATTCATCATTTCTTTTAAGGGCGAGATTTCAAACTTACAATTCAAATATTTTTTAACACTACCTCTGCACTGATCTGCACTGATCTGCCTGGCAATGTACTTATATTTGTATATTGTAATTCTTAAATCTGACCGTGTATATATACCGTATATATATATATATATATATATATATATATATATATATATATATATATATATATATATATATATATATATATATAATTATATTTATATTTTTATTTAATTCTTAATCACTAACTGACTGATTGCACCATTTCTTCCATCTCTTGAATTGTTGTTGTGTATTCGTTTTTGTCCATTTGTAATATTGTTTAGTTGTATTGTAACATGATGGCAACAGCTAAATGAACTTAGAAGTCCACAGAAACATTCTGTCTGCCAATTTAAAGAAAGATGCAACCAAACTGATTGGAAGATCCTTCATCATGCAGCAAGGTAATGACCCTAAAAAACTGCAAAAACAACAAAGGAGTTCATCAGGGGCAAGAAATGGAAAGTTTTAGACTAGCCAAGTCAATCTCCAGACTTAAATCCTATAGAGCATACATTTTACCTGCTAAAGAGGAGACCTAAGGGTGTAACCCCCCAAAGCAACTGAATGAGTCTGCGGTAAAGGCCTGGAAAAGCATCACAAAAAAAGAATACAAAAGTTTTGTTATGTCAATGGGTCACAGGCTTGATGCAGTTATTGCAAGTGAAGGATTTGCAACAAAATATTAAGTCTTATTCACTTTAATTTATTTTAAGTCTATCTGTTCCAATACTTTTGCTCACCTAAAAATGTGGTGTTCCTTTACAAAAAATGCTATCTTCTCAGTTGTGTATCAGATCCAGATGTAAATACCTGGAAATGAAAGCTTAAATGTTGATCTATTGTCTCATATTCATATTTTGGTGTCAAACCCAAATGTTTCCAGTCTACAGCAAAAATAAAGGAATTGGCCTCACTGTTCCGATACTTATAGAGGGGACTGTATATATTGCTAGGTTATTCATCAGATCAGGAGAGTTCAAAACATTGATGAATTTGTCTCCACTGTCTGGGGCCCATCTGTAATTACGATTTAATTTAAACAGCTTACTGGTTTCTATTTTTGTGTCGCTAATATGACCTGACAATTTAAGGAACACATTCATTTGATTGTGGTCTGAAAGGGGGGATTGCTGTCTGACAGTGAATGCACTGATAGTTGAGGGGTCCATGTCAGTGATTGCATAGTCTACTACACTAGACCCAAGAGCTGAGGAGTATGTGAACCTCCCTAAAAGTCCCCTCTGAACCGACCATTAACTATGTACAGGCCTAAGGCCCGACAGAGATGCACTATCTCCCTGCCACTTGGATTTAATAGTGGGTCAAGGTTATTCCGACGGGGGATCGTTGGTGTGGTAAACTCTCTCTCTCTCTCTCTCTCGCTCTCCTCTCCCTCTCTCTCTCTCTCTCTCTCTCTCTCTCTCTCTCCCTCTCTCTCTCTCTCTCTCTCTCTCTCTCTCTCAATTCAATTCATTCAATTCAATTCAAAATTGGCTTTATTGCATGACATCTTTTTAAAAAGCAATATTGCCAAAGCAAGACATCAATAATTCAATAATTCAAATAATTCAAACAAATATCAGACAATACACAATGTGTCAAAATAAAAACAATATACAATATGAACGATATACATCTGTATGAATATTATATTACAAAATACAGAAAGTAGTGTGTGTGTGTGTGTGTGTGTGTGTGTGTGTGTGTGTGTGTGTGTGTGTGTGTGTGTGTGTGTGTGTGTGTGTGTGTGTGTGTGTGTGTGTGTGTGTGTGTGTGTGTGTGTGTGTGTGTGTGTGTGTGTGTGTGTGTGTCTCAATCATTCACTGTCCCTCAGGTTGTGGCATGTAAATACATACTGGGCAGCAAGATGTGCCCGGTCTCCTTCTCCGAGGAGTATTTTTAATTTGGAGAGGTCGTTCAGCTCTTTGAAATCTGGTACTAAAGAGCTGAACTTGTTCAAATACAATTGTCTTGTGTCATTTAATTTTGTACATTTTAGGAGAAAGTGCATCTCTGTCTCAACCTCACCTGTCGAACAGTGACCACATTTTCTGTTTTCTTTTGGTTGCCATGATTTTTTGTGTCTTCCTGTTTCAATTGCCAGTTTGTGGTCACTGAGCCTGTACTTGGTTAGGATCTGTCTCTGCTTTCTATCTCTGACAGTAGAGAGATATTCTGCTAATTCACATTCTCTCTCTCTCTCTCTCTCTCTCTCTCTCTCTCTCTCTCTCTCTCTCTCTCTCTCTCAGCCCCCCAGAGGCATCCTGCTGTACGGCCCTGCAGGTACAGGGAAGACTCTGGTGGCCCGGGCTGTGGCCAACGAAACAGGGGCCTTTTTCTTCCTTATCAATGGTGAGGCTTTACTTTTGTGTTCAGTGACACAGAGACAAAAAAGCTAATTCTGCAATTTCAAAGTGAAAGAAACTTTGAGAATAACCAGAGTTATAACACGAATACAGTTAGAGTTCTCTCTTTTTCCATTTATTTATAGATATGTTGTGTTTTACATGCTTTGAATTTTTCTTTGAAGGGCCTGAAATCATGAGTAAGCTGGCGGGAGAGTCAGAGAGCAACCTAAGAAAGGCTTTTGAGGAGGCAGAGAAAAATGCTCCGGCCATCATCTTTATTGATGAACTTGATTCCATTGCTCCCAAGAGAGAGAAGGTAAACAATAGGGAACAAGAACAAAATGTCTGTTTTTGCAGTATAAGGTCAATGTAACACACTTTGTGTGTGTGTGTGTGTGTGTGTGTGTGTGTTTTGTGTGTGTGTGTGTGTGTGTGTGTGTGTGTGTGTGTGTGTGTGTGTGTGTGTGTGTGTGTGCAGACCCATGTGAAGTGGAGAGGCGTATAGTCCTCCCAGCTCCTGACCCTGATGGATGGCCTGAAGCAAAGAGCTCACGTGGTGGTCATGGCAGCCACAAACCGGCCAAACAGCATTGACCCAGCTCTGAGACGCTTTGGTCAGGACAGTCACACACACACACACACACACACACACACACACACACACACACACACACACACACACACACACACACACACACACACACACACACAGTACATGAACATGTACACATACACATACATCTAAAAGTATGATGGTGTCTCTCTCCAGGCAGGTTTGACCGGGAGATTGACATTGGAATCCCTGATTCCACCGGCAGACTGGAGATCCTGCAGATTCACACCAAAAACATGAAACTGGCTGACGACGTCGACCTGGAAAGGGTGGGAAGTTATCTATAAATTAAAGACGAAACAATTAGTTATTCTGTAACTATATTGGTAATTAATTAACTATATTTGTTCAGGTAGAGGTTTTGATGCTTCTCTTGGTCTTGTGTGATATCCGATTTCTTTACATAGACTATACAGTGGTAGCATGGTCCTCGTTATGATGTCATAAAGCAAGAGAATCTGACTGGGGTTTTTGAACACAGGTTTTCAGAAAGGTGTAGGTGGAGGAAACGAGAGAGGAGTGGTTTTTCCACATACTTTGGGACTCTCTAAATACACCGGGAACCCATATTATTGTCGATAAACCACCAAAAAGTGCATTTTGCATTATAGGTGACCTATGATAAATAAACATTAATGTCCCTGACTTATTTTACGTACCTCAGATCGGTAAAGAGACCCACGGTCATGTTGGCGCCGACATGGCTGCTCTGTGCTCCGAAGCTGCTCTGCAAACCATTCGCAAGAAGTTGATCCTCATAGATATGGAAGACGAATCCATCGATGCTGACCTGCTCAACTCACTGGCTGTCTCCATGGACGACTTTGAAGTAAACAAACACACACACACACACACACACACACACACACACACACACACACACACACACACACACACACACACACACACACACACACACACACACACACACACATGTACACAAACAAATACATGGAGACCTTTTGCTCTTCCCGGCAGTTTGGGGGCACAATAGTCCCTCCTTTCCCTGACACCCTCCTGTACTCCCTCAGTGGGCGCTGAGTCAGAGCAACCCATCAGCTCTGAGGGAGACCGTGGCAGAGGTGCCTAATGTGACCTGGCAGGACATCGGTGGGCTGGAAGAGGTCAAGAGAGAACTGCAAGAACTCGTCCAGGTGGATGAAAAAGCCCCACACACACACACACACACACATTACGCACATACCCACATAGACAAGTGCCATCATCAATCCTTCTGTCTTGGTCTCACTCTCTTCAGTACCCAGTCGAGTATCCGGAAAAGTTCCTGAAGTTTGGCATGACTCCCTCTCGGGGAGTGCTGTTCTACGGCCCTCCAGGCTGTGGGAAAACCTTGCTGGCTAAGGCCATCGCTAACGAGTGCCAGGCAAACTTTATCTCCATCAAAGGACCTGAGATGCTTACCATGTGGTTTGGAGAATCAGAGGCCAATGTCAGAGACGTGTTTGATAAGGTGAGAGAGCAGAGAAAGTGTGGAATACTGAATATAAGACATGGGAAGATAGACGTTTAGGATATGTTTTATGTGCAAAGCGCTATGCAGATGAGTGTGTCATTTCTTCTATCTTTCACACTGTAACTTGGCTGACAGGCCAGACAGGCGGCGCCCTGCATCTTGTTTTTCGACGAGTTAGACTCCATCGCCAAATCCAGGGGAGGTGGAGCTGGGGATGCAGGGGGTGCCGCTGACAGAGTCATCAACCAGATCCTCACAGAGATGGACGGCATGTCTGACAAGAAGAATGTTTTCATCATTGGGGCCACTAACAGGTCCCTGTGTGGGAAATTGTATTGTGATTGTGGTCTGAGAGAGAGTGAGAGAGGTCAGTGCACTGACTTTCCCTGTCTGTCCATCTCCCTTTCTTTGCTGCTGTCGACACACCAGACCAGACATCATAGATGCTGCCATCCTGCGGCCGGGACGTTTAGATCAGCTCATCTACATCCCACTCCCAGACAAGGCGTCGCGCAAATCAATCCTAAACGCCAACCTGCGCAAGTCCCCTATCGCACGAGTAAGTGATACACCCACTATTAGAGATGAATTCCCATGTCAATGTTGCTTAGTCCCTTTTATAATGTAGATGACAATTCAGATGTACAATGTATTTAGGTATCACACAAGTACACATTCTGCTTCCTGTAGGATGTGGACCTGGAATACCTGTCAGGCATCACAGAGGGTTTCTCCGGCGCTGACCTGACAGAGATCTGCCAGAGAGCCTGTAAACTGGCCATACGTGAGGCCATCGAGGCCGAGATCAAGGCTGAGCGTCAGAGGCAGAACAGACCAGGCGTCCCCATGGTCAGACTGGCAGGCTGCTATTACACGCACGCACACACAACAAACACAACAAACAAACACAACACACACACAAACCACAAACACAAACACACAACACTCACACACACACACACACACACACAAAACACACACACACACACACACAGTGTATTGTTTGACACATGGTCTTCATAGTATTTTTCCACCGTCTACAGGATGAGGACTTCGATCCAGTCCCAGAGATCAGGAAGGATCACTTTGAAGAGGCGATGAGGTTTGCCCGTCGCTCTGTCAGTGACAACGACATCCGCAAATATGAAATGTTTTCTCAAACTCTGCAGCAGAGCCGAGGTTTTGGAAACTTCAGGTACATACGGGGGCCAGGACAGTCAATATACAGTACACTTTGTTGATACATTTCAGACTCACTTCTTTTTTTCCTTCACCACTAAGGTTCCCGTCCGCTTCTGATGCCCGGTCTGGAAGTCAGGGGTCAGGCTCTGGCTCGGGGTCAGGGAGGCCCAACCTGTTCAGAGAGGAGGGGGGGGATGATGATCTATATCAGTGACAAACACCGTATAGAGATTCCCCTCTTTAACTGCTGTGGTTGGCTAAACATGGATGAATGGAAGCTGAAGAAGAATGGTAGTCGAAATGGAGTGATACAAAGGGAAACAATAGCAATGATAATTACAAGGAATATTTTAAAACACAGGATACAATATGAATCAAACAAGAAATCTGATGAGAGAAAATACCAAATGTAGCTATTTATTGAATTGTTTTGAAGTAAGAACACAAACACTTGGACGACATTGGCACTGAGGCAAAGCTCAGGGTGTTCCCACACTGGCATCTGTTTGCACTATAACGATTATTGAGTTGTGTGTATGTGTGAGTTTAAAATGTGATGAATAAATGTAATTGTATTCCTCTATGATCACTGTGACGTGCATATTTTTGTATAGGTATCATTTGAGTGAAAGAAGTCTTTCCATTAAGATGCTTTAGTTTCAACGTCCAGGTAGTGTAGCCTACATGCTGGCTAACTGTGATGGATTACTGGTCCACTTGAATAAAACAGAGCCATGCTAATGATATTGCTGAGAAATTTGCTTTTCAAAGGCCTTTTTTAATGAGCACAAATGTACATGCATCATGTACGCACAATAAAAAAAAATTAACAATTAAGGTGGGGGACATGATTTGAAATAGTCTTTAATACATGATAGAACTGTGAATTTGATCCATCAGTTAACACAAAAATATATATTTCCCTCATATATATAGGGGAAAGTGGGGTGAGTTGTGCAACTTTTTACTCAAAGTGATTTTAAAGTGAGGCCTTGACAGTTATGTCTCCAACTCAAATATGTACATATATTTCAGGATGTTGTGCATCCCTGGCAATAAAAACTTTGGATCTGGAATAAACTGTTTAAGAAATATAGCTTTCGGAAAAAAAGTTGTCTTGTCGCACAAATCACCCCACGGTGTGGGGTGATTTGTGCATTTGGAGAAAATAAGATGGGGTGAATTGTGCCAATTTATATATATCTCAAAAACTGTAATGCAAGACAAATCCATTAGACAATCACTTATTTAAGGTGTATTTAAAGTAAATAGTTGACAAAGATTGAAGGTACATTTTCTTAAACAAGGCCTAGCAGATCTAGGTGGTTTTGCCTGCAAAGCTCACAATGACAAAGTCACCATCATCATCTTTCTGGCCATCTGAACTCTCATCAGTGGTGTCGTTAAGTGGAATTGAGGTGTCACTCTCTTCTGAGCTACTGTAGACAATCACTTTCTTTTGGTGACCAGCGTATACAGCCATGCCACTGGCACAACTCTCAGAAATGTACTTTGCACTAGTTGCTCCGTGCTTGTGGAACCAACTGCCACCTGACAAATGTGATTCCCCCTACATTTCTGCCTTTAAATCAAGGCTCAAAACCCATATGTACACCCTGGTGTTTCCTCCCCATTAACTATCTTACCTCTGCACTACTATCTGTGTTTATGTGGATGTATGGGCTTTACGTCTTTTATTTTGGTTATCGTTATTTTACCTTCATTGTTTACCTACTGAATGCACTATGTACAGCACTTTGGACAGTGCAAACTGTCATAAATGTGCTTTTATAAATAAATTTTACTTACTTACTTACTTATAACTCACCTAGGCACTTTCGCACAAATCACCCCATCCCCAGAATTTTGGATAATAGGCATGATGCAGCAATTTAGGGCTGACATCGTGCTAACTATATAGACTCAAAGTGTAGCATACCAAAGCACTAAAACATGTGTCAAATGTTTTCAAACGTGTCTATAATTGTTCAGACACAATAATCAAAAAACCTTGATCATGGAAATTTTACTTTGAAAGGCAAAACACAGTTTTTTGAGCTTAAATGTGCTTATATCTTATTCCTTGTGTCTCCCTTCTTTACAGGATGAGTCAAATGGATGGCTCTTCTTAAATATGTGGTCACATTTCCAATTTCTTCCACGGTTTTCTAGAAACAAGGGGTTTTGCAACTTCCAAAATGCACAACTCACCCCACTTTCCCCTATATATTACGTCATATCCACTCATGTGCAGATACTTTTATTTGCTGAAGCATTATATGTAACAAAAAACAATCAACAGTGTATCAAGGGCTGTGGCCTCTGAGTGTTTGGTACAGGGCCCTGGTGCAGTTGCCCCCGTGGTACCCAGCCTCGCCAGAACAAATAAGTAGATAAGTAGGCCTAATGCCTCGTTTCCACCGAGTAGAGCGGGTCGGATCGGAGCGGTTCGGTCTGGGTAGTTTGGCTTTTCATTTGCCAAAAGTTGGGTAGGGTACGGTTTAAGCGCACCTAACCGCTCTGAGCTGCTCCTAATCTCAGTACTCCTCCGTAGGGGTACTAGCCGCCTGAAAGGGTGCCTAAAAGGCAGAGCTACACACTGCTGTCATTTGATTGGTCGAAAGAATCATTTCCGTCATGTGTAGTCATCTCGGCAAGAGTGAAGAGAGTCTTGTGTTTTGGCGAAAATGTGAGCACAGCACTGTTTATTGTTTGGTGTTTTTCCTCGTCAATACATTAATCAGTTGGCTACACTGTGTCCCACTGCTAGTCACGTAGCTGCCGTAGCCAGCACTGTTCGCTCACTGTCTCTATGAGTAGCACCGAGCCGTCTCTGTGCTCACAACAACACGGGGGGAATAAATAAAGAAGCGGCTGGTTTGACCAAGCAAAAACGAGAGACCGCTGGCTTGACCACAGTTGTTCCACAGCCCGATAGTTTGACCCACATTCTGGCGGCGGCTATCGCACTCCAGCCTAAACCCCGCCCAACCAATAAGGGTAGGGTCGGCGGTGGAAACACCACCGAGATTCTTAAAAGTGAGCTGTCCCGCTCTGAGCCGCTCCGACCCGACCCGCTCTACTCGGTGGAAACGAGGCATAAGCAGGCTAAGTAACTTTATTTATAGCACCTTTCATGGGGCGGCAGTGGCGAAGTGGGTAGGGAGCTCGCCTCTGGTGTGCAGGGTCGGAGGTTCGATCCCCCGTCTCCCCGCCACATGTCGAAGTGTCCCTGGGCAAGACACTGAACCCCAAATTGCTCCCGATAGTTAGCTTAGTTAGCTTAGCACCGTAGTGCTAAAGCCTACCCTGCGTGGTTGCTGCTGCTATCGGTGTATGAATGTGTGTGTGACTGGGTGAATGTGTACAAAAAAACAATGTGTAAAGCGCTCTGAGTCTGTGAATAACGGAGATATAGCGCTATACAAGTCCATTTACCATGAGCATGGAGTCACAAATGGCTTCATACAGGCAAAAGCATAAAAATGATACAGAACACAGTGACAAATGATAGAAACTGAAGTATAGCCTACTAAGACATAAAACGCAATTAAAAGCTAAAACTAAGAATTACGAGATAAACCACTGTAAAAAGTAGAGTAATAGGCCTAATGCCTCGTTTCCACCGAGTAGAGCGGGTCGGGTCGGAGCGGCTCAGAGCGGGACAGCTCGCTTTTAAGAATCTCGGTGGTGTTTCCACCGCCAAAACCAACTGATTCATTTAATGACGAGGAAAAACACAATTTTTGCCAAAACACAAGACTCTCTTCACTCTTGCCGAGGTGACTACACACGGCGGAAATGATTATTTAGACCAATAAACGGACGGCATGCGTAGGCTAGGCTACCCCAACGGAGGAGTACCGAAATTAGGAGCAGCCGAGCGGTTAGGTGCGCTTAAACCGTACCCTACCCAATTTTTGGCAAGTGAAAAGCCAAACTACCCGGACCGAACCGCTCTACTCGGTGGAAACGAGGCATAAGAGTAAAAGAGAGAAGCAACACAGGCCTACTAAAGCAAGAATATCTTGAGCTGCTTTTTGGATTTTTCCACAGAAAATAGCCAGCACATATTTCATATTGAGCTGAACTGAAACGCTTGTATGGTTTATATTATTTTATATAACTAAATCAGAAGTTAACTGTTAAGTCACCATTACCAACATTATTAGACACATCATCAACAGCTGACCCCTGCCAGCGGAACCTTTGTAAAGGAAAGAGGGGTGGTGTTTCGCTGTAGCACCGCTCAGCTGTTTATTTCCTGTCAGAAGCGGAAATAGAGGCAGGGGGCTTGTGGAGGTGACCGAATGGTAGATAGGAGAAACTCTTTGGAAATATTAGCTTAGCGCGTAGCCTAAGCAAACAGAACATATTACTTTTAGCTAGCGGTGTTTCAACCTCGTCGGTGCCATGGGAGCTCACCTGGTTAGACGGTACGTCACCGAGACAGACACCGAGCCGGACCCGGCGAGGAAGCGCGACATCGACCCCCAGATCGGCTTCGACGTGAGGAAAGAGAGAGGTTTGTCTGCAGCCTGGAGAAGCGCATTACTGCATCCTGCAATGCGATCTGAATCTGAAACTGATCTCCCTATCAGCCCTGCTAGTCCAACTTTTCAAACTTTAGCCTTACTAGCTTTGTCCTAAGGGCAGTAGTTGATACAATGGTTAGCTTAGCGGCTAACTGCTGTAAGTGGAGTTCAGAGGAAAGTGAACTGCTGCTCTTTGGCCTGTTCCTGTCCGGGGCCAACCTGCTTCTCCCAGAAAACAACCCACATCATTCTGTTTCACAAGAAATACGAAAACATTAAATTTAACTCAGACCTCATTTAAAACCGAAAATTAAACTCTGACCTTCTCAACTAGGCCTTCTTCCAATACTTGAGGTGAACCCGGATTTAATAGGCTACCAGAACAATACCAAATCCTATGTTTATGCTTCATAAGCAATGCACACTTTGCATAAATGTACTGCCTATCAATGGTGGAGGAAGTATTCAGACCCTTTACTTAAAGGTGCACTGTTCAGTTTTAGAAGGGGTTTGTTTACATTTGCTATGCAGAGCCTGCAGGTAGTTTACAAAACATATTTAGTCTACATGTGATTCTTAGTATTGAATAATTATATAATCATAAATGATAATGAAATTAGTTTGAGGCACCTGGAACCAAACTGTGAGCCGTGCTGCTGTAAACAACAACAGATAAACAGTGTTCCAGGGATCCAATGTCCCTGAGAGTAAAGTTTATTTATACAGTTATGAGAATATACTTGATACAATTAACTTCTCGCATACCAAAAGTTACATGTGCACCATTCAGGTAAAGACTGTTCTATTACCAGTTTTGGATTATTATTACTCAATGCATTAATGTGAAAACAGGTTTTGTAGTGATGTGAGGAGGAGCACGGTTTGTAAGGGACTACAAATTAATTTTATTTTCATTGTGAATAAGTATATATTTCTGTATTCATAAATTGATAGTTTGGTTGGTAAAAATAAATATAATTTAAAGGAAAAGCAGCAAATACTCAACTTTGAGAAGCTTGAAACGTTGCATTTTTGGTATTTTGAAATATTTGCACAGTACAAATGACTTTTTTGTATTATCAAAATATTCAATACAAAATAACATTTGTCAATTTAAATGATCTAATTGTTCATCTCTGTGCTTGTAGGCCTATATACAGTCACCTAGTATACAACATTTTATAAACACTAAAATCTTTATTTGTGTCTTTTGGTAATATATTGATTCCTTGCGGGGATAGACCCAAATAATGTCTTAGTATTTGTTTAGAGGAGTTAAAACATCTAGAAATTTCTCAGATTAGTATGTATTGTTGAAGAATATGCCGAGCCTTTATCCTGTACACGACTTACCTTACAGATAATACATCCACGCCCATATGGTAACATCAGACATTTTTATCCCTTTGCCAGAGATGATAGCAAGCCAGGAGCAGAATGAACTTGGCCCAGCTGCCTTTGGAGCAGAGGGACTACTGTGCTCACCACCTCCTGACACTCATGAAGTGCAAGAGGGACAACTGGCCCAACTTCCTGGCCTGCAAGCATGAGAGGCACGACTGGGACTACTGCCAACACCAGGAGTAAGTGTTTAAATGTGCTCAGTAAGTAGCTGAGACATCAAGAGGTTTGGTTTATCATTATTTTGTGGGACTGACTCTCCAAGACCAGATTCTTTCTAATACCCACTTAATTAGCATGACTGTATGCAAGTCCATGTGTTATGTGTAGCCTGTAACATGTTAGTTTTCCACTAAAACTGTCCCTGCGTTCCAAATCGCATACTTTACTTTTTTCTATTCTACATACTACATCTGACGATAATCTAGTTAGGATGCAGAAGGCATACTATTGGGACATACTTTTACTTATTTATTTCATCATAACATTGCGCCTTGATCTTGCCTCTTGCTTTTATATCCGTCGCATCCCCGTTTGTTTTCATATTATGTTCATACGTCACTTCAGGTTCGCACTGGATTATGGGTCAGAATCGCCCAAATAGAATGCTGTTTTCAACACAAAAAATTGTGGCCGGATGTAGTAGACATCCGGGTCTTTCTAACCATCCTAAATTTGGCCACACAAATCGGGACATACTAAATCTTTTTTCTACCATACTAAATAGTAGAAAATATGCGATTAGGAACGCAGGGTGTGACTTTCCTAAAAAAACGTAGTAATAACTTGTAATGGCACCTTGCAGTATATTCAAGATTTCGCTATTTCAGTTGAACACCTTTAACTTTTATCTTGTCAAAGATTTGATATCAACTCTTTACCTTGTTTTTGTGTTTGCAGCTATGTGATGCGTATGAAGGAGTACGAGAGAGAGAGAAGACTCCAGCTGAGGAAGAAGAGGATCGAGTCTCAGCCAGAAG
This sequence comes from Ammodytes dubius, assembly GCA_026122265.1. Taxonomy (NCBI): domain Eukaryota; kingdom Metazoa; phylum Chordata; class Actinopteri; order Uranoscopiformes; family Ammodytidae; genus Ammodytes; species Ammodytes dubius. The sequence goes on along the minus strand of CM047506.1, from coordinate 4,945,969 downwards.
CTGCATGATCAGTACATCCTTTGGTCCTTCTTCTTCTCCTCTGTATATATGTGCTTCTGTCCACAATAAACAATATTGTTTAAGCTCTACAACCCTCAGCCTTATTAATGACAAAAACCGTTGTAGGCCCTACTAATCTAATTAGCAAAGCACTTATTCTTTGCAGATTGTACTTAAAAACACCATCTCCTTTCTTCAGATTTATTTTTTTTCTTTTACCCCAATATAGATAAACTACCTTCATGAATGTTTGACTGAAGGTTCATACAAATTGAATTTACATTTTTTACATACAGTGCTGCTCAACATTTTGTGAACCTCTTGAGCATTTTGGAATTTTATTCAGTTTAACCATTAATCATAAATTTTTTTCAATACCAGTATTTTTTATATGAAATAACAGATGTTTTTTTATAATTTCAAAAGTTTTTTTTTCTGTAAATCAATTGTTAAAACAGATAAATTATTTGCCGACTTTTGTATGTGCAAAAGTTTGTGAACCCTGAGCTGCATTGCTTAAATCGAGCAGGTAAACACAATCGGGTGGGCCAAATTGTGTGATGAAATGGACCAATGTAATGAGAGATCTTTAGGGAAGAAATTGGCAGCACTAGATAAAACCAGGTCAGTTTAGGCCCACCAAAGTGAACCCATACAGGTCAGACAACTAAAAGGGAAAGAAAATCTCAGAGGATCTCAGGAATAGAGTTTTGATGTTGCATATTTGCCTGGGGACAGCTATAAATTAATTTAAAAAAAGTTTGAGCTCTATCGGTCCACCTTGAGGCAAATTATCTACAAATGGAGAGCTTTAAGAGTGACTGAACATCTGTTTAGAAATGGACTTCCTTCAAAAATACCCACAAGCGCCACAAGAAAAGTGATTTTTTTTGGTAAAGGCCAACCCAAACATTACATCTGTAGATTTGCAGACCATTTGCCACCACCGTTCTTCACTTGGGAGATTCTCTTGGTGGTAGGCAGAGTTGCGTTTTAGCACAAACATGGCGGTTTTGGTTATGACCAAACAGTTACATTTTGGACTAAAGAATAGACTTCCAGAAGACTTCAGGTATCTCCAGGTGCTCTCTGGCAAAGTTGTGACACGCAGTTTTTTTTTTTTGAGAGAGCAGAGGCTTCTTCAGCAACCCTCCCATGGTAGCCACGTTGACTGAATTTTCTTCTTATTCTGAAACCATGCACATCTGTCCCAGATGCTGCAAGAGAGGTCTGCAAATCACTAAATGTAATGTTTGGGTTGGCTTTTACCTGAAAAATCACTTTTCTTGTGGCGCTTGTGGATGTTTTTGAAGGAAGTCAACATCTAGGCAGATGTTCAGTCACTCCTAAAGCTCTCCACTTGCAGATGATTTGCCACATGGTGGACCGATGGAGCTCAAACTTTTTCAAATCAATTTATAGCTGTCTTCAGACACATTTGCAACATCACAAGACTATTCTTGGGATCCTCTGAGATTTCCTTTCCCCTTGGCATGTCTGACCTGTATGGGTTCACTTTGGTGAGCCTAAACTGATCTGTTTTATCTAGTGCCGTTCAATTTCTTCCCTAAAGATCTCTAATTACATTGGTCCATTTCATCACTCAATTTGGCCCACCTGATTATGTTCACCTGCTCGATTTAAGCAATAAAGCCCAGGGTTCACACATTTTTGCATATACAAAAGTTGGCAAATCGTTTGTTTTATCTTTATCATTTTAACATTTGATTTCCGGAAAATAATTTTTTTGAATTGATAAACAAACATCTGTTATTTCATATAAAAAATACTGGTATTGATCAAATTGAATGATTAATGGTTAAAAGAAATACAATTCCAAAAGGCTCAAGGGGTTCACAAACTTTCAAGCAGCACTATACAGGATTTTTTTTTTTGTTGTTTTCTACAGTTCCTGGAGGGGTGGCCTGTGACAAACATCCATATTTGAACATATTGTGCAGATGCCACTCATTTTTTGCATATTGGGAAAAGTCTAATATGATCAATATTAAATGTTCACTGTTACAAAGCTTTACTCTTCCCAGACACGACGGGTGGTGGCAGCACAGTCTTTGTTACTGTAAGTAAGAGCCATTGACCCTTTTTCCTTGTTTGTTTGCTTATATTGTCTTGCTATGCCCAATTCGACCGCCTGGTGGCGGGACTGAACCGGTTGCAAGGCTATTAATCGGGCACACTCACACTAGCCAGGTGCTTGCATGCCGGAAGGCAAATAGTTTTCGACCGTGCCATGGAGCTTACATGTTTACAGTGGAATCAAGTTGTCTGTTCAAGTCTAACCTTAAAGCTCCCATATTGTGCAAATGCACTTTTCCAATGTTTTTGAATATAATTATGGGTCTACGGTGTGCCTACAGACTGCCAAAGTATCAAAAAAAAGAAAGCTCTCTCCTTTTCTCACTCTCCCCTTTTCTGAAACCCTCCACCTCTCCACCCAATATACTCCAGGCAGTCAGAATTCTCCCCATTTCTGACGTCAAAAACTGTGCAGTCCACCCCCCTATTTCTTATTGGTCCACGGCCCCGAGATCCTCTCGAAAAATATTCCTTCACCCCCATGTTGTTTGCTTGTTGCTAAGCGACAAGATGCCTGTAGTACGGCAAAACATTATGAATGTTGCATAATCCACTAATTTATCTTAACCACAGCAGCCTCATTTTTAATAACACAATGGATAGGAAGCTACTTGTGCTTTTTTTCAAACAGTGAAACTGAAATAAATGTTTTTATTGGTATTTTTGCCTGACTGGTGTATAGCTATTAGCTTTGGGACAAGCATTCGGCTTTTGCTCATAAAAACATATTTTTATTCCCCACACCAGTCTGGAAATGCCTCGTTTTTAACAGGACAAAGGATTGGAAGGTATACTGAAGAAGTCTGACTTTGAAGATAATTTTTTCACTGATTTTAGTGGTATTGTTAGCAGCTAGCTCCCGAGCTAGCTTCACAGTAGCCACCATCTTTTGCAGCATTTTTATTGTGAACATGCCGTTTCCATTAGCGTGTGGCTGTCAGTGCATCTGTATGAACATAGTCTTTCATGTAGACAAGGATAGGTCATGTCAAACTGTTCAAAGTGCGTTACTAGCACTAGACTTGGTTCTTCTCATGGGTAGGCTAAACCTAACTGTGCTAACAATGATGACTATACGTCATCATTGTTTACAAACAGACAGAGGGCGAGGCGTATCTGGCTTCGCTTCCGGACAGGGGGCGGGGGGAGCTCAAAGATTGTATATTTACGAGGGGAGCTGCAGCTCTTTTTAAAAAATAGGCCATTGTGAGATTAGCTGAACATCAGCATAGTACAATAAATTATCTGAAAGTTTTTTTCAGCAAACAATTGAAGAAAAACGTATTAGGGACCATTAAGACCATATAATATGGTGTATAATAGAACCGAAAAGTGTATAATATGGGAGCTTTAAGCGAATAATCGAAGCATCATAAAACACTAAAGAAACGAGTCGACATTCGTAAATTGTTAACTGAATCTGTATGGCTATAGGCACCAAACGACATGCAGCCAGTGGCTAATGGGAAGCCTCTACAGTTACAATAACACACAAAGTAAACAAGGCAATGACTTTTTGGTTAACCTTTTTTTTTTAAATAAATTACTTGAGCCATCAACAAAATTAAATTCTGTGATGGTTTCAAATTAAGATGAAGGGATATCAAAACTGAACAGTTTTAAGATACAGATTCAGCCCTAAAACAGTATGAGATGATACAAGAACGGTTAGACCTCTTTACAATTATACACTGAAACAGCATAAAGGTGAAGATGCACATGAGTTCATTAACCAATAAGGAGGGGGAGAGTTTTTGGACAATAAAAAAAGCAGAGCAAGTGTAGCGTTTTACATTTTCACTCGACATGACAGGGATTGCAGACAGGAAGGGGATGTGGGGCGGGGTTAGCTCCCTTTAATCAGTCAGTCTACTAGGTTCCAGTGTAGATTTTTTTTTTTGGAGGGTGGGAAAAGGGAAGGCACCCTCCCCAGGTAGCGTTAGGGGGATGTACTTGACTCCTTCACACGAGGAGAGCTGAAAGCAGGGAGGGTGAGGGAGCGCTCAAGCAGTCCTCTACTACAGGACAAAGGGCAGGATAGGTGAGCGGAGGGGAGGGTAGTCCCTGAACTCCTTCAGGTAGCTGCGGTGCTTCCCCTTGGCCCACACGGTCATCTGGATGAAGCCCACCAGGCAGAAGAAGGCCACCGGTGCACACTGGGTCATCAGCGTGAAGCCAAACCAGGAGCCCAACTGCAAGAGGAGCAAGGGGCAAGTTTTACTTAATAACTTTCAGGATGCTTTCAAAGCAAAGAAAAAAGGTAAGGTACATAAATGCAATGAAAGAAGCTAAACATGGGATTATATCATCAGAGGATAAAACTGTTTTTGATTTAAAATTTGATGATTCCCCACTATATTTTCAAGCAATGATGCCACGTTCACAGAGAGAAACTCATCTGCCATCATTTGATGAATATTACCTCATAGGTGTAGTTGGGGCAGGAGACCAACAGGAAGATCCAGGTGAACGGGTTCTTAGTTGGATAGGGAATCTTCCTGGTCTTAGAGCCTGGATACAAGTAGCAAAAGAAAAGGAATGTCAGAGGAAGTGTGTGTGTGTGTGTGTGTGTGTGTGTGTGTGTGTGTGTGTGTAATTGCTGCTCGTTCTTTTGTTTATATCTGATCCAAAGTCCACATACTGAATAATGATATTCCAATGTAACTGTTTCCAACATGAACACAAAATGTTTCCGACATGTATGAGGTTTTTTATTTGGCATAAGAGGTTTCTGTTCCCCCTACTCACTGGTTTGCAACATAATCTACATAGCATGGTTGAGAAGCATGTGTTTCAGAATTTCTATTTATGACACACTAACCATATAGCTTGCTTTGTCAATATTTAATGTTACAGGGGAATATCTAAAATGTGAAATTGTGTTTTTAGAGGCTTGAACTAAAAAAAGGCACTCAAAACATATCTGTATACAACCTCATTTTAAAGATAATATGCCGTGTTTCCTTGTTATAAGAGCCATGACCATGGACATTTTTCAATACAAAGAAATGTCAAATATGCATTGCTGTTTTTTCTAAATAAGAGGACAGTGCAGTTGTGTGCGTGCTTGAGTGAGTGATTGACAGGGGTGTTTGTACCTGGTGGACGGAGGTTCCGCAGGGCAATGTGGATGGAAAAGTTGCCAATCTGACAGAACTAAGAAAGAAACCAGTCCCACAATGATTAAATGTGTATGCATGCACTCTCATTGCACACTTTGGAGTATAACAAAAGAGATAAATAAGTTACACAAAAACACAACAAAAAAAAGCTATTTAAATTGTGCACGTTACTTGTTTTTGTGCATTTTTCAGTCATGTTAAATCAAAGGTATGATAAAATACAGGACAAAGTGTGAGTGGTAGAGTTATCCTTACCAAAAATATGATGAGGGCCAGTCTGATTTGTTGCTCCCCGTACACTGCAAAAAGACACAGATCACATGGGTGATGGTGAGAAGGAGTTCATGGCACATTGGTTTACAGTATGTATGTGTGTTGAGTGTATGGATTTGGTAGGGTGCATTGCATGCTCACTGGGTGGTGTGTACAGCGGGTGGTTGATGTAGTAGGCCATCCATGCTGCAAAGCCCCAGTAGTAGGTACAGTTCTGAAACGAAGAATGTGACAGGAACATTTAACAGTGTTTTTTTCAAATCGTATACGGATCATTGATTCACCTCTGCACATATTAATGAAGGACACGCGATAGTTTGAGTAGGAGAAAGTATCTCACCTTAAAAATGTTGCGTAACGGCATTGTTCCATGCGAGAAGCGGTGGACAAACAGCGTCTCCAACAGCCTCTTGCAGTAGTGGAAAGAGTGACACATACACGCAAGGCTGGAAAGAGCACAGGCAGTTGGGTTAGGTTGACTAGTTATTATAACGAGGGTGCAGGTACTGTACTATACTATACTATTCTACATTGAAGTCAATCTAGCATGACTTAAAGCAGTGGTTCTCAATTATTTTTATACTATTGAGAACCTGCTAATATTTATTTATTTATTATTATTATTATATCTACAGTATTTCACAAAAAGTGAGTACACCCCTCACATTTCTTCAACTATTTCATTATATCTTTTCATGGGACCACACTGAAGAAATGACACTTTGATACAATGTAAAGTAGTCAGTGTACAGCTTGTGTACACAGTGTAAATTTACTGTCCCCTCAAAATAACTCGACACACAGCCATTAGTGTCTAAAGTGCTGGCAACAAAAGTGAGTACACCCCTAAGTGAAAAAGTCCAAATTGGGCCCAAAGTGTCAATATTTTGTGTTGCCACCATTATTTTCCAGCACTGCCTTAACCCTCTTGGGCATGGAGTTCACCAGAACTTCACAGGTTGCCACTGAAATCCTCTTCCACTCATTCATGACGACATCAAGGAGCTGGTGGAAATTAGAGACCTTGCGCCTCTCCATCTTCCGTTTGAGGATGCCCCAAAGATTCTCAATAGGGTTTAGGTTGGGAGACATGCTTGGCCAGTCCATCACCTTTACCCTCAGCTTCTGTAGCAAGGCAGTGGTCGTTCGGAGGTGTGTTTGGGGTCGTTATCATGTTGCAGTACTGCCCTGCGGTCCAGTTTATGAAGGGAGGGGATCATGCTCTGCTTCAGTATGTCACAGTACATGTTAGCATTCAATGAACTGTAGCTCCCCAGTGCTGGCAGCACTCATGCAGCCCCAGACCATGACACTCCAACCACCATGCTTGACTATAGGCAAGACACACTTGTCTTTGTACTCCTCACCTGGTTGCCGCCCCACACTCTTAACACCATCTGAACCAAATAAATGTATCTTGGTCTCATCAGACCACAGGATATGGTTGCAGTAATCCATGTCCGTAGTCTGCTTGTCTTCAGCAACCCTTTTGTGGGGTTTCTTGTGCATCATCTTTAGAATAGGCTTCCATCTGGGACAACAGCCTTGCAGACCAGTATGATGCAGTGTGTGGTGTATGGTCTGAGCACTGACAGGTTGACCCCCCGACCCCTTCAAGCCCTTCAGCAATGCTGGCAGCACTCATACGTCTATTTTCCAAAGCCAACCTCCGGGTATGATGCTGAGCACGTGCACTCAACCTTCGTAAACTGGGCTGCAGGGCAGTATTGCAACATGATAACGACCCCAAACACACCTCCAAGACGACCACTGCTTTGCTAAAGAAGCTGAGGGTAAAGATGATGGACTGGCCAAGCATGTCTCCAGACCTAAACCCTATTGAGCATCTTTGGGGCATCCTCAAACGGAAGATGGAGGAGCGCAAGTTCTCTAATATCCACCAGCTCCGTGATGCTGTCATGAATGGGTGGAAGAGGATTCCAGTGGCAACCTGTGAAGCTCTGGTGAACTCCATGCCCAAGAGGCTTAAGGCAGTGCTGGAAAATAATGGTGGCAACACAAAATATTGACACTTTGGGCCCAATTTGGACATTTTCACTTAGGGGTGTACTCACTTTTGTTGCCAGCAGTTTAGACATTAATGGCTGTGTGTCGAGTTATTTTGAGGGGACAGTAAATTTACACTGTTATACAAGCTGTACACTAACTAATTTACATTGTATCAAAGTTTCATTTATTCAGTGTTGTCCCATGGAAAGATAAATGTGAGGGGTGTACTCACTTTTGTGAGATACTGTATATATTATTATCTGTACAAAACCACTGTATGAGTTTCTGGCACGAGCATTCTGCATACAATCACCTTATTATCAAATTAGATAACAAAAAATAGCTGAGATAACTTCTGCAGCAAAAAAATTCAAAGTTCAGTTTATTAGCTCAATTTGTAACATTTAAACAAGACTGCTCAGTCTGTGTGAATCTCAGGACAGAGAAACAAGAGCAAATGATTCACTGAAGTTTGCATTTCATTAAACATTTTTTTAACTGTAAACATAGTTAAGGTGGTGTTTTTTTATTATTATAGGCCAATAGGCCTTCTGTGATGCGATAACCAATAATTCTAGTCTACTTGCTTGATTTCTTTTTAAATAGCCAACAGAGACACGTGGAGACACATGTGGGCATTTATTTCCTGCAAATCGCGGCCTTTCGTGTATGACCATACACAAGCACACATCGCGCTTGCTAGCACTTAAAAAAAAAAAAAAAAAAAATCAGTTGGAATCAGTTTCTCTCATTCAACTACAACTAATCTAGTTTGTAGTTGAATGAGGGAAAGAGTGATAGCTGAAGGATGAGCTCACTAAACCAGTAGGGACATTTTATATTATAGTATTCTATCACTATTTGTTTTGTGCCAAAGGCAAATTTCCATTTCATACTGTATAAGGAAAGGGACAATAAAGTGTCTTATCTTAACTATATGACGGAATTTCAAATGCTTGTGTGTATTTCTGTTGGAGACACTCACTGTACGACCCAGTGTTTACTGGTGGTAAAGTCATATTTGGGTGCGTAGATAAAAGGAACCCTGAAGTAGAACATCAGATAGATGACCAGAGGGCCAGCGTACTCCGTCAGAAAGACCTAAAAAAAACAATTAGGATAAGATGAGAAAGGAGCATTATTACGTATTGTCATGTTATTTATATATTATAATGTTGAGGGAACTTCCCTGCACCACACACACACACACACACACACACACACACACACACACACACACACACACACACACACACACACACACACACACACACACACACACACACACACACACACACACACACACACACACACACACACACACACAAAAGTCTCAATATAGCTCTGCTTGATCCCATCACAGTGTGATGTATGTGGGCTTGTCAGGACTGCTGGGCCCGTCTGTCACAGAGCAAAGTGTTGTTGTACTCACAGTGACCCAGCTGATCTGGGCTCCCAGGTCTCTGAAGTAGAAGGTTGCCGTGGTTCCCACAGGGAGGTGCTGCAGAACGTCATCGTCCTTCAGAGACTTCCCCTCTGAAACGCACAGACACACAGACACAGACACGCATTTAGTAAATTATGAGTTGAAAATAAATACCAAAATACCTTGTTTTGATGGACAATAGCGCTTTGGCTGACTCACTGGCATCGAGGCGGATGGACTGTCTTGCTGGGTACCACTGAGGATCTGAAACGGACAGATAAATACTTCACACACATCTCAAGGCATGACGTAAAGTGAGTATTTCTGGGTGTTCCGTCCGTGTGATGTTAAGTCAGTTTATGATCGCCTGGAGAGAGATGACACTCACGGCTCTTGTGGAACATAGACTTGATCTCCCCGATAGTGGCATTTGGCTCCACCTACAAAGAACACCACAATAAATAAGTGGAGAGAAACACACTGTTGTGGGAAATATTGCATATGACATATCTCTGAACTCATATATTGAAATGCTTACTTAACCATTGTTTTATATAGACTTATAAGTGTAATTGGATATACTGCATGTTTGTTTGTGACTGAAACTGAGATGTAGATGGCCCAACGACCACTCAGACAGCCACGCCTATGTTTAACTTATTCACAATTACTCCTATTGTCCTATGTTCAAACTCCTCCCATGGTTAAGATATGTACAATTAGTCTGTCTGCCTGCCTGAAACAATGTGCTTAAATACCCGTCTCTCCTACGAAACGAGGCTCACTCTTTCATTCACTTTCCCTGTGTCTGCATTAGTGGCCTCTCCGCGGAGATCCTTGCTTTATGATTGAATAAAACCTATTGCTACTATTAACGTATCACTGTTGCTTAATTTTCCCATTACAGTTGGCGAGCTAGCTGGACGGAGAGACGACTGGAGCAACACGGGGCCGACAACAGTTTTTTTTGGTTGATCACCTGATTCTTTGAACTCATCTCGCACAAAACTTCCCTTTTAAAACTCGGGAAAGAGAGGAATTCTGTTGCTCGTCCCGTGAAAACTCTGCCGTCTCCTCCTAAAAGTACCGGTAAGTGAGGGGTTAATTTTATTTAAAAGGCATATACAATTGGGTAAAAGTGAGTTACTTCTGAGCGAAATCTCTGCGAGAGCCGTCGCGGGATGCAGCTGGGCCGGAACTCGGTTTCCTTGCAAAAGTGAGGCAGGCTGCTGTTTAGTTTTGGCTTGGGTGCATTTCGGCGACACTATCGTATTGAATAGTCTTTCCGATGAAGCACGCGCACTAAGTTGACGAATTAGTCTTAAAGTCTAAAGGTTGTAGATAGAGCTGATCCTGAAAGTAGGCACATATGGTTTTCCTTGTTTACTGGTTAAATCGACGGATTGAAAACAAGTTATTTCGGCCAGGGTTTTTGTAGCCCATGTATAAAAAATTGCCAGTGGAGGTAGTTAGAAGACTATCACTTTTACAGACCAAGATACTGTTGTTTTAGCGGGGTTTTTCATTTTAATCATATAGCAACGACTTTGAGATCTCATAAGTGTTTTATTGTATTGTCTTGTTGTTCTTTCATTCTGTTTTGCTTTGAGTTAACTAGACACGGTGCCACACAAGGAAAAAGGTAAGTGTTAACTTGCGTTGTGTTTTATTCTGGACGCATTGCGTTTTCACCGCGTTTTCCTTCTTCCTCCTAAATCCACCATGGCTAAGCTCAACACCACTAAAGCATGGTCTCAGGCAACTGCAAACTCCCATTTCAGTTTTTTACTGTTAGTATCCCGTTCACTCTACACTATACATATAGACCCATTTGCTTTTAGCATTCAGGCCTGTAACCTTAAGGCATCATAGGTCTTTTAGCTACCATTTGATTCCCAGTTCAGATGACCTTGCCATTTCTTTGTCTAAAGCTAGCAGCCTATCTGCCTTAATTCCTTTTGAGTTTGGAGTTGTCCTGTTTAAGGGAACATTGTGCAAAGTCTTTTTCTGTGGCTAGACTAGCCACACGCAAAACCAGGAGCCGGCCTTCGTGGCTGGTTGACGTGTTTTCACTTGATTTTGCTAGTTTTTGATTACTTTCAGAGGATTTTACTGTGGGCTCATTTGGCGCCATGTTCATTTCCGCTGCTCTCTCCAGCAGAGGAGCAGCGTCAAACGATTCATTTGTTTCCCTAGGTCACTGTTGTGAATGTCTGCTCTTCTATCTAGCCTAGCTTATGGATATGCCTTAGTCACTTTTTGCCTTCAATTTCAGCTGCCCATGTCAGTATTGTTTTGGTTTACACATTTGCGAATGTAGGCTAACTTACCTTCTGCTTAGAGTATTTCTTTTGTTATTGTTATCATTTGTCTGCTGTGGCCCACTTCCAAGGTGTGAGTATCCTCCCTGTGTTTTGCTTAGTTCAACCATCTCATCATTTGCATCTTCCTTTTGTCTAATCCTCCGTCCTGGCCATGGCCTTTTGTCTTGTGTTCACCATGTGTAAATTGCTGGGATTGACTGTGTTTTCCCTCTGCCTGTTTTCCCCCAATGTTTTATGGGAACTTTTTGCTAAAACTTGTCTGATTTAATGCTGTTTTCTTCCCATGTCTAAAATAATTTGTTCTGTCTGGTTTTCAGTCTCCCTTCAGCACGACAGGGACACTGCCACCTAAGTTGACTCTGTTAACAATTGCTTTTGTCTACACCTCCTGTGTTTACATGTACCCTCTGTAGCAAAAAGGGCTACTCTCATTTTTGCAGTCATGGCTGGACTAGCCTGTATACATGCATGTGTCACTTCTGCCACGTTTCTAGCATTAATTTTGGTTACATCTTGCCTCCTTTTAGAAAGGGGACTAGTTGATCTGCTTTAAAAACTACATTTCCTGGTTCAAGCCAACTCACTCATTTACATCTCTTTAAACCACAGATAAACATGCACAGCCACTCTTAAAGAAGCTGTATTGTTTTCTTGATTGCTCATTTCTTTTAGATCCACCTTTTGTAGGCCCAGCCAACATGCCCATTTTCCTTCTCAATAGCACAGACACCCATGTTTTTACATTTATGTAAGTATCTCCCCCTTGTTTCACTATAGCCTTGCACCACTGTCGCTGTGACAATCACATTTGCTGATAGCCCACTCACCGTTTTGATCGGCCATCAGTGCCTTTAAAACATGCAATGCTAGGCAGTTACTTATTTTCTGTTATAATTGAACTATTTTTGGCTGCTTGCACTAACTTTTCCTCCTGCAGGTATGCTATTTAATTCTTTCTCCTATGAACACTCGTGTTCATGCAACTTGGTCATTTGTTAGGCTCTACATTTAGGTTGGTTTAGCCTGTTGCCAGTGGGCTGTTTTATGTTTGCTACACAGTGTAGGAGCAATCTTGTTTGGTGTTCTGTCCTAGAGCAAGCTAGAGTGAGAGAGGTTGTTGGTGCGTTAGTTGTTTTGTTGTTATGGTTCTTGTTGTTTTCGAGCTGAGGTGTTTTTTCTTTTATGTGTCTGTTTTGCAGAGTTCTGATCTCTGATTTCGCCAAAATCAGTCAGTTGGCTTGTTTTTCTCTCCTGTTCTCTCTCTGTTGTTGCCAGCATCTTTGAATGCTTGACTTTTGATTTTGTTTGAATTAACTCTGTGCACTTGGGTGTGCATTTCAGTTGATTTATTGCGCGCAGCGATCGTTTAAGTTTTACTTAAACTTGTTTCTTGTTTTGCTACTAACTTCATTTTTGCTTCCAGACTCTTAGGTGCTGTATATTTCCCTGGAAATATGCTTATCTCATTCTTTTCCCATACCTGGTATCTTTTATGTTTCTTTTTACTGTTTCTCACGTTCTGTGGTTTTCCTAAATCCTAACACAACTCATTTTAACACAACTAACTTTGCAATTTGTTTTGTTTTATTTGCTGCACATTATCAACATTTTGCTGCAAACTTGTTGATGTTTCACCACAGTTTACATTGTTGGCCTTGCAGGTCCAATCGGTAAGTTTTGGTATGGTTACGTTTTGCTTGATGACTGCATCCAAAAGGTAAGATCACTTTGTTTATTTGACAAGTCAACATTGTTGTTCTTTATGGTTTTGACTTTCTGCTATAAGTGTTATCTTCTTTCCTTTTTAAACTAATTTAGTGGGCCTTTTCTCAATTTGCAATATTGATACCTCATGTCGCTGTCTCTTTGATTATATTTGAACAATATCCTTCTCTCCTCTATGCGTCACAGTGTATGCAGCAGTGTTTCCCCTGTCCTGTCCTGTTCTGGAAAAGCCTACACTGTCCCATCCAAACCTGGAGCTTTGGGGGTTGACTCTGCTTCACGGCATCCGGCCTCAGAGCAAGGCCAAGTTGGCTTCACGGTGATTTCTGCATCCGACACACACATTAGTGACAACCCTTTGACGCTATTTTTTCCTACCCTAAGAAGTTGCAGGGCATATATGTGATCACGCCTGCTGTCAAACTGTCACTGTCAAATGTCACTGTCACGGTCACTCCCTGTCCTCTCTTTCTGCTCTCAACAGGTGAAGGAGTCCCTACCTTGCCAGTCACTGCCGCCTACTGCCGACGGATCGAGAGAATCAACCACGAGAGGACTACTGCCACCAGCTTGAACCAGACGACGTCAGAGGGAAACCAGCCACGACGAAGAAGAGGACGGCCAAATCACCTCGCTCCATGGAGAGCCAGACGACGCCCTACCTCGCTTTGGGCTTTAATCTTGATGTGTCTGGCCTGCGCCCCCCCCCCCAGATGTGAAACACCGCTTTCCTATTGTCTGTCTACAGGACCCTCATCGCCGTCGAGGGTGCACAGTGTGCGCCCTCCATGCTTTCAGACCTGATGGAAATGTCTGCCCCCCCCCCCCTCCCCCCTCCCCGCTCCACAACCCCCCCCCCCCCTCCCTACCAACAACCCCAACCCCTCCCACTCCTCCGACTGCGCAGCCACCACCCTGATGACTGGATTTGCCATCAGCTCCCCACATCCTCCACAGCTCCCCTATTCCCTACACCCTGGCAGATGACCTTAAGCGAAGGTTTGTCCTTATTTGGATGGCGATGAACTTGATTTTTGCCTCCAGTGGTGGCTTTTGCTGCTTGTCCGTGCCTTTCTGCTACCCTTGGGGTTTTTTTGAACTTTACAGGCATTCTAGGACTATTTTGCCTTATCGTCGTTTGGTTTCTGCTTTCTTTGTATCTTTGGCCTTAAACTTTTGTTTTGTTTCTTTTACACAGAAATTTGGTTTAATGTTTTCCTCAAACAACGCCTATCGAGGTTTTTTTCCCATTGATCAAATTTCTCATTTTGTGTGTCCTGGGTTTATATTTTTTCCTTACGAGGTTTTTATTATTCCCTGTTATTCCTTTTGCCTTACCTTTTGACTGTTTTGGGGTTTAAATTTTTTCTCCCCTAGTGTATATTTTGCCTTACTGTGGTTTGCTATCTTTTATGTTATCATAATATGATAAAAAGAGTGAAGTGTTGTGGGAAATATTGCATATGACATATCTCTGAACTCATATATTGAAATGCTTACTTAACCATTGTTTTATATAGACTTATAAGTGTAATTGGATATACTGCATGTTTGTTTGTGACTGAAACTGAGATGTAGATGGCCCAACGACCACTCAGACAGCCACGCCTATGTTTAACTTATTCACAATTACTCCTATTGTCCTATGTTCAAACTCCTCCCATGGTTAAGATATGTACAATTAGTCTGTCTGCCTGCCTGAAACAATGTGCTTAAATACCCGTCTCTCCTACGAAACGAGGCTCACTCTTTCATTCACTTTCCCTGTGTCTGCATTAGTGGCCTCTCCGCGGAGATCCTTGCTTTATGATTGAATAAAACCTATTGCTACTATTAACGTATCACTGTTGCTTAATTTTCCCATTACAACACACGCACAAAAGGGACAGATAACAACCCTGTTTTACATTCACGAAGGTGATTAGGGATAAATTTAGCTCTGGCTGTGCCCAAACACCCCATGGATGTCTGCTATTTAACAGCTGGTATTGGGGTTTCAAAGAGTCATGGCGCACACACACAGAGACACACACACATAGGTAACCAACAGCCAAAGTGTACGACCTTGCGCCAGGCTGCCAGCTATGAACCAACAACAACCAAACAGAAACATAAAGAGCAAATGGAGACCGATCGGGACACACACAGTGACCACAGGCATGATGACAGAGCAGGAACACTCCATCACTGTCTGAACAAATGGCATCATCTGCTTGAGTTCAGGCCTTACAATACAACCCTGAGTTCGGTTATTGGCATTGGGAGAGAAAATATGAACAAGTGCATGTCTGACTGAAAAATATAATTATTAAGCAAGGCGTAATCAAAACTGTTAATTTAACCTATTTTTTTTCTTCGTAATTATTACACACTTAAAGAAAAATTGTTTTTACACGTTTCACCCCATTTGCTACATACGTACGTGTCACGTACATATGGAAGTAGTATATGTACATTGCTGCTGAGTCTGACCAGCTAAAATGTGTCTTAGTTATGTTCAGTTACACTAGTTAATGCTGGAGCAAGCCAAGAGGGGCACTCATGGTGTAGTGGTCGGGTCACCCCACCCATAGAGGCTCAGTCCTCTTCCCAGCAGACCTGGGATCGAATCCGTCCCAGATCGTTCTCTGCATGTCATTCCCCTCTCTACTCCATTTCATCTCTGTCTCTCCACACCATTAGGGTCGCTGACTTTATCTTTAAGTTTGCGTTTTACTGTTTAGGATTCCCCATCTCATATCAAATATGCTCCAAAAATAAAGGTTGACTGATGCATTTAACCGTCAACCAACTTTTTAGAGAGACTGACTTTTTAAGCAACTTTTAATATCCATTAAAATCAAAAGTGAAAAATAAAGTGGAGAGACTTGAAACATGCTTGAGAGGTGAATATCATCCCTTTCCCTCATTTGTCATGTCAAGTGATAGATTTAAGTTTGTCTTAGAAATGAACCAACAGTCAGACAGAATAATAATGCTTTAGAAAATTCCCTATTTGTAAGAAAAAAAGCTCTGCAATGCTATCTGCACTGTAGTGGCATTCCGTCTGTCGATTTCTAATTTCAATACCACAATCGAGCTGTAGGCACAGTAACTGAGTCTGACACGAATGACATGGGATACTGTATCTGGTTTCAAAGATTTACTAAAAAAGGTCAAAAACATACACAGTGACATGATCACACGGTAAAGAAATAATATGCCTCCGTGCCTAGGGCAGCTGTCTTTAAAACTGAAACTTTGCATGTCAGCATCTTCAAATAAATAAAAGCATCGGGCCTAAACATATTCAATATTACAAAATTACTTTTAGCTGTAAATACACTTATCAAATGTGAATAGTAAGAACTGTAAATTATTATGAATTATAAAAAAACACATAAAACTTGCACAAATGTAAATAAACAATTTCTTATGATTCATGCAATCTGGTTCTTACATGCACATTACATCATTGTAGCGCCTCAGACATTGGTCGTGTATGAGCTCAGCGACAGTTTTAACAGTCAACTGATATTGCCGGCCCAGACTGGGAGAGCTAAGATGCTGTTGAGAGAGATGTATGAGTTTATGCACATCTTTACGAGCCAAGGTGTAACATCGGTGGAGTGTTACGGAAGACATTATAAAGGCATATTGTTCTATACGTGTGTTGGTCTGTGGCTGAGCACCTTCTGGTTGAGCTCATTAGCTTTCATGTAACTGTGTGAACCAAATACTAATGCACAAACATGTTAAATTGACAAACTTTCCCTCACTTGAAGATGGGTGTCTGTTGAAGTTAAACTATTGGATCAGCCCAGTGCCACTCTGGATCTGCCAACCAATCGCATAACATTTGGTCGTGACGCAAGTCATGCGCCGGCTTCTGAGCCACTCCTTCTGTTCGCTGATTGGACTGGCAGAAATCTGGCTGGAGAGAACCCACTAATATACTGCACACCCAGACTGACTACTGAAGGGAAATTAAAAATGAGCGGAAGTATGTAGGCGGGCGGTGCCAGGCTATCAAAGAATAGGTTCACAGTCAGTTGTCTATACATTTAAGTGTGTAATTTAAGCCTAATATGTAAAGTGCCGCGAGATAACTTCCGTTATTATTTAGCATTAGATAAATAGTTTGGCACGACTCTACAAGAAATCTAATGAACAGACCCGGGTAAGCACTGTTCAGATTGGTTTGTAGTAGGGCTAGATTATCTCGTTTCGCAGAACAATGCCTAAACTGTTTATTTTTACATAACCTTTTAGGAAGCGTGAAAATCAAAGAGTTATTTGCCTTACTGGTTGCTCACAGCAGATGCTCTAACAAATTCAGAAATATTGTCATGAACAGACTAACAATCTTCTGGGATCATTGTTCCAGATCGTGTGGGCCATCTGTAGTAGATTTAAGCAAGAGTACCTATTTGCAGACCCATGGAGAAACGGAGCTCCACCGGAAGCACGATGGGGCCAGCCCCGAACTCATTTCATTGGTCAGAATTGTAACCTACTCTGAGATTGTTTTCACTTTACGCTGCAGCTCCGACTGAAGAAAGAGTGTCACTGTCACACGCGTCCCTGTACAGTTTGAAGCAAAATCACTCCATAAAAATCTCCATCGGGATGTTTTTAATCATTTCCTGAGTATTTTACGTTTGATCGATCATTTATCTGATCAGTAGCCTTGTTCTCAGCCCTCGGCCGTTCATATGCAGCCACCTTACACATCGTGACATGCTCTACATTCAGATTCAGATTAATAAACCTATTGTATTGTATGTATCTCATTATTTATTTATTTTAACAGGAGTTTAACGTCTGTGCCACTGCACATAGGCTCTATTTATGTCGGGTTGAAATGTAATTCTGTGGCTGCACGCGATCATTACTGTTCACTTGCGTGATGATCAATAGCCTAATATGAATATAGAAATTATATAATAATTAAAACTGTGATCACTAGAGGACAAGGGATCTGGTAATAAATCAATCAGGATCTACAATGGAAACTGTCACCTTATGTGTCAGACGTTAATGTCTTTCAC
Source organism: Ammodytes dubius (assembly GCA_026122265.1). NCBI lineage: Eukaryota > Metazoa > Chordata > Actinopteri > Uranoscopiformes > Ammodytidae > Ammodytes > Ammodytes dubius. Next base: position 4,927,962 of record CM047506.1, on the reverse strand, counting down.
CCCACTTTTCAAAATTAGCTGTTTATTTTAATGTGGTGGCACTTTTTGTGTTTTATTTATAAGAGCTTATATTTGTATGTGATTGACCTACTTGTAATAATTGTGAATTAAAGAGACGGATTTCGGAAGATGTACACAAAGCTTCGTTGCTTCATTCATCTTCTACCTCAACATCTCCTTTGTACCACCGTCCACTTGGGACCCTTAACAAACTGACTTATTTTACTGTGTACTAGCAGCATAACCGGTGGAAACTGTGTCTTGTTATTATTCACCGCTAGGTGAACGCCGGCAGTAAAACAAAAAGAAGAAGAAATGTTGTGTTCCGGTGGAGCTCCGCTTCCCCATGGGTCTGCAAATAGGTGCCTCTCGATTTAAGACGTCCTTGCCATTTTCAACAGGATTACATCACCGAGAAACCCCTCTCTGTAACCCCTCCCCCTTCTGGAGGCTTCGTTCAGTATCCAGATCATGAAGTGTATCCCAAACATGATAAAAGACTTGAGTTGTATTTCTAACTCAGTCTGTTGGCCTACTTTAGGAAAGCAGTCCACCAAAGGGCCCTCCGTCCAGATCCATATCTATGTCTGGGAAAGGTTCCCTCCAAAAGGTGTTAGAATTGTGCATGCTATCCCCATGGAAACATGACGACATGCTATAATCCAGCAAGGGTAGCACCTTATAGTTGACGGGCTGGAGGAGCTGCCTTTAATAACCCGAGAACTGACAGACTAACACCACCAACTTGGCCAATGCTAACTCTATACACCCAGGCCTCATACCAACAATATACTAAACCCCACTAATGCAACAGCACTGACTTACAGACCTGGCGATAAGAAATTAAAGCCGTCTCACACACACCAATAACAAAATACAGGCCAAGTACAAATTACTGTGCATATACCTGATAAATGTGGCTAATACGACAGGCCTACTCTTAGATCACGACTGTAAACACAACTTAAGTCCTTCAGTGAATCACACTGGACAAATCTGACTCCTCTTTCAATACCTCATGACATTAACGCTTCAAATTACAAGAACATGCTCAAACCTAAATGAAAGCTGAGTGATGTTTAATGTAGGCATAATTAATCGATCATTGATCGTTAAGAATATTGTCGATCACGTGAAATTGTTATCGATCATATAGCCGTTGTGTTGCGCAGTGTGGGTCCGGCAGCACAGCAATGAATTTCACTATGTGGCAGCACCAAAGACTGTATGGGCAGCAATTAAACATCCTACCAGCAGGGGGAGATACTTAACTAGTAGTAGGAGACAACAGAACAGGCTCAGGCAGTAGCCTGCGAGCTGCCGTAGATGGCAAAACATAAACAGGAAGAAGTCAAGGCGAAGTTTGGCATCGGACAGCTGCAGAACTTTGAACCTAAAATAACTAAGTTCATTAAGCATTGTGAAACCTTGGTTGCGTTCCGAATCGCATACTCTTTCTTTTTTCTATTCTACATACTACATCCGACGATAAAAAGAATCTAGTTAGGATGCAGTAGACATACTATTGGGACATACTTTTATCTCTTATTTCATCATAACATTGCGCCTTGATCTTGCCTCTTGCTTTTATATCCGTCGCATCTCCGTTTGTTTTCATAACATGGACCTATAGGCTTCGTCGATGTTACGTCACTTCACGTGCGCACTGGATTGTGGGTCAGAATCGCCCAAATAGGATGCACTTTTCAACACTAACAATCTTGGCCGCATGAAGTAGACCATCCGGGTATTCTAACCATCCTAAATCTGGCCACAAGAATCGGGACATCCTAAATCTTTTTTCTACATACTATATAGTAGAAAGTATGCGATTCGGAACGCAACCATAGAATAAGTACAACACTTAAAGCGGCAACGAGTAACATTTAAATATCTTTTAAACAGCCTCATGTTTCCTCTGATAATCATAAATTACCTTTAACAGCAAACGAGACCATCAGTGCAAAGAAAGACGTTTTTATATAGTTTTTATTACTGCTTTTGGTCTGGTCGCACACCCAGTCCGATTTTTGGTTTGCTCGTGCAGGCTCTATGGTCACATATCCGTATTGGTCGCAGATTTCAGTGTGGTGCTGCAATGCGATTTGAGAAGCCTATCCCTCCAGGTGAGGGAAGGGGAGCGGGAGCCTTGTTTGAGACAGTTATTTGTAATAACAAATAATGACTAATAACGGGGCTGAACCATCAAAGAAAAAAAAGAGAAGAAAAGCGAAAAGGGAGAGTGATAGACGGGCGGGAGGGCGTTGCCAAGCAACGTGTATACAATTTCACGAGAGCGAAACTGGACTGCAGTAGTGTTTACTCCTAAATGAATGAGCGGTTGGTACTAACACAAAGTTTGCTTTGCTTCACCATCATCAGATAACCATTATCTGAAATAGTCATTATTTACGTCAACAACACAAACACATTACCTCGTTCATTTGCTTTCTGTGAGGACACAGCTCCGTGAGGAAGAGAGAGAGAGAGAAAAAAAAAAAAACAGCTCGTGAGAGAGAGTAGTTAGGTGACGCTGCTACATCAACTCATTGCAATCAGGTGTGTGTACTGACTGGCATTAGATGCAGTGTCAAAACCACTCTCACGGAGCCAAAAAGAGTCCTCACACTTTCAACACACAGACATGCACTATATTGCGCCCTTCTCAATCCACACTCACGCGCCTGGCACGAGCATTTGCGACGGCGGGCGTTGTAAAAATACTACCGCTTTTGTCCAAAGGGGACGCCAACGTGCCATCTTACTCGTAGTGCCTTTAAACAAACCGAATTATGTACCATTTGTACATTGAAGCCTACATCCGACCCTGTTTAACGTGTCACATTAGCGCCGCTAGCATTAGCGGCTAACTTTAGCGTCTATGCTTTCCTACTTCGCCTTCATCAGGGAACTAATTTGCACATTTTAGATGAGGATTAGATGAAGTAACGGTAGGTCCTTTACCACTCAGAGAAACGTGCCGTGCCCTTATGCTGTCTTTGGCAGCATCTTAGGAGGCGCATATGTGTTTAAACTTTAAAGGTATCGTAGCATTGGCTCATTATTGGCTCATAGCCTCGGGCTTTAACCAGCGCCGCATTTTATTATTATTTTATTTTAAAAAGTTGCCTTGTCTTTATAGATTGTTGTTTGCCTAGAAGATCTTGGAATAAAGATGTAATTGAGTAAAAACCTCTTGTATACAGTCTATGGTAAAAACGCTGTATTTTGGATGTTCTGTTGGCATTTTTAATATGTAAAAAGTAGTGCTGTTAGTTTAACGCGTTATTAACGGCGTTAACGCAAACCCATTTTAACGGCGTCAATTTTTTTATCGCGCGATTAAAGGTGCCAACACACTGCAGTCGGCGGCGGTTGGCCGCGCAAATCGCAGGTTCCGCGCCGCGTGATCATATTGGGTCATATTGTATCCTCCGCCGGCCACCCGACCAGAGTAGCCTTCTCCTACTTTGGGGATATGCTGGCGCTGGTGCTAAACGGTGCTGAGAGCACCAGTCTGCTGTGTTGATGGTGCTTTACCCAAGCTAAGGTGCTAACTTGGTTCATAAAGCAAAACTGATAACTGTACACAGCAGGCAACAGACACATAGGCTATTCACAGAACGTATGGGAGCAAACTGTGACTATTATGTTTTCATCCATCTTAATTTCCTCTGTCCGTCGTCCCGAAGTGAGTGACGTCGGGAGGAGCTCAACGCCGATTGGCTATCGCGGCGCGGCCGGCGGCAAAAAGTTCAATATTTTCAACTCCTGCGGCGGCGGTGTGCAGTGTGTTGGCACCTTAATGCTCGTCATGGTCTAGTAAACGTTGTGGTTTTTTCTCATGCTGTTGTATCAACTAGTAATGTTAAAACAACTGCACACCACAAACTACATGGCTCGCATTTAAGTTACTGTCAATTCAAAAGGAACATGTCCTACAGCGTAATTTCACATTAAAATCATTTAACTGGCAAAACGTCAAGTCAATTCTGACTTTTATTTTGAAGCAGAAACCGGAACCTAGCACTTCCTAGCCCAGCTGCGCGACCTTCACTAGTAGAGTCTTCCGTGTGTGACTCTGAGACTACGCGGAAAAGAACAGAAAAGAAAGCCTGTCATTTGCAAAAGTCCTACTTTATAACCCTGCACGCACACCAAAAACCTCCATGAATGTTGGTGGCAGCTGCCAGTCATTCATTTTCACTTAAATTTTCGCTACGAAGCCTGGCTGCAGCAGCACCATGGCAACCACCTGCACGCAGGCATAGGCTATGTCTCAATTCAGGGGTTGCACCCTACGTAGGCTGCATTTGAAGACCGATTGCGTCATAGCTGCGCGCAAAGGCTGTCCCGTTTGCAAGGCTCTTTGCAAGGCTCCTCATATGCAGCCGAGAAATGCAGCCTTCATTTCACGTTTTGAAGGCTGCATCAGATGGATCCTTCGTGGCCCAACATATCCCAAGATTCATTGCGGTTTTTTCAGAGATGGCATAAAATAAAATAAAAAATAACAAAACAGCAACGTGTTGCTCCATCTTCTTAACTTTTATCTTCCTTTCTTTTTTTCTTGTACTTTTTTTTTATTTTCGTCTGGTAGGCAACTTCTTTTTCTTTTTTCCTCCGTTGACAGGGCTGTCTCCGTTGGCAGCAATCAGGGTTGCTAGGCAGCACAGGAGCGGCGAGTCGTCACGCAAGGTAACGGCTTGTTACGTAAACCGGAAATGCTCGTAAACCGAGACCTGCGGAGACCGTCTTATTTAACAAGGCTCGTTGGCCTTAAAACCGGCCTTAAAATCGTCTATATTGTTATTTGCACTGAATTGCAAATTATGATATTTTAGAAGAAATACACTGAATTACACCATTGTAATTCAGTGTATTTATTCTAAAATATCATAATTAGAATGGGTGTGATAAGAGCATTAAAATGAGAAAAAATAATTGGACAAAAAGAAATCAAGGGACATTCTCAGGGTAGAATAAATGAAAATGCGATTAATCGCGATTAAATATTTTAATCGTTTGACAGCACTAGTAAAAAGATAACGATTAATCGATAATTGATCGTTCATTTTCCTGATGATCGATCAATGAAATTTCTTAAAATGCCCATCCCTAGTTTAATGCCCTTCAAAGAAATCAATGAAAACTACCAAGATGGCTAATTTCAAACAGTTAAAGGCGAAGACACACCGGGCCGACTACCGACCGTGGTCATAAAATGGATTCAGGCGATTCAGTCCACGGAAGCCAATGAGCAGGAGCATGACTAGCAAGCAAACGTTGAACTAGTGGCAAAAATAAAACCAGCGCCTGCTCTATGGAGATATTAAGGACTCAGTAACAGGGTCGTTGAACAGGAAAAAGTGCTGAGCAAAACTTAGAAAGTTAAAAATCGCTACGTCGCCGTGGCAACACAACCAATCTGTATCAACAGCAGAGACAGCGCTGAAAAAACGGCATGCACACGTTTCAGTAAGTTTACAGAAGTGCCACACTGCTACTGCCTTTGGCATTCTTCTCAGAAAAGCATTAATTTATTTTCAGGGGACATATTAATTTATTTATTGTTTTAACTGTTAAGTTATCTTAAACAGCAGGCCATAGTAGGCCTACAAGCTTTATTTTTTGTATTTTCAATGCTACTTTATTTTTATGTTTTAAATTGAGAAATAGGCTAGATGAAATATAATGGTCGGAATAGGGAAGTTGCTTTATGTAGCACACATGTTGATAGGCTAATCATGATGTGTATCCCATGTTAATTAATTAATTTTCAACAAGGCTATTTGCATAAAAAATAAAATAAAAATTTTTTTCAGTAGGCTAGCTTCAAGGTGAGGTGATTCAGATTATTCCAGAAATGAGTCCTAGACAGGACCCGTCTATATTAGATCTTAATGTTTATTGGTTTTTTTATTGAAATCCACGTGTTTTTCTACAATAGTTTACATGGCTTGTGTCTCCAAATTATTACAGAAAATAGTTATAGGCAGGACATATGACAGTTGTTTACAGAGCACAGAATTAAACAGATTTCGCCTCTCAAAGTGCACCAGATTGATGTATTTAACTTTAAAGAGGACCTATGATGCTTTTTGACTTTTATGACCTATAAACGTTGTTATGATGATTCATAGTCATGCTTAACCATCCTAAATTATCAAATAATGACTTACATGCATTTCGACGTATTCCCTGCTGACCGTCTGGGGTGTCTGTGCAGAGCACTAGACACTATTCTAGCCAGTCGAGAAGTCACGTGTTCAAAACGGCTTGACGCTTTGTAATTTCGTGACGTCGCATGTAACTTTGGGTCGTCACCACGCGGATGTTTCCATGTATAGTAATGCTGTCACTTCCTTGCTCGCGTCTGCCTCGCGCCCTTATAGGTCCATGCTCGCGCTTCCCGCCACTGAAAGTGTTCCGGAAGGAAGGTAACCAATCACAACGGAGTGGGGTTTACAGGAGGGGGCGGGGGGGGGGGAGCGGAGATCGCCGAAGCACCGGCGGAGGGAGCGGAGATTACCGAAGCACAGGCATGCTGGATCGCCAAAATAAGAGAAAGAGCTTCCTGAAAATCTACATAGTTTTTTGTGATGTGATTCGTGTCAGGTTGCTCTATAGCAGTGTAAAACAAGAAATTAAGACCAGAAAAGTAGTATAATAGGTCCTCTTTAAAAGGATAAGGTTTCTTCTGCAGGGGGATGCCCCCAGACCCCCCTAGAAGGTCCATTCTCACCCAGCAGGATCTATCCTGATCTAAATCCTGTGAGAAACACCACATGTACAAACGTACTGATGAATGTGAAAGTATAACAACCCTATGCCCTCATTTTTAACAGGCTGTCAAAAGAGGCTCATCCCAAATGGGGTTCGTTTTGGTCAATTTCTTCTAGAAATTTGGTATGCACGCAGAGCGCATACTCTTTATCAGCTCTTACCACCGGGCCTAAAAAAAAATTCTAGGGGAAACACTGTACATTTTCTAAAATCTCAAAAATTCAAATAGTCACTAATAGGCCTAAGTAATTTTTACAGTTTTTTCAGGAAACACAAAAAACTTAACCAAAGATTGAATATATGATATTCATTAATAATTTCACTCAAACAGGTTATGTCAAAAGATGACTCTTGACATTGTAGTAACAATTTCTGACAATTATGTAACATAATAGGAATAAACCCTTTTATTAATGTTTAAGTTGTGACTTACAATTTACACACTTGTAAAATGTCCTTGACAAAATTAACATTCAATTTTGACTTAGGCTAAATAAAGCGGCCTGCCACACACTCTTGACATTCTGGTAATATGGTATAATGGCCTATGTCAAGTAAAATCACATGATATGTTCAACTGAGGATTTAGGCCATTTAACCAGAGGTGGCTAGCATCATGAGGAGATGATTTAAGCAAAATAATCATTTTGGTCAAAAAGTGACTAAGGCCATTATTTTAAGAGGGTGACGAAATGTAAAATAGGTTTGTATGACTTCAAATCTTGGAAGTCAAGTTTTTTCTTGGAAGAATATCTTGAATGTCTCCAATAATATGTTTTGGATTATATAAATATATATAAATATACACTCACAGGCCACTTGATTAGGTACACCTGTTCAATGGCTTATAAAAACAAATAGCTAATAAGCCAATCACATGGCAGCAACTCAATACATTTAGGCATGTAGATGTGGTCAAGACAACTTGCTGAAGTAAAAAAAAAAAGCATCAGAATGGGGAAGAAAGGGGGTTTAAGTGACTTTGAACGTGGCATGGTTGATGGTGCCGACAGGATGAATCCATAATTAATGTTGTTTTTCGCCATATGCTGAACCTGCCATGTGAATGTCGCAACTGAAATCGAATTGTGTGAATTGTAGCCTCAGTTTCCTGTTCTTAGCTGACAGGAGTGGCACCTGGTGGGGTCTTCTGTTGCTGTAGCCCATCTGCTTCAAAGTTGGACGTGTTGTGTGTTCAGAGATGGTATTCTGCATACCCTGGTTGTAACGAGTGGTTATTTGAGTTACTGTTGTCTTTCTATCATCTCGAACCAGTCTGGCCATCCTCCACTGACCTCTGACTTCAACAAGGCATTTTGGTCCACACAACTACCGCTCACTGGATATTTTTCCTTTTTTGGACCATTCTCTGTAAACCCTAGAGATGATTGTGCGTGAAAATCACAGTAGATCAGCAGTTTCTGAAATACTCATACCAGCCCTTCTGGCACCCTCAACATTGCCATGTTCAATGTCACTTAAAACCCCTTTCTTTCCCCATTCTGTTGCTCTGTTTTAACTTCAATAAGTTGTCCTGTCCTTGCCTAAATGCATGCCTAAATGCATTGAGTTTCTGCCATGTGATTGGCTGATTAGTTACATGTGTTAAGAAGAAATTGAACTGCTGTACCTATTAAAGTGGCCGGTGAGTGTATATAATAATATAACATAAAAAATATCACAAACATTCATTTGCAGCGAGAGAGTTGAACCAACAGCTCTCAAAGTCACGATAAAAATAAAAGTTTGCAATTATTTATGATATGTTGTTTACCTCCTGTATGTGCCAAAAACCCTTCCTTGCCAGCTAACTGAACCAGGCAGGGAGTCCCTTCCCTGTCAAAGGGTGTGTTACTGGTGCTGTTAGCCAGGACACACACACTGTCCTGGCTAACAGCACAAGTAACACACCCTTTAACAGACAGCCAGGACAACAGCTATTGTACGGCAGCTCGACAACATGTTTGCCTGACTCAAATACACACAGACTTTCTACTCTAAAATAGAACAAGCCATTTAGTAGCAATTAGTATACAGGCAGACGATAAAATGTGCACAGACAGCAATATGAGGTTAGAAAAGTTTAGCTCAACTTCATTGTAACACTGTAACAGATAGAGGAAGGAAAGAGATTTGTTCTCACCTTGTCCAGGAAGCAGAGCTTGTCCTTGGTCTTGGCGTCCAGTATCTCCACCTCAAAGAAAACAACAGCTTTTTTAGCTTTTTTAGCAGGTTTGCGTTTGGCCGGGGCCGGAGCCGCCACCGCGGCCGCCGCTGCCCCGTTGGCCGCTGGCTTTTTACCGATGGCGGCCTCTAGCGCTAAGGTATCCATGTCTCTGCGGTCCTCCTCCTGCACTCAGTTTATTCCCTTCTTCCACTCACTCTATCCGTCAGTTCTCTCGTCACCTCTGGAACCCTCCAAGATCCACCCAAGACCATAGAGAGGGGCAGCAGTCAGCTGTGGAAATAAATCTGTCTGTCTGTCCCTTTCTCCTCGGCCCCTCCCTCTTCTTCCTCTCTGTCATTCCCTCTCCCTCCCCGTTTGCCCCTTTCTCATTCCTTCACTTCTGGTGGGCTGCTTTATTTAACTGCTGGCCGACCACCGGAGCGCGAGCATATGCCACATGTGTGTGTGCACTGTTGCATACACAGGAATGCCCAGCATTCCCCCTGGCAAACTGTCCACAGTAGATCATCTGTGCGTGTCTCATGAAGGAAACTTGAAGAGGAGCGGCAGCACATATCTTAGAGCTGCGGTGACTTGGTTTTGAAACATAACTCCTTCCTAAAAAAGGACACCCGATGAGCCCTAACACAACTCAGCCCCCGGCTATGTGGTGAGATGGAGAAAAAAATATTATGAAAGACAGCATACCCCCTTTTCTAGTTGGACCCCCTCTCTTTCTTTCCCTAGCTAAATATAAATATCTATTGCTAACTCTGCATAACCAATCCATCTACGCTTATGTGGTGATGTCATGGGCTCCCTGTTTGCCTTTTTAAAAAGCACTGTAACTGTCCACTAGGGCTGTCCCCGACTCTACATTTCCTCGGTCGAATCGGATCTGCCCGTTCAATCCAGAGATTCGACTAGTCGTGATAGTATATTTGACTGAAAACTGACCTTTTAGTATACGCCCTCCAGCTTGGAGATCTTTGAAAAATGGGTTCCGACACCTCAGTGAACCATTTTAGGGTCTGACACACACACAGCAGGGTATGACTTCTACAGCATGGCGTACCTTAAAAGCCAAACTAAACAGCAAGACATACTGGGGGGAAAAACGCCCTTCCCTGCTACCAAGGGGTGATAATACTCCAGACTCTGGGGGATTAGTTAGGGCATTCCCCTTGGTGAAGACCACCCCCACCCTTCCACTCTGTAATGACAAACAGTCGGGATACGGTTTCCCTAATGAATGAAAGACATAAAGTGACAAGTGGCACCATGGAATTGTATGTGTGCTATATCAAATGGACCTAAATGCATGCATTTAGTGTTCATTTCAAATGTTGATAAGGCCTGGACCATGTGTACTGAATACACCTGACATAAAATGAGATATATTTTTTTTTAACGTTGAAAATCATAACCTGAGACTGTCTAAAGGACTTGTAGTCCGTATTATTAATGCTCATTCATGGTGCTTTGATTTACCGTGGCATTGTAAATTGGAGGCACCAAGAAAAGTTATGTGTGCGTTTCTGATGGCAATATTTCATTAAGGCAACTCGCCTTTTAATAACTTGAATTTGTGCTTTTTATGAAAACCTTTTTTGAATGAAAGTTTTTCTTTTTCTTTTAAACTGAATTCATTGAGTTGCCCTATTACTGTATGTAACATGCTTAACTTGAGGCAGGAAACATGACACTGGGGTTGAGACTTCTGGGAAATACCTCCATCTCAGGCTTCTGTGTGCCAGGCATACCCAGTGCCACTGTACCTCCCCCCATCTCGTCTATATATAAAGCCTGTGTCTGGCAGTGGCAGCCTGTCCGCTAATGTACTCTGTGGGGGACGGTGCACGGGTGAAGCAGGGAAGAATAAACTTTGACTGCAAAGGGGGACTTCTTAGTGCTCCCACCCCAAGGTAAGAGACCATTATTTTAAAACTAGAAAGCCTGGCTGTTTAAACAGATTTAAAACGTTTCTCTCTCTACTAGTATTTCTGTACACACTGATGGGAAGTCGATGCATTAACAGCAGAGATTGGCTGCGATAGTGGTGTTGTGTTGGTCAAATAGACACAAAAAAATAGTTCACCGCTATGCCTAGATACTGGTGTGACTACGACTTATTCTGTGACCTGTGACACGCAGTGCCCTTTGTATACTTCAGAAATGTAATTGCTAGAGAACAAGGCCATGAGTAACAGAGTTCAGATTGTGATATCGTAATATGGCCATGAAAAAATTAGCAGACTGATCAGGGGTGGCCCAATACTTAACTTTGGCCAGTGTAAACAAATGAAAATCTCAAATTCAGGCATGTTTCCCAATTCAATGTGTTTAGTGATGAAAAAAAACTATCAACTTCTATGCTTTTTCTATTACCATATTTCTATTATCTTGCATGATTCGACTGTTTCTCCCCCTCCACAGAATGCAAAAGCCACACACGTGTCGACAGAAAGAAGGGGAACAGGAGCAGCCACTTTGGGTCGGTTTCTGTCAGACTACTTCAGATCCTGTCTGATGGGTTTTGGTGCACAGGAATCTCAATGTGTCCACATTTGTGAGAACCTTTCATTGCTTGCAAGACTAATGGTTAAGTAGCATGGGGAAACGTTTTACAACCATTTTAATACACGTTAACCGTGAGGGTATTTATTTCGCAGAGAGGGCCGAGATTGCGCACTTGACTCTTCACCTGCATTATTGGGTAATAACAAGATAAGACAAATGGAGATGATGCCGAGCAGTATCCTACACAGAGGTGCCCAGTGTTTAGCTTACAGAGACGAGAGGCTTGTTATATCGAAGACCAAACATATACATAACGCGAGTACGCCTACAACTCGTCGTGACGGTGGGTGCAACTTGACTTTAAGGCCCGATATTAGCCAATTGAAACTCTATTATCCATGCAACGAGAGGCCACAAATCTCCCGGTCACAGCAATCAGCCCGTGGCAGGCGGTGTTTGCAGCACTGTGCAGTCCTCACTGTTGACGTTTATAGCTATACATTTGACTGTTTTGCTCGAGTTTACTCTTGTAAAAATCATAGGGAAAATCCGAATGCGTCCTATTAATTAAATCCTGGCCCCAGTAAGCGCTCCATTTAGGGTTTTGAGTTTCATAGACACCACTTACCTCGTAGTGCTTCATCTTGGCAGTTGGCAGCCCTTTCCTTAATATCCGGGATGAATGACAGATCTGCCTCCAATCAGCGGAGTAATATGCGACTGCTGAGGCCACCGTAGGCGGGCACTACTTCCGTGGCTCAGCCAATGACAACCGGCGGTATTCGGAAGTGCATGCCCACACAATCAGCGACGGTGCCAATGAGCTTTGAGCAAACATAGAGGTCGCTGCTAGTGTAACATAATGGGATTTCCCTAGAGTTGGGATTTATTTCTCTTTGAAGAGCAGAGCTGTAGTGATGTTACGTCCGACACGGAAGCCCCGAAGCCTGTGTCGAGCAAAGGGGGGCGTGTCCACATGAAGCCTGTCTCGAGGCCTGTATCGTTTGTCACAGCACCACGTGACTAAACACAAACGAGGCCCCGTTTGACAATCGGGGCTTCGTTTGTGTTTAGTCACGTGACTGCCTCGTGAAGTGATCCGATTCGTTTAAACAGCCCCAACACAGTCGAGAAAATCTTGCTCCTAAATAAAAATCATTGAAAACACCTCCCCATCCCCCAGCCAACTTCCCCAATCCCAGTTATAACCCAGTCACACAAGCACTTCATATGTTTATTTATCCATAAAAAAATACCACTCATCCAACAACGTATATAAACACCACTCATCCAACACTCTATATATGTATTATGTTATAATATACTATTATATATTATATGTGTCAATATATCACAAATTACCAATTTATATTTGTATATACAATCATTAGCCTATTACTCTATCAAGATACCAGGATCAGGATAGATTAGGTTTTTCATCTGGCTTTAAAATACCTCTAATGGAGATTTTTACACACTGGAAAAATAACAGAGAGCCACTATTGTAACATACCAGCAGATGTCAGTATTCCTAAATGAGCTGTTAAATGGGGCTTTGTCGATCAGGCCTTTTGGTGAAGCATTTGGCCCGAAAGATTCGATCAATTCACGGGGCCTCATCTCACCATCACTACAGAGCTGTCTTTGTGCACATGCGTATTGGTTCAACTGGAGACTGAGAACATATATTTTTCTGGTATACTAGTAGTCTAGTCTAGTAGCCTAGATAGGCTATATATGCCGGACTAGAAAATATTTTCCATCTGACTTTTCATTACACAATTTCTAGACTAAAAGCCAAAGTTTATATACTATATGCTAAAAGCCAGTATTTTTCCAATGTTAGCGGCCCCTCAGTTGTTTGCCTTATTTAATTGAGATCGCACTAATGCACATTACATGATTTCAGCTTTCAATATTTGCTCTGTCCCGTTTAAATGCATTTATGTGAACATTATATTTTATTGTCCTAATAAAGTTTGCCATTTTCCCATTGTTTGTTTTCAGTCTATAATCTCAAATTATTAAAGCCAAAACTGTCTCTAATGGGGAATTTGCAGGCTATGACTGGATCCTGAGCTTCCTGACAGGCAGACCCCAGGCAGTGCGGATAGGAGGCGCAACATCATCCACCCTGACTCTCAACACCGGCGCACCCCAGGGCTGCGTGCTCAGCCCTCTCCTCTACTCCCTGTTCACACATGAGTGCGTGGCACACACAGCTCCAACACCATCATCAAGTTTGCTGACGACACAACCGTCATTGGCCTAATCACCGACGGCGACGAGACGGCGTACAGAGAGGAGGTGAGAGGCCTGACATCTTGGTGCCAGGACAACAACCTCCATCTCAACCTCAGCAAAACTAAGGAGCTGATTGTGGACTACAGGAAGCGGCGGGGAGCCGGGCACGCCCCCATCACCATCAACGGGACGACAGTAGAGAGAGTCAGCAGCTTCAAGTTCCTCGGGGTCCACATATGCGAGGACCTGACCTGGACTCACCACACCAACGCCATCACAAAGACGGCAAGACAGCGGCTCTTCTTCCTCCGCAGGCTGCGGAGGTTCAACATGGACTCCAGGATACTCTGCAACTTCTACAGGTGCACCATAGAGAGTATCCTGACTGGCTGCATCACCGCCTGGTACGGCAGTTGCTCCGCCCTCAACCGTAAAAGACATTACAGAGGGTGGTGAAAGCTGCCCAGCACATTACCAGGACGGAGCTGCCATCCATGGAGGACCTCTACACTCAGCGCTGCAGGAAGAAGACTAACTGGCTTATTTAAAGACGATCATCACCCCAGCAACAAACTGTTTCAGCTGCTCCCGTCTGGTAGACGCTACCGCAGCATCCGGTCTCGCACCACCAGACTCAGGGACAGTTTCATCCCACAGGCCATAAGACTGCTGAACTCCTGAGCTACTGAGCTCACCACAATGACACTTTATAACTTGCCACTTTATAGCTTGCCACTTTATAAATTGCCACTTTATAACTTGCCACTTTATAACATGCCACTTTATACCAGTCGACATCTGGATAAACACGTCTGTTTACATTTTACATTTATTTAGTTTTGTATTTAGGTCTCTGCTCTCCTTGTATTCCTCTTATACAATTCTTCTTCTTCTTCTTCTTCTTCTTCTTCTTCTTCTTCTTCTTCTTCTTCTTCTTCTTCTTCTTCTTCTTCTTCTTCTTCTTCTTCTTCTTCTTCTTATTATTATTACTATTATTATTATTATTATTATTATTATTATTATTATTATTATTATTACTACTATTATTATTATTATTATTATTATTATTATTATTATTATATTATTATTATTATTATTATTATTATTGTTGTTGTTGTTTTTTATTATTTAAGTCTCAGCTTCCCACTAGTTTCTTTTATACTTAAACGCTTTCTTTATTGCACTGTTGGAAGAGCCCAAGACTAAAGAATTTCATTGCCAGCTTTGTTGTGCATATGACAATAAAACCATCTTCAATCTTGAATGTTGAATCTTGCTTGCATTTGTCATGTGCATTCATCCCCCAAATAATATTTAAAAAAAGAGTGAGGAGGAAATATAATATATACATTTGAAATTTGAAAACATTGAGTTTCTGGATCTGGAAGTAAACAGCAAACATGTTGTATAATAAGTATTGTCAGTAGTGGATATAAAATGACAAAAAAAAATCATGCGATGGTAGGAATTCATTCAGTTAACACTGTATCCAGATAGGGGTGTGCCACTGTGAGGTGAAAATGGTTGGATCTTACCGAGTTATCTGAGCTGGACTAGCGCACAGAATTGGCAACTCACAGCCGGGATCTTCCTGTAGCTTACCTCCATGCGTGCACCTGAGAATAATCACAAATAATAAAAAACATTGTTGAGTTGGGTTTTAGAAGATTTATCTGTTGGTGAATGAGGCCCATTGTTCTGAGCTCCTTAAAAAAACATGTTAGGGTGGGTCTGTAGAGCTTTTGACACCTGCAGTCATTTTTGAAATTTGACACTGTCATCAGTCATCACTGAAAAACAGGTTGAACTTAAAGGTGAAGTAAGCGATTTATTTATGTTAATAAAAGTGTTGAATCGCTCTTTATCATACAGTGATCACTTATACAGTATGCACGTTTCATAACTCCGATCTCTCGGTCACCTTCTCTGCATGTAATCGGCAAATAAACTTTTCTGGGATCCCGAAACTGATATCCAATCAGAAGAGACAACGCTACAAACCGGCACCCGTCTCACTGCCGGTGCATGCGTAGAGCAACAGATGGGCGAATGTGTATGCGCCTAAAATGGCGGAGCAGGTAAAAATCCTTCCCAATCTCTGTTTTGATGGTTTTTATCATGTTCTATCGCATTTATGGATCTGATGATGCTAGATAACTAAGATCCACTTGTCCCATTGGAGGGAAAGCTCAATACAAGTTGTTCTGAGTGTTAACCTTTATCCTATGATGAATCATCTATATCCTGATGAGAGTGTTCTCTTCCAGGATGACGATGCCTCCACAGGACACAATGGTTCACTGAATGATATGATGAGGATAAAATAGAATATGATGCGATTCATATGCCATGGCCTCAACAGTCACCAGATCTAAACCAAATTGAACACCTGCAGGAGATTTTTGGACTGAAATGTTAGACAGTGCTCTCTCCACCACCATCACTGAAACAACAAAAGAGAGAATATTTTTTTGAAAGAATGGTGTTCATCCCTCCAGTAGAGTTGCAAAGACTTGTAGAATCAACAACAAGAATAATTAAAGCTTTAACTGACAGCAAATGGTGGCCCAAAACATTACTGTGTCACTGTGTTATTTTCCTCTATTTGTTATGTAACCCTTTTTGCTCAATTAACTTATCAGTTTGGGAATATTATTTGTGTAGCCCCCCTGAATGTAACGTTTGATAATGTTATGCAGTGCATTACCAGCTAGTAGGCTATGCAGGGGGTTTAGTAGTCTTTAATCTAGGCCATACTGTAACGTAACAAAAGCTGGCAGCAGCCGAGCCACAGTAAATTCTGCTATGGTAAGGGCAGTCTGTCTTATTTCCCAACCCCAAAACATACTTAAAACGAGAAGTAGGCCTATTAACGGCTATTGTTTTTTGTTGTTTATCCGTAGCTTGGATTTAGTGTAATAGTGTAATTTGGTCTATGTCAATAGGCTAGGCCTACTGTCCATATGAATATTTAGGCATAGGCCTAGGCTTACCGGTTTTTTCCCTTTAGCCTATAAATAAAGTTTAACCTATTATATAGCCTACATTATGCTTAATTAAATGGATAGCCAATCCCAAAATGTTTCTTGTTGTGGTGTTTGATGCAACCCTGCGTTTAAGGCATAGACTCTATGCTATGTTACGGAGACTAATAAGGCATGGTATGTACTGTGCAGGAATATTTCCGACAGCACATGAAGGCAGCGTGACGTGACGTAGCGCTGGGCGTGTCTCAGCTGGTCTGTCTGTAACAGTGGGAGATCGCTGTGGCATGTTGTGGAAAACTCTGGAAGTTTCTGAGCGCTTTATCAACGAGATACACGGGGCGCAGTTATCTGATAACAGACAAAGGACGGACTGAGGAGGGCGTGCAGCTAAAGTTAACAACCAGCTGTTTGCGAAAAGCGTTATAACTAAACAGGCTGCCGAATGGTTAAAATGGGCAAAGACTACTACGACATTTTGGGAATTAAGAGAGGAGCGTCGGAGGACGATATAAAGAAAGCTTATCGGAAGCAGGCTCTGCGCTACCACCCCGACAAAAACAAGTCACCGGGGGCCGAAGACAAATTCAAAGAAATCGCTGAAGCTTACGACGTTTTGAGCGACGAAAAGAAAAAGGATATCTACGACCGTTATGGAGAAGAAGGTAGGCTAACTTTAAGTCAACAAACAGATGCCATCATTCACATGAATCTGTCCTCCAGCGGGTGTTAGCCTTTGTGTTTATGTGGACTTCAATGAAAAGTATTTGGCGAAATAGTCACGTTATATGTTGTTAATTGTACCAAACGGGGGTCTGTGTTATCCTGTGTGTGTCATGGCGCTCACAGCTCCTTTATGCCCTTTGTCACTACACGATCTGAGGAGCCTGCACGATATGAGGACCGCATGCGCAGAACGGCCGCCATCTTGGAAAGCCCGCAGTCGCCTAGGCAACGCACGTCAGCGTCCTCACCCCAAGTGCGCAGCTCGCAGATCGAGGAGGAGCTTAAATTTATTTTGCTTAAATGCCCTTAAATGGGCATGTTAAACGTTTAACTCGCTCGGGGTCGCCATCTGGTGGCGCAGATCCGGCAGCACATTGTTGTGTTGAATATAACGATACTATTATATTTGATAGGCCTATAGGCGTACATATTATATATAATATGTATATATTAATAAATGTATAATGTATAATAAATGCTAATTTCATAGTTAAATGTATGTTTTTCAAGGGGACACTGTGAGGATCCCCAGACCCACTTTCACCCACTCTAACTCGGCCACATCCATAACGCCAGCTCATTCGCCACTTCCAGGCCGGCCCCCGTCCGTGTGCCTGAACCCAGCGCCGCTAAGAGTGACTCTTGGTCGGCCAAACTTAATCCAGAATGCCCCGCTGTTTCACAACCTCAGGCTCCCGGCCGTACGCCTCAACCCACGCCGCTAACAGTGACTCTTGGTCGGCCACACTTCATCCAGAAAGCCCCGCTGTTTCACAACCTCCGGCTCCTGGCATTACGCCTCAACCCAGCCCCGCCATCAATATATTCCCACAGCCTGTTGGTCCCACCACAGCCCTATGTTTTCCTGAAATTGGCGATTATGTTCAGGCATCACAGCTCAGTGGTTAGGGTTAGGGTAAGGTGACAGGGAGAGGTAGTGATGGCAATTTGACTCTGAAGCTTCGATACGTGCTTTGAACCCTAGGACTACGAGCCAATAGAACCAACGCTTTGAAACTTGCTTCAAATCACGTGACATATGACGTCCGAAGCAGTAACTGCTTCACTCCCTGAATGAATCACTTACTGGTCCGCGGCTCGGTGGAGAAGCTTTGAGCAAAACAAAGAAACTGGCTCAATCCATAAGGCAGCTTACCTCAATACAAATCTTTGAGTGTCTAAGCCCATCCCACATAAGTAAAGCATCGATTAGATTGGACTAGGGGATAACACACTGTCTGGGAGTAGAGGATCGGGGTTCGAGTCCCGGTTTAGGGGGAAGGCATAGCCTAACTGTAAGTGCGATAGGCTTTTATATGCTGTTTCAATTATATCCAAGCCTACATGGACAGAAGGCTAGGCATATCCATTTAAGAACAATTTAGACATCTGTATTTAGATCAATATTTATTCGTGTAAAGATCATGATAGTCTATTAAGTATTTGGGTTTGTGTGTGTGTGCGTCAAATCATTTTCAAAGCAGGGATACGTTGAATCCACTGCAGCCTCGAACTTCGCCAGCAGAGGTCACTGTCACTGAAGCTTCGAGTAATGAACCTATTTTCGAAACATTGGCTCAACTGGTTCAATGCTTCATAAAAGCTTCATTTGCCCATCACTAGGGAGAGGTTAGAAAAGGGAGACACACACCCAATCTCACACACAACCCAGACCCGCCAACAGTGACTCTGGGTCGGCAGCAATTCATTCAGAACTCCCCGCTGGTTCACAACCTACAGTCACGGGTTACGCGCATCGCACATTGTTCGAGCAGGGTTAAACGTTAAGCCCTGCCCACATTTAAGCAAAATTTAAGCTCCTCCTCGATCTGCGGGCTGCAGTCAGGGGTTACTCCCTCACCCCCGCCCCCTCCTAAAGTTCCCCTGAGCACAAACACACACACACACTCAAAGTCCGTGGGTCAGCGCCCCCGTAACTGAATTTAATTCCAACACGTAATCAGTAGCATGATTAATTGTTCTATCTTCATAACAAACTAAATTTAATGAAAATCGGTTCAGAATTGAGCGAGTTACAGTCTGTTTTTAGTGCAGTCTGTGGCTCTCCAAAACACTTTGAGCTAAGCGGACTGGTAACGATGGCGGCCATTTTGCGCACACGCACCTCATATCGCGCAGGCTCCTCAGATCGTGTAGTGACACCCTTCACGGAAGCCTTATATTTCTGAGCCAGGAAAGGCGAGGCTCTTCTGACAGGATAAGGCTGTATTAGTAGGCTACATGTTTCTACAAGAACTCACTCAGTTAACTCTTTAGTACAAATGGGTAAACTTGAGTGCAGTAGAGGAGCTAGACAGGTTTGTATTTGACGACGGGAGAGGGGCGGGCATCAGCTCACAGCGTGCCTCTGTGTGGATGTTTTACTGGTGGTGTCACTGACAGGTGGGGCTGACCTGAAATAATCTATTATTCTTAGCTGCTTAGTCACCATGGAAACTATAGAAACACGACATGTAGATGCACATTAGCAATTATCTTACATTGGCAAAAGTCTTTAAAATGCCTCATTCATTACACTTGGCTAGCCTACAGTCTCCTCAACATGGCGCCTGATGTTGTCACCATGGCAACATCATCATTTAGAATCAACATGCCATGAGTTTGCCTGCATGGATCTAATGTTTTGATGGTCTACATCAGGGGTCTCCAAACTTTTTTCACTGAGGGCCACATACAGAAAAATCTACGAAGGGCCGGGCCACTTTGCAAAAATAACACATTTATCAGGACATGTAGCTGCTCTGATGTTTAGTTTCATAGTGTCTTCGTAAATTGTAATCCTTCTTCACGGCAACACTTTCCTTGCACATTAAGATTTTTTTAAAGTTTTTAAAGCAAAATGCATGAATCTGGTGCACTTTGAGAGGGAAATTAAGAGGCTAAATCTGAAGAATTTTGTATGAAAAAAAATGGAGACACTGTCAGATGAATTAGAAGCTATTGGAGAAGGACGCATAGATTTTCCATAATAATATTAATTTAAAATAAAATATTATGCAGGGTCCTCTGGCATGGGCTTGTTGCTCATTTTCTTTTATGGGACATATTTCTCTGTAATATAATGAGTGCATTTAAATTATTTAAAAATTAAAAGCGCCATATTACATTATATTTTTAAAATGTGCCACGGGCCAATCAATCAGTGTTTGACACCCCTGCACTAGTGGGTTAACTAAGAAATGCAAAAAAAAAAAAATTCAAAGGGCCATATTACATTATATTTTTAAAATCGGCCGCGGGCCAAGTTTGGGGACCCCTGGTCTACATCAAAACATTAGCTGGCCTCAACAATTAAATATTATAATAATTATTTTGATGACAAAAACTGTTAGACATTTCAGGACAAGTTTATTCAGTGGAGTCACACCCACGTTTCGTTTCAAGTCATTTGTCAGCGGTCAGTGAGATAACTTTATAACATTAAATGTCATGATAAGTTTTGCATTATCCATTCACAATGAGAGTTGTTTCCCTCACTCAGGTCTGAAAGGTGGAGGCCCCTCTGGAGGTGGTCCTGGTGGCCCTGGTCCTGGAGCCTTCAGCTACTCCTTCCAGGGCGATCCGCATGCCATCTTTGAAGAATTCTTCGGTGGACGTAACCCCTTCGGACAGTTCTTTGGTGCCCGCAACGGAGGCATGGATGAGGACATGGACACTGACGATCCTTTTGCCCGCTTTGGGATGGGCAGCGGTGGGATGGGAGGAGGTGGGATGGGCGGGTTCCCACGCTCCTTCAGCACCGGTATGGGAGGAATGGGTGGCCACAGTAGCGTGGTAAAGAAGCCTCAGGATCCCCCTGTGGTCCATGATCTGAGGGTGACCTTGGAAGAAGTTCTGTCGGGTTGCACAAAGAAAATGAAGATCTCCCGTAAAAGGCTGAACCCCGACGGGCGATCGCTAAGGACAGAAGATAAAATCCTGGAGGTGCAGATAAAGAAGGGTTGGAAAGAGGGAACGAAAATAACGTTTCCCAAAGAAGGGGATGAGAATCCCAGAAACATTCCAGCTGACGTGGTCTTTGTGTTAAAGGACAAGCCACATCCGGTGTTCAAACGGGACAGCTCTGACATCGTTTACACAGCAAAGATCTCACTCAGAGATGTAAGTTCAAATTAAATATGTGTTTTTTTTTTTTTGACATTCATTGTTGTTAAAAACACCTTTTTTTAAAATACATTTAATTTTTCAGGCCTTGTGTGGCTGCACAGTCAACGCACCCACGCTGGGAGGCAAAGCGGTGACCGTGGCAACAACAGATGTTGTACAGCCAGGGATGAGGCGACGCATCAGCGGCGAGGGGCTGCCGTACCCCAAACGGCCCGACCGGCGAGGGGACCTGATAGTGGAGTACGAGGTCAAGTTCCCAGAGAGGCTGAGCCAGAGCGCCCGGGACACCATCGCTCAGGTCCTCCCGCGATCTTAAAACAAGACCTGCTGAACTTTTGCATTGTCTCCCTAAGCTGCCAAATCTTTTCTTTTGTCAATTATCACATGTGGAGTATTAAAAGGCAGACTCGTGGGACAGATTGTGCTGTGTTTACACTGTCAACCATAGTGTTTAAACCACCATCGGGGAAAAAAATGCATTACCGTGAATGACTGCAGCATTTCACAGGCTGCAGTCAATGTAAATATGACCGACATTGCTTGGTATTTGGTTAACTGAAATAAGATTATATTTTGATGAAAACATAGGTATATTGTAATATTTTAGACATATGCACTATCCTGTGGGAACTATTTTGTGGGTATTAAAGGTTCTCTCTTTGAGAAAGAAAGAGTATTTTTGCATGAAATGATGTGCTTCGATTGTTTACGTAGTGAAGATGGAATGCTTGTAAAGTATGCACAGTGGATGGAAAAAGAGATTTCCTTCAGGATGTGGTAGAAGGTTTTCTTTTGTTTGAATGACCTGCATCGCAGATCATCCAGTGTGAAAGGACAACTTTACATAGATTGTGTGTCATTTTTTAAATGATCAACTAAACCATTAGCCTGGCTCCGCCCGCCTACCTACTTCCGCTCAATTTTAATTTCACTTCAGTAGTCAGTCTGGGTGTGCGGTGTATTCATGGGTTCATGACATACGTCTGACCAAACGTGATGCGATTGGTTGGCTAATCCAGAGTGGCACTGGGCAGATCCAATAGTTTTAAACTTAAACAGACACCCGCCTCCAAGTGAGTGAACGTTTGCCAATTACAGCACTTCCAGACCTTCTGTACAAATGAAATTAAGTACGATGGTCTGTTAGCACCAGGCTACTAAACCATTGCTCTGATAAACAATAAAGTAATGAAAACCAGTGCTGTAATCAATAACAATTGGCCTTATTATAGTAACGCGTGTTGACTGCAGCCACTGCTGACATCATAGAGTCAGTGAGGCTCTGAGAATCAGGGGCTACAAGGCTTTTGAAAGTGACGTGCCCTGCTTTCCATATCGCATACATTCTACTATTAAGTATGGTAGAAAAAAGATTTAGTATCCTATTTCCCAGCATCCTATTTGGGCAATTCTGACCCATAATCCAGTGCGAACCTGAAGTGACGACAGCCTCCATATGAAAACAAACAGGGATGCGACGGATATAAAAGCAAGAGGCAAGATCAAGGCGCAATGCTATGATGAAATAAATAAGTAAAAGTATGTCCCAAATGTATGCCTACTGCATCCTAACTAGATTATTTTTATCGTTGAATGTAGTATGTAGAATAGAAAAAAGAAAGAGTGCACGATTCGGAATGCAGGGCTTTCAATCATTTGCCAGTCTGATTGTAGTGTATTTCATAATGGAGCTGCGGGGCTAAAGTTCATGGAAGATCATTTCTCTTCTGTTTTTCCCCTATTACATCATAGGTCAAGTTTCTTTCTTCACACAAACGTTCTACATTATTCAATCACGCTGCTCCACGTAATAAATTCCTCTGCAGCTAACCTAAGTAACCACGGTTACACTTCCCGCTGACCTCTGCCTTTTCATGAATACTGTGGGAACACTTTTTCAGTTGGCTCCATAACTGGTTGTGATGTCAAAAAATCTTGTGAGTATGCACCTTGAAGTTCAGAAAGCAGTTGATTAGCGTATAGCACAAATTGTGGAAACATGGAAGCATTTATTTATGGTTGAACATTTTGGCTTTTGTACAAATGAAAGAAAGAAGATAACGTGTCAATAAGTTAGTCTCAAAGCAACTCACATATACTGTATACACACAAAAAGAAAAAAGTATATAGGCCATAACCCTCCTTTCAATAGCATGCTAAGCTAACCACATGCTATCTCTAGCTTCGTATTATATGGAAAGGTATAAGATTGGTTAGATTTTCTCAAGCTTGAAGACCTACTTCACCGGTGGGAATATGAAGGTGTATTGAACTCTGAGATCCTATGTAGTATAAATGTGCAAACATTTTTGAAAATGGTTCATCCTAGCCTGAGAAAAGGCAGAAAGAATGTTTATGGTCTCACAGGACAGCTGTGCCAAGGAAAGACTGAGGGGAAGGAAAACCTGATTCATTATATTATAATAGCGATTGTTATAATGATAGAACGCCGTATGGGTGAAGTATTCCTTTAAGCTTACATACCAATGCGTATTTGCCCTAACATGTTGAGCTGTTGCACTTTCAACTCAGAATCAAGGTCAGCTCAGAGAAACTTTTCCCCTTCAGGCGGTGGATGTGAAAACGGCCTTGTTGTGTCAGGGAAAGGTCAAACGTTCAAATGAAGTAACGTCGTTGAAGCAACACATGATTTTGAGTGGAACTAATCCATGCAAACGAGAGAGAAAGCTCACACACTCGAGTTGTAACACAGTTTGAGCCAAAGGTAAAGCTACGCCTAAAAACTAGCCCGAGGGATGGATGGCTCTTCCATGGTAATATAAAGTAAATCTTACTTCATGAAACACTGCTCAGGGTTTTTTCCCCGATTACACCCGTGACACAGCCGACACACAGAATGCTTGTTGAGTTTGATGTCCTCCAGCCTGGTGTACTGTGGGCGCATGAGGATAACAGCCGCTTCATAAGCCTGGGCAATAAACAAACATCATGAGTTAGTTCTTCAGAGCAGGGCCAAGCAGAGAAGGGGACTGGAGAACAAGGCTATACTCTCTACTTTAGGCTATATTCTTTATTTTTTATTTATTAATGTTGTTAAATAGAAATTACACAATTATTTGCCTGCCTATTTTATTGACGACACGCTGAAAATTAAAACAACTGCTGCAGTTATTTGCTGCACAATCACATCCTTGTGGCTTTATTGGATCTTCACGGCACTCAATTTGTATGGCACTGAATCAGATGACTTGTTTGAAACAGATCACGTCCATTTTATAGTTTCTGCTGGACTACATTTTTCTTTTGCCCTGGTTAAATAATTTTTTAACCTGGATAAAGAATGAAGAGTCTTCTTGTTGTCATGTTTTGCTGCTTCTCAGGTGAGTTTTGACATAAACTATGTCCATAGAAAGCATCCATGTCAGTGTGTGGTAAAAGTTACATTCTAAAATCAATGAATTTATAAATGGGAATTTGGAGGAATGTATGAGTTTGTTGTAAATACATTTGTAAATGTGTAAATGTGATATTTTCTGGTTGGTTTTGTCCAACAATTCCTTAAACATCTAAAATACTTGAGTTTTATGGAATGTTTGTTAATTTTTTATCAGAAAAACGAACAGTAACTACAATGTTGTTATTGAGTTTTTTATTTTGTACCACTAAGAATTGTAAGAAATATTTAAACACGGGATGACACGTATATAATCACAATGTCCTTGGTTAGACTCCGGACAGGGACCTTTGTTTTACGTCATCCCTCTCTCTCCCTGAATTATACCTTTATGTGTCTCTAATATTTCATATGCAGGCAAAATGCCAAGAATTGCAAAACAATGTAACAAAAGAAACAAGAAAAAAAAAAGTGAATTGTGTACAACCAACCCCACACAGATACAGGTGTAGGACGAAACAGCAGAAAGAAAGAATAGGACTGGCTTTCAGTGACGATTCCCATTTTAAGCAAAGGTCAAAGAGAATGACGAGTAGCCTTCTTTAAAAGTTGAAGCAGCTATAATTTATGTTTTATTTTTTTACAACAAAACTGCGTTAATGTAAAAATGTGAAAGTAGTTGCTCATGCGGATGAACCAATAGCTTTGTCAGCTTCATTTGTAGCCACAGCACACAATTCACAATTTGCCTTTGCTGCCACAAGTAGCTAAAAGTAAAGTGGTTTTGCTGTCATATCAGAATTTATAAGGAAAGAAATAACTCCAGAACACAAATAAAGATAATAGATTTGGATTTGCTTGTACATTGTGTATCACTTCCAAGAAAAAGAAATTCTATCAGATATTGTGTGTATTATTAGTCTTTGTTTATAGACCCGTTTACAGAGCCTATAGGATGTGTATTAACAACAGATGTTCTTCATCGTACACACACAACACACACCACCACAACAACCACACCACACACACACACACACACACACACACACCGATCATGAGGAGACATTCAACATCAATGATTTTGACAAAAAGTGATTTTGACCATAAGCGTTCTCCAGAATCGCTGACTCCACCTTTAAATGTATTTCCCTGTCCAGCAAAGCAACCCATCCACATTTCAAACATTGATTTCAATCCTTCCAACCATAGCCATAGTATACACTGTTAGCCGTCAGCTGTAACCAGACCCTTTGTGTTATATTTCAGCTGTGTGTATGGAGCGCCCAGTGATGCTGGAGGTGAGTGGCCATGTTGGAGGAGAGGTCTTCATTCAGTGCTCTGGTAGCTGGACCTCAGACAACAGCTCGGAGCACCACACCCTGTACTTCTGCAGAGGACCGTGCTCCAGAGGGAAGGCTCTCATTCAGACAGAGGCCGGCAGTGTGGCTGTCTCACGGCGAGGCAGATACAGCATCCAGGTCAACAGAGGAGCCTTCAACGTGACCATAAGGAGGCTGAGGAGGGCGGACGCTGGGACGTATCACTGCGGTGTGGACAGTCCCTTTGATGTGTTGTACCAGAGAGAGGTCAATCTCGCGCTCCTCGAGGGTACGTTTTTGAGCTTTGATGTAACTGTTACGGGGTGACCATCAACAATCCATCTCTGGTTCAGGAATTGGGAATTCTGTATGAGACTAGAGATCAAATTGTTTATGACTGAAAGATCATTGTGTGTGACAAGTGTGCTGCATGTAAAGACAACCAGCTGCTCATAACCAATGGCCCTTAGTGGGATTAATAAAGTTCTGAGATTGATATATACGTACTGTGTCACATCTTGTGATGTTTCTTTCACTCCGGTCATCCTCTAACCTGTCCTTTTCAAAGCTGCCACTGTTCCTCCGGGCTCCCCTCCCTACTCCTCCACCCAGCAGACAGAAGCAGACACTCTGTCCCTAGGCCGCTTTCCATTCAGCACTGAGAAGCCATCAGCATCATCAACACTGCCAGCTACACAGGAGGAGACCAACCAGCAAGCCACAGCCAGACTCACAGGTATTTCCACACAAATGGCTGGTTCACCTGAAATACAATGTCAATGGGCCCCCCTTTGTGCATGCTTTACTCGTATCAATGTGTGTGCATGCGTTTTTTACTACAGAATTTTTTTTGGAGAATCTCGAAAAATTACAAACACACTGAACATCAGTGCAAGCTTGATCTCAAGAACTGGTTGCATTGATAGTACAGTATAAGTTGAAGACAAATGTACTGTAAAAGTGAGGCGAATGGGTTTTAGACAATAACAAGAACCCTTGTTTGGTTGACCTTTTGACGTTCCATGCGTGTAGGCTTACGAGGGGAAAAAACAACTACTATCTTCAGTTTTAAAGATGAAATAGGATATATTTGATTCAAGTAAGAATAAAATGTTGTTGTTTTTATAATAAGCGAATATTTTGATTCAAAATAAAAATGGATCTTAGTTATGTTCTTGGCCTCCAAAGACAATTGGCCCCCCTGTATTGGCTTGGCCCAGAGTGTGTTTGGGAGTTCACCTATAAGGAAATTTGAGTTTATCACGTGTCCGTACGTCACAACTAGTCTGGAAGCCAATCGTGGTTCAGTGGCATCGTCAACACGTGTGATGTGTGATGTTGAAACCTGAAGCCTCCAGGCCACACAAACTGAGAATGGCCTATTCAGTGAAGTATGAGGCGTCTTGTGTCCAGTTGTTCAACTTTTGAAATTTGCAAATTCATAGGTCCTGGCAAAATTAATGCAAAATATTCCAGATTTATTTAGACACATTATACAAGAAGAATATCCCAACACATGACATTTAAGGCATGACATAAAGTTGAGGAATAACAATTCAATATCATTACCTTATTGTTGAAAATACAGCAAGGAAAGTGGTTGTAGTGGTTGCTGTAAGTGTCTGCAAAGGGTGTTGTCGGCCTATATATTTTTCGAGTAGTTATATGTATGTTTTTCATAGTATTAGAATGGATTAAAACCATTAAGAGCCATTGTAATGTGTTGTTACCAAAACTGTTGCTTATGTGTGTGTAAAGAATCTTTAGCTGTGTTTTTGCTGACTCATAGCTGAATGCAACAGGTTCACACTTGAAGGTGTGAGTGCACTAAAAGAAATGACTAACTATACCCGGCATGTTGAGGGGAAAGTGCTTAGAGATAGAAAGGTGAAATACAACCAGGGGTTGACACTAAGGTTTCAAAAGCAATGCCCATTAGAATGAGAATAAGCATATCCATACGTATATAACATTAACAAAAAAAAGTGTTGGGAATATGTATTGTTGTTGAAACGTTAATAATATGGTTGCACATATGTGTAACACATCTGCCTCTGCTGTTTTACAGATACCACAATGGTCATCATTGTTTCAGTGAGCATGGCTCTTTTGGTGTGTGCCATTATACCTCTTATATTCTACTGCCGGAGCAACACGGGTGAGTTGACTGATGCAAACACACGTACATGCACCTACATGTGCACACACAATACTCTCACTTACCCAAAAACATTTTGAACAAACATGTTGTTCATTTTTTTTTACTTCTTTGTTTTAAAAGGTCAGAACAGACCTGCAACAAGCAAGGGTCCGGTGAGTGTTAATATTTTGCATGAAGTGCTTTTAGCATTCAAGATTACTGCTCTGACTCTTTTTAACAATTATCCTTATTTATTCTTAGGCTAATTATTGTGAAGAAAATGCAGATGTTGCATCTGCTCAGGCTGCAGTGAGCCTGCAGTCTTTGGAACCAGATGCTGATCTAGAGTCCAGTGCTCAGGATAGCCCACACTATGCTGCCATCTACCAGGCTCTGGATCCCCAGAGTCTGGACTGAGCTGGGATCAGTTTGTGTTTCTGAGCTGACAGCTAATCTCACTCTCTAAAGTTTGAATTAACCTAACCCTAACCCTGAGGGAAAAAATAAAATATGTAACTAACAAGACCATTATGTTCAGGACGAGTCTATACAGGTGAAACTCGAAAAATTAGAATATCATGCAAAAGTTCATTTATTTCAGTAATTCAACTTAACAAGGTTTTTCATGAGCTGTAAACCATAATCTTCAAAATTATAACAAATAAGGCTTGAAATATCTCACTCTGCATTTAATGAGTCTATGATATATATTAGTTTCACCTTGTTAAGTTGAATTACTGAAATAAATGAATTTTGCATGATATTCTAATTTTTCGAGTTTCACCTGTATATATATATACAGGTGAAACTCGAAACATTTGAATACCGTGCATTATTTCAGTAATTCAACTTAAAAGGTGAAACTAAAATATTATATAGACTCATTACATGCAAAGTGAGATATTTCAAGCCTTCATTTGTTATAATTGTATTTATTATGGCTTACAGTTTATGAAAACCCCACATTCACAATCTCAGAACATTTTAATATTACATAAAAATCAATAAAAAAGAGATTTTAAATACAGAAATGTCTGCCCTATATAAAGTATAATCATCGATATGTACTCAGTACTTGGTTTGGGCCCCTTTTGCATGAATTCTTGCCTCAATTCCAATTCATTTTCCATGATATTCTAATAATATGAGTATCACCTGCATATATATATATATATATATATATATATATATATATATATATATATATATATATATATATATATATATATATATATATTTTTTTGGTAACACTTTCTAATAAGGTACACAAAAAAAGAGTAGTTACCCTTTTGAAAAGAGTAGTTACCCTTTTCAAAAGAGTAGTTACCCTTTTGAAAAGAGTAGTTACCCTTTTCAAAAAGAGTAGTTACCCTTTTGAAAAGAGTAGTTACCCTTTTCAAAAAGAGTAGTTACCCTTTTGAAAAGGGTAGTTACCCTTTTCAAAAGAGTAGTTACCCTTTTGAAAAGGTTAGTTACCCTTTTGAAAAGGTTAGTTACCCTTTTCAAAAAGGTTAGTTACCCTTTTCAAAAAGAGTTACCCTTTTTGAAAAGAGTAGTTACCCTTTTGAAAAGAGTAGTTACCCTTTTGAAAAGAGTAGTTACCCTTTTGAAAAGAGTAGTTACCCTTTTGAAAAGAGTAGTTACCCTTTTCAAAAAGAGTAGTTACCCTTTTGAAAAGAGTAGTTACCCTTTTCAAAAAGAGTAGTTACCCTTTTTGAAAAGAGTAGTTACCCTTTTGAAAAGAGTAGTTACCCTTTTCAAAAGAGTAGTTACCCTTTTGAAAAGAGTAGTTACCCTTTTCAAAAAGAGTAGTTACCCTTTTGAAAAGAGTAGTTACCCTTTTCAAAAAGAGTAGTTACCCTTTTGAAAAGGGTAGTTACCCTTTTCAAAAGAGTAGTTACCCTTTTGAAAAGGTTAGTTACCCTTTTGAAAAGGTTAGTTACCCTTTTCAAAAAGGTTAGTTACCCTTTTCAAAAAGAGTAGTTACCCTTTTTGAAAAGAGTAGTTACCCTTTTGAAAAGAGTAGTTACCCTTTTCAAAAGAGTAGTTACCCTTTTGAAAAGAGTAGTTACCCTTTTGAAAAGAGTAGTTACCCTTTTCAAAAAGAGTAGTTACCCTTTTGAAAAGAGTAGTTACCCTTTTCAAAAAGAGTAGTTACCCTTTTTGAAAAGAGTAGTTACCCTTTTGAAAAGGTTAGTTACCCTTTTGAAAAGGTTAGTTACCCTTTTCAAAAAGGTTAGTTACCCTTTTCAAAAAGAGTAGTTACCCTTTTTGAAAAGAGTAGTTACCCTTTTGAAAAGAGTAGTTACCCTTTTCAAAAGAGTAGTTACCCTTTTGAAAAGAGTAGTTACCCTTTTGAAAAGAGTAGTTACCCTTTTCAAAAAGAGTAGTTACCCTTTTCAAAAGAGTAGTTACCCTTTTCAAAAAGAGTAGTTACCCTTTTGAAAAGGGTAGTTACCCTTTTCAAAAGAGTAGTTACCCTTTTGAAAAGGTTAGTTACCCTTTTGAAAAGGTTAGTTACCCTTTTCAAAAAGGTTAGTTACCCTTTTCAAAAAGAGTAGTTACCCTTTTTGAAAAGAGTAGTTACCCTTTTGAAAAGAGTAGTTACCCTTTTCAAAAGAGTAGTTACCCTTTTGAAAAGAGTAGTTACCCTTTTGAAAAGAGTAGTTACCCTTTTCAAAAAGAGTAGTTACCCTTTTGAAAAGAGTAGTTACCCTTTTCAAAAAGAGTAGTTACCCTTTTGAAAAGGGTAGTTACCCTTTTCAAAAGAGTAGTTACCCTTTTGAAAAGGTTAGTTACCCTTTTGAAAAGGTTAGTTACCCTTTTCAAAAGGGTAACTACTCTTTTTGAAAAGGGTAACTACTCTCTTGAAAAGGGTAACTACTCTTTTTGAAAAGGGTAACTACTCTTTTCAAAAGGGTAACTACTCTTTTCAAAAGGGTAACTACTCTTTTGAAAAGGGTAACTACTCTTTTGAAAAGGGTAACTACTCTTTTCAAAAGGGTAACTACTCTTTCAAAAGAGTAGTTACTCTTTTTGAAAAGGGTAACTAACCTTTTTGAAAAGGGTAACTAACCTTTTCAAAAGGGTAACTAACCTTTTCAAAAGGGTAACTAACCTTTTCAAAAGGGTAACTACTCTTTTCAAAAGGGTAACTACTCTTTTCAAAAAGGGTAACTACTCTTTTTGAAAAGGGTAACTACTCTTTTCAAAAGGGTAACTACTCTTTTTGAAAAGGGTAACTACTCTTTTCAAAAGGGTAACTACTCTTTTCAAAAGGGTAACTACTCTTTTCAAAAGGGTAACTACTCTTTTCAAAAGGGTAACTACTCTTTTCAAAAAGGGTAACTACTCTTTTTGAAAAGGGTAACTAACCTTTTTGAAAAGGGTAACTAACCTTTTCAAAAGGGTAACTAACCTTTTCAAAAGGGTAACTACTCTTTTTGAAAAGGGTAACTACTCTTTTCAAAAGGGTAACTACTCTTTTTGAAAAGGGTAACTACTCTTTTCAAAAGGGTAACTACTCTTTTCAAAAGGGTAACTACTCTTTTGAAAAGGGTAACTACTCTTTTGAAAAGGGTAACTACTCTTTTTTTGTGTACCTTATTAGAAAGTGTTACCATATTTTTTTTTATATATATGGTGCACACGAGTATTGAAGATATAAAATGCCAAAAAAAAAGAAGAAAAAAAAAGAAAAAAAGAGAATCACTTAAATACAATGCATATATGTATTAAATTATATTCATTTAACTTGAATGGATTGTTTTACAGTGTGGCTTCTCCATGCCACGTTCAAATAAAATCACAGCCCAGCAAAAAAAGCAAAATGCATCTTATTCCTTTGTTGTCCAGAAGTGCAAATTGTAAAAATGGTATTAGTTTTCATGAAAATACAATGTTTTCATTTAATTAAGAGACAGTTATAACATTCACAAACTTTAAATAGATGAACACAATGTGTTTTGTATTTTCCTTTTTTCTTTAACCTTTATTTATACAGGTAAATCCCGTTGAGACCGAAGACTCTTTTTCAAGGGAGACCTGTTCCCATTTACAAGTTACCATTCACACACACATTCAGACACCGATAGCAGGCTAACTATCGACATTCACACGAGGCAAGGTGGGTGAAGTGTCTTGCCCAAGGACACAATAAACCATGGAGACACAGGTGGCAGGGCGGGGATCGAACCTCCAACCCCTTCGATCATTGGCCAACCACCTGAGCCACAGTGGTACAATTATTTAAAAATTCCATCGACATTATTTTTGACAAACGAGGTAAAGGAAATAGGTACAGATGTTTCAGGTGCAGACATATAATGAAATAATGATTTTAGGCTGAGTATCTCTTCATAAAATTAAAGTGGTGCTGTGGTAAGGGTGTTATGATTAAACTTGTCCACCACCACGTTCTGACAGCTTAATGACCATGATTACTACAAAAACTTTGCAAATATGGTCTTAAAGATGACACTTGAAAAAGCTTGCTGTCACACGTTTAGTCTCCGCCTGTCTCGCTCTCTTGTATTTAATCGCAGGCAGGCAATCAGTTTAATATACTCACTGACAACATGTAAAGGAAACCTCTGCTTTTATGCAAAGTCCCATTTCCGAATTGCGCTAATTTGCTTTGTGTAAATTGAGTCACTAACTTTTTTATTTTTTATTTTATTTTATGAGTGATAACAAGTATGTGAACACAAATAACGACAACATCAAACAACAAAATGAAAAACAAAATGTAGGGGTGTCGTGGTACTAAATACAGATAATAACAAACAAAACAAAAAGACAAAAAGAATAAATAATTGTCAAATTAAAATCAGACATGGTGTGGTATAGCCACTGGGTTAATAAGAGTTTGGTAGACTGAAAGAGGAGAGCAAGGAAAGACAAAGGAAGAAGACATTATGTATCTTACAGAACAATAAAGTTGGATTATTTTTCAGTGTGAGAGGGAAAATAATAATAATATTAAAATCCTGTTCATTAGTGACGATTACTATAGTTTAAACAATAATGATGAGTCACTAACTTTCCAAGAAGGCTGTCAGGAAGTCAGAAAGAGAGGGTAACGCTTTCTATTAAGGTTCTTGTAATAAGCCTTAGTTAATAGGTAATAAGGACCTTATAATATGCTTATTAACATTATAAGAAGCTTATTAACATCAATTTGTATTAATAAGACTATATATAAGTGTTAATAATAACACAATAAACATGTTTACTGTGTGATAATAAGACTTTTATAAGCACTTATAAGAAACTTCTTAACTATTAATTGATTGCTTAATAGCATTAATAAAAGCCCTATGAGTTTCTGATAGCTGTTTAATACAAGCATTACAAACCCATGTATTGAGTCTTACTAACTTACCTATTATGTCATTGTTAAACCTTTACTAAGGATTGTTTGTTGCTTTATGAAGGTGAACACACCTTTATTATTTGTTCATTAGCAGTTAACTATGCTCTAAGAACAATGCTTATTAAGGTTAATAAGGCCTTTATTAAACAGGCAATAATGCATTTTGAAGGTACTGGATCTAAAGCGAGAACAATGCTTATTAAGGTTAATAAATCCTTTAATAGACACTTTTTAACAGTTAGTAAGTACTATATCTTGTCAAGGTGGATAAAATGTGAATTGGAAAAACTACATGTAAATACAATGTTAAAGAGGTGAAGCACAAAAACACACTTTAAAACAGCTATTTTGAAAAATATATTTTTATTTACTTTATTTACCTTATTTACTTTAAGTCATCCCTCTTTACATATGCCGCTTTTGGCATCTAGCATAATGAGTGAATAATTAATTTTTTTGCTCGGAAGTTATTCTTTCACCTTTTTGTGCGTGCGCACATGTTGAGTGAGTGTTACAAGTAGATGCCCCGAGTACGTAGTATATTTTTCACAATATATCATGAATATGACTTGTATGAGCTTTTATGCCTCATGCTCATATCAGATCCTTTAAATGCTTTTATTTTGAAGGTAGTAGTAAAACCGGAAGTTCCGTTTATGCAAGTCACTGATGGCTTGACGCCATGGACATATAAAGAAATGGACACCGTATTGAAACATGGCGCCCATTCATTCCTATGAAAGCTGCTCATAGGCGCAGAGAAGCAACAAGGAAGCATAATCCGGAAATTCCATGCGGCCCAAAGCATGACGTAGCATGGACGTAGCTGCATTATGGACCTATCAAGAAAGAGGGCGGCAAGCGTAGCAGACTGGAGGCGGGAGTAGAATCATTCTCGTTCTGTAGCATCTAGCCTGGCGAAAACAAACTGAAAGCCGTTAAAAGCCGTTGGGCTAATAAAACGCTTGAGGTGGCGTTTTGAAATGAGAAAACTTACATTTTAATAGTAAATAGTCTAAAGATAAGTATGAGCCTATGATTGATATCCAGAAATTTTTTGCAGAGACACAATCTTGTTCGCCGCTTGTACTGTGTGGACAGGGAAATCTGCCTACGGGCCGTATGAAAATAAGCTCCACCCCTCACCATGCAATGGGTTGGCCACATGTCCATGCTGGCTGCTCGAAGAAGGCACAGTCCTGGGGGCCTGCTTGACGCCCATGCTTGACGCCCATGCTTGACAAAGTGTTTCACGAACATAAGGAGAACATGTCGGAGTCGTCAGCACCCCAAACCAGGCCTCTGAAAAATAAGAGGGTGAGGTCCTGGAGGATGACTCTTCTGGTAAGTTTAAGAATGTAATGATATAGTAACGTTAGCTGGTTCTAGCTTGCTAGTTGTTTGCCTGGCTTACATTACTTTCTTTCAGAAGCTTTGGTGAGCTTCCTTTTTGAGCTAAGTTTAGCTTACACTATCATAAAAACTGCAACCAAACGTAGGCTATATATTAACAGTTTTGTCATGCTATAGTTTGTCAGGAAGGGGCAAAGTAATGCTGAATGGTTATTTCTGTGCTGACTCAGATGCTGCCCAAATTGCCCCAACTGCCAAACTGGTTCTACAGAAATATAAACATGAGCAGGCCAGGTTTAAATTAGAATGCCAGGATGAAAAAATAAAAGACCTGACAACGGAGAGAGATTTTTTAAAGGGACAACTATCTGAATGAAAGAAAATATTTACTTTTTTCAACCATTTTCACCATTACAGACTAAATGTACTTTGATACTGCACCCCCTTTTGCAGATTCCATGTCCAAATGGCTTAAATGCTTATTGTAACCTGTCTGCTATCTGTCTAATTGTGATCAATGTTTCTTTGTGTTGTCTTTGTACAGTAACAAGAAATACCAGCTCAGACTCAACCTTCCCCTGAGGCTACGGAAAAGCCCGACTCGGAGTCAAGTCCGTTGTCGTCTGACTCCTCCTCAGACCATGGGAAGAGGAAGAGGAAGTATAGCAGAAGTCAGCATTGTACTGTTGCAGAGGGGGCCAGCAGTAGAGGGCTTTTTTTGTACCACATACTGTATATAAAATGATCTGTTCAAATGTATGCATTAATAATTTCACTGCTTTAGTTTGCAACCAGACAGCCATTTATTTTTGCACTTCTTTTCGAGTGTAGTTCAGCCATGTATTAACACACCATCTCAGTTAGATTACCCCGTTACTGAAAAAAGAACGGCGTTACCTAACGCCGTCATTTTAAACGGCGTTATTCCCAACACTGGCAACGATGCCTTCCGCCTTGCCGCCGGGCGGCTGTCGCTGAAACCTTTAACACGGGGAAAGCAGAGCGGCAAAATCTGTGCGCATCCACGTGGGCGGCCGCCGGCCGGCAACCGCTTCTTTGTCCAACCACTGTGGTTGTAACCGCCTCCCCTCTTCCGCCCTTCACTCATTGAAATTAATGGAGGCGGCGAGTTGCCGCGCGGCAGTGGGAAAGGGCCTTAAGGCTTAAGGCTTAAGCTTATTTTTTTACATTTAGTAAAATGTTGTTCATGAAAGTTCTGGGAAACAAACAAACAAACATGTTTACAATTGCACAGTTGTTGAGTGTTTTTTTTCTTTAAAAGTAAATAAAAATCTATTTTTCAAAATAGCTGTTTTAAAGTGTGTTTTTGTGCTTCACCTCTCTAACATTGTATTTACATGTAGTTTTTCCAATTCACATTTTATCCACCTTGACAAGATATAGTACTTATTATCTGTTAAAAAGTGGCTATTAAAGGATTTATTAACCTTAATAAGCATTGTTCTCGTTTTAGATCCAGTACCTTCAAAATGCATTATTACCTGTTTAATAAAGGCCTTATTAACCTTAATAAGCATTGTTCTTAGAGCATAGTTAACTGCTAATAAATAAATAATAAAGGTGTGTTCACCTTCATAAAGCAACAAACAATCCTTAGTAAAGGTGTAACAATGACATAATAGGTAAGTTAGTAAGACTCAATACATGGGTTTGTAATGCTTGTATTAACAGCTATCAGAAACTCATAGGGCTTTTATTAAGCAATCAATTAATAGTTAAGAAGTTTCTTATAAGTGCTTATAAAAGTCTTATTATCACACAGTAAACATGTTTATTGTGTTATTATTAACACTTATATATAGTCTTATTAACACAAATTGGTGTTAATAAGCTTCTTGTAATGTTAATAAGCATCTTATAAGGTCCTTATTACCTATTAACTAAGGCTTATTACAAGAACCTTAATATAAAGCGTTACCATATATATATATATATATATATATATATATATATATATACAGTAAATATATGTAAATATATATGTATTATATATATATATATATATACGTATACTGTATAATGTATATATATTTCGAGCGACAGCTTTTGCATTGTCATTTGAAACATTAACAGAAAAATAATGATAATAATCTCTTTGAATAGACGGTGTCAAAACAACTGTAAATCATCAGTATTAGTAACCGTGAACCACCTGTAGTTTTATTTTCATATTCCCAAGTTTAAAGGCTCATCAACATATCAGCAGTGGTTGTGAAAAGAAACAGTAGCAGTTGTGTAATCATTATTGCAGTCAGTGCTTTAATTGCAAAAAACTAATAATTGTACTATGTATGGGAATTCACTGGCAATGAAGCTCAGTGTGGGCATGCATCACAGACACTGGTCCTCTCACTTCACCTTTGTCCATGTATCTCTTCTCTTGGGTCTATGTCTACCCCATACAGCCCTCATCTTCCGCCCCCATAGTGTCAAAACCACAGAAACAACGTGGTTGAAAGTTATGTCGATGTAGAGCATGAAAAAAAAAAACTGTGAACCACCCTTTAGGTTTTGAAAGAGGCGGATGTCAAATCAATGTAGAGAGAGACTGAAGGGAGAGCACTTAAGAATGAAGACCATTTCTTTCTTCTACTGTCTTCTTTATGGTAAGTGTGTGTTGATGAAATTCTTATCTCAATTTATACAAGCTACTCAATTTTGCTTTGACTCCTCGCACATGATTTATCGATAGCTACGTGGACAGAGGGAGTGGCCATCGATGTAGAGGGATTCGAGGGTGGAGAAGTCTCGTTCCGGTGTTCACACAGGTTAGCGTGGAATAACAATAAATACCTCTGCAAGGATCCGTGTAAAGGCAGTGAGGATATACTGCTTAGCGTAGCAGCTGGTTGGACAGCGGCGTCAGGGAGGATTACCCTGGTGGACTCAGGGGACGGAGTCTTCACTGTGACCTTCAGTCAGCTCCAGCCGTCAGACTCAGGGAGATACTGGTGTGCAGTGGAAAGGCCTGGTTATGATACATACACCTCAGTACATCTTACTGTAAAGGAAGGTATGTGCACCCAGGCCTCCAGTGAGAGTTATCCTCACACTAACTACTTTTGTTCTTTTCATTCACGAGTACACATTTCCCCATCAGTGGTGGAATGTAACTACATTTAGTCAAGTGCACTATGGTGAAATATATACAGCCGCGGAAAAAATTAAGAGACCAGTCTGGATTTTTCTTCAATCTTTGTCTCTACATTACTTATTGAAAAATCATCTAAATGACAATATTTTTATTGTGAATTTGGTAGAAATGTTGTCATTAAATAAAACCAAAATGTTCATTCTACTCAAAAATATGCCTAGAAATAGTAAAACAAGAGACACTGAACATTTGGAGTGGTCTCTGAATGGCTGTATATTTGTAATCAAATGCTACTTTATACTTCATGTCCCCTGCATTTCAGAGGGAAATATTGTCCTATGTACTCCACTACATGTGTCTTATAGATGGAGTTACATTTCAGACGAATATTTTACATATAAATATGGTGGCGACCCACAGGTTGAGAACCTTTGGACTAGCTTACTGGCTATAAAGTAGTTCAAACAGGCCCCACCTCTAGCAACTACAACAGTTAAATGTTGCTTACATGTTGCCGAATTTGTAATTTTACCTTATGATAGGGTCTAAATACTTTCTACCACTGTTTCTCATACAGCTGTTGCAAATGAGAAAACAACTTGCATACCTAAACCTTCTCCTGCATGGACAAATCAGACTATGTCCAACTCAAAGCAACTAACAACTGGAATTGACACCAGCAGGCCTACAAACCTTACAACAGGTAGGTAGGCAACCATAATAATATTAACTAATACTATAATCCTGATAAATGTAAATCATAGACGGATGAACATACTGTGATTATCCATCCAAATTTACAGCCTCAAACTACACTGATGGAAGACCACAGGACAGCAGCACAGGTGAGCTTTCTATCGTATCATTTGGAAGGGATCAGTTGGTGCATGAATCAAGGCTGTCGCCTACATTTGTTGAATATGTAAGATTGATGTGCTATCTGTCTTGTTTCTGCTCAGGCTCTGTGTTCTACGCTACCATAGGGGTGGTCGTTGTGATGATGGCTATCTTGCTTCTGGCGGCGTGCTACTGGAAACGCAGAGAAAAGTCAAAACCTCAACCACAGGTCGGCTGCAACAGCACAGAGCTCGTTGGTGCAGATGAAAGAGAGGTACAGTACAGTCAGTATGAGGCAGAAACTGGAGCTCAACATGTCAGGCTGTCTGTCTCTACAAAGCACTACTAGTCTCCCTAGAGAAACATGACCATTTTTCTTGACAGCGAATTAAATGAAGCTGGCAACCATCGAGTTTCTTTTCCTGATTTTGGAGGTCAACGGATGAGATGGGGCTTTCCAAAAAAGTTAATTAGTTTCATTAGTTCTCTCGAAATACAGGAGTAGTACGATAAAAGACTAGTTTGATTATTATCATATATTTTTTGCCTTCTTGTTGAGAGTTAGAGGACAAAGGCATAGTACCATTGTTACGTTCAAACAGGTTAGCTGTCTCCCCCCTGCTATTTGTCTTCATGCTAAGCCAAGCTATCGGTCTCTCATGGCTGCAGCTACATATTTACCATAAAGACTTGAAAGTGATGTCTTGTCAAGTAAGACATCCATTTATCCAAATATCAAACTATTCCTTTTATTGATGTAAAATAGTAGCAAAGGATGTAGAGTATGTGTGGATGTATATGGCATCCATATGTAAGTTTTATTTTGTTAGTTTCAATACAGAGACAGAGTTCAACTCAACCCATTACTAACTTACACCTACCGATGTGTTTTTTTGACACTTTCTCAATAGGCCGACAATGTCTACGATGAAATTGGCGAGGAAGTGCATTCGATACAGAAATTATCCGAGGGGTTCTTTTGCACAACTCACCACCCAAAAGTGGATCCATCAACCTCTTCCTCCACAACAGATGAATGTAGCGTGCCCTTTCACATCTATGAAAATGTGTGCTGCTCCAAAGCTGCCGCAGGTTCAAGACATTCAGCTGCAAACGTCCAAGACAAGCCCGACGTCAACTCCCCGATCTACATCCAAACTTTGCCACATACAATATCTGAAACAACTGGGGATGGCTCCCTTGGAACACACATACATACACCTGCCTCTGCGCACCATTCCAAATCTCATAGTGAGTCCATGGAAGGAAGGCCCAGATCGCTTTGGTTTGGTTTGGATTTATCGGGAACAGTCTAGAGTCATTCTAAAAGATGTGATAGAGAGTGTTTTTATATTTGCAGTGATGGACAACTGAACTGTATGTCTACTCCGCATCTTCACTTATAAGCAACATGTATCTTTATTTCTTTTACAAAGATAAGGTAAGGATTGCTTTAACAAGAACAATTAAACAATATGTCTTCCTAGCTCTACCCAGTAAATTTGCATGAATATTTGTTTTGCTTTTCTTGATAGTTATTACCTGTCAGAAATGACTGGGAAAGGAAGGGTAGGATGACAGGCTCTGGTCAGGGTGTATAAAGAATACCTGGCAATACAGTAAAACTGAAAGCCTATAGGAGTCAACATTGTAATTTTCATTATTTCCTGACATTCCAATGATTTAAAAATTCACGAACACTTTTAATTTATTTCTTATGATATCCCTTGTTGCTGTTTTTTCCAACTTTTCTTTCTTTCTTTCTTTCTTTCTTTCTTTCTTTCTTTTCTTTCTTTCTTTCTTTCTTT
This sequence comes from Ammodytes dubius, assembly GCA_026122265.1. Taxonomy (NCBI): domain Eukaryota; kingdom Metazoa; phylum Chordata; class Actinopteri; order Uranoscopiformes; family Ammodytidae; genus Ammodytes; species Ammodytes dubius. The sequence continues at coordinate 4,887,106 of CM047506.1, read as the reverse complement.
CTTTCTTTCTTCTTTCTTTCTTTCTTTCTTTCTTTCTTTCTTTCTTTCTTTCTTTCTTTCTTTCTTCTTCTTTCTTTCTTTCTTTCTTTCTTTCTTTCTTTCTTTCTTCATTACCCTTTTTTGTTTCATTGTTTGCAATGGCAGATATATGGATTAATTAAGTACAACAATAACCATAATCATATGAATGTATATTATATTTGAGCATTATAAGCGCAAGTTTATATGAATATATATTGTAATAACGGCTGCGCTGCCGCCCTTTATCAAAATGTACCTCTATTTGTGCTAGAAATTCTATTGTTGGGAGTTTAAATGAAACATGACGGTGTCTTGAACTGGATTCTATGGTATGTCACTTTGGGGTCACATTTCATGTATGAAAGGTACCATAATACACTTAATTATCATTTGTATTGATGATGACGTTTGTCTGTGGGAACAAATAAGACAAGATATTATCCACAATAAATGATGAATTTATCCATCAATGTATACATGTCATTGTAAGCTTCACAGGAGAGTTACTTGAAGCAAGCAGAGAGCAGTTACAGTGGAATTGAGGAAAAAGGTTTTGAAGGCTCTTAGTCAAACTTTTTAACTTACATTTTGCCTTTCTAGGCTGATTATCAATCAGACTTTTTTGATAATTTGAGATATACTATACCTTGTAAAGGGTGCAGCGAAACACAGTAACAACAAAATATGATTTTTTTAACCATTTGAACAATCAACAATCCATGTAGTTTCCTCCTTCTTTCCTTGTAGACAAGTGTGTGTGTTTATTTGTACTGCATTTTGTGGACAGATAGAAACACTGTGAGTATGGAGAGGAAGCTTTAACTTTTTCATACATTATTAGCAATAATACAAGTGGTCTTACCTTAAAAAATACACATATTTGCATTTTTGCGCTGATGGTTATTGGCTACAGTATGTTTAGCATGGTAAAGTGTTTGACTTTGTTGCCTCCTAGTGGTCATCTCAATAAAGACACGGTGGCATACAGTAAACACTGATAACCCACTAAAGTAGGCTATGATTCCCTGCACATAACTGTCAAACTGTGAACACATTCTCTTGTGTGGGGCAACATGACCATTGACTAATAACTCACAATGTTATATAAATAGAGGGTGATTAAAGTGTACTTACTTACTGTAACAAAAGACTGATCTGCATTAGTGAGTATACAAGCCAAGAGTCACGGTTTAAAGAAAGCAATCACATGAAGATAAGAAAAAGTAATTGAATTCTCCTAATAGAAGACTCCTAAGATATTCTATGGCACCAGACCTGATCTTGTCTTTCACGTTTCACTTTCATACATCTTCTTATTAAAAAACACTCAGGATCTTGTCAGTGGGTTGTGCAAAGCCTGTAGGCCTATTGCAGCTCGTGTTTGTTCCATATTAAAAATCTGAGACCAGGGTAAACTTGTCATACAACATTTTACAAACCTAATATTTTTCCCATTGGTGTGAATTTTCTTTTATACTGTTGTTCACAGAGGTGCGACCCATCCTCTCACATCCCGTTGCGCTCGGCAGAAGAACATTGTCTCCACTCTGACGTTGTGTCCTCCTGCAGCCACATACACACAAGCAGCTTCCTCTCTGCTGCAGCTGCTGATTGGCTCCTTTTTTTTGTTTAATTCTCACAAAGTTTATCACAATTTCTTTTTTTTACTTGATATGTAGCAAAGTGCGATATTTGAGATGAAATGTAGCCAAGAAAAAAGTTAGGTAGTACGATTTAAATTGCAACTTTGTAAAAGTATATTAAATATGTTTTTGTTGCTTAAACAAAGAGTTCATACATTTGTCCACCCCTTAAAATATAGATTAGGGCAAAGGTTAACATGGGTTACTTTAGTCTATTCTGAAACGTGTTTAAAAGCCTGCCACTTGACGATAGTCAAACATGTTAGCCCCCCAATATTAGTGTCAAGCAAAGGTACAAGTCTTTCATAAAGCGTATTAGAGAGTATAGGTTGTGATCTTATTAAACTTGTGTTGCTTTCTTAAAGTAAAGAAAAAACCAAGACTTGTTTTTGTGGGGGAAATAGGCTTATAACGACATACGGTATGAAGGTCATGATCTCACACTCACAGTTTGAATGTTAGGTGTGGACTGTTTTTTTGTATGAAAGAGGAAGAGGTGTACACCTATGGTTGACACACATGGACCTGAAAGCACCTGATTGAACACCGATACAATGCAGGCGTCTGCCTCATTGTGCGCCTGGGGAGGAATCGGAGTATGTGAACTGAAGGTACAATGGAAGGGATGGGAGCGACATGGATCTCATGGTGCGCAACTACAACTGTCATCTTCATGCTACAAATCCAAGGTGGGCTGCGATCTATGCGTTTACACTTTTAAGGCTAATGTGAATGACTTAAGTGGAGTCAAACTGCTCATTAAAAACACATGATCACTCAACTAACACTGGTTATTCGAACTTACAGGCCTGCTCAGTGTCAAAACAGCTGTCACCGGTGTGGAAGGTCAGAGTTTTGAATTCAGATGTGAATATCCACACAACAGACAGAGCAATGCAAAGTACTTCTCACAAGTTGATGAAGATGCGTCCTCCAAAACCCTAATACGGAGCGGCACACCCAACCAGTGGGTGAGTGGCGGACGGTTCTCTCTGTACGACAACACCACCGCAGCCTTCTTCATTGTCAGGGTGGACAGGCTCCTCTCAAATGACAGTGGGACGTTCTGGTGTGGGGTGGACATCAGCTACCAGCCTGATTATATCAGTGTCATACAGCTGAATGTTTCCAGAGGTACAGTATGTCATGTCAACATGTTAACTGCTTATACAGTATATATGGTCTTCTGTGATACACATTTCCTCCATAGACATATAACACAATCAGGTTTTTGGTTAGTAGTTTACAGCTACAGATATACGCAGCTTACAACACAAACGCTGTATCATATCTGTCCATCTGGGGATGACAGTCTAAATGTGTCAGACAGCTCATACTCCAGATGAGAAATTAAGTGTCATACATGTTCCTCTTTTCTAGACTTTCTCTTTCTATATAAAACAGATTACGGTAGTACAGATAGTAAGATATGTACTGTAGCTTTCTGTGTTTTATATCTTAATTTTTCCACTTTCTAGTACCCGTGTCACCATCACCCATCTTTCCAGGAGACCCTACAGTGGACAGTAAGTAATATATATATATATATATATATATATATATATATATATATATATATATATATATACACAGTGTTGCCATAGTTACTTTGAAAAAGTAATCCGATTACTGATTACTAGCTACTCCTTAAAATAGTAACTTAGTTACTTTACTGATTACTTGATGTTAAAAGTAACTAAGTTAGATTACTAGTTACTTTAAACGTTACTTTACAAGTTTTGAAACCAATGTATCTCAATTTAAAACATGCAGAATCTTAGAAAATATATCAGATAAAGCTTGTAGGCTAGTAGCCTATAGGCATAGGCTACTGTTTTCAAAATAATAAAAATTATGGTTTGAAAAATGTAATAAATAAAAACCTTTTTCCCCCCATGAAAATAAATGCATTCCTCCAAAGTGCAAAGACAGTAGCAGTGTCTTTAAACTTAACGTGCTTGGCCCTTCACTCTAATGCATTCATTTGACTTTTCTCTGCGATGTCTCATGTTGATAGACTGGGTGTGTGCGGCCACCGGTCGCCACGTGACAATACGTTTCCGAGTTTTAAACACATCTATCTCTTCAACGTCACCGTACCCGAATCCTAAATATCCTCATAGCAGACGCTATATTTTCATGGGGGGAAAACGTTTGTTTTGCGCCACAGTTCAGCTTAGACCCGGCCGTAATGCTGCTGCACACACACAGACACACACACAGGCACACACACACACGCTGCATGTCAGAGACGAGGGGCGCTACCAAAAAGACGAGAGGAGCGGTTGGAGCAGTTGGAGCGTTTAGAGACACATGCGCGCACATTTATTTACATTAAATCGCAATCGCAGTCATTTGTGCATTTATGTAAAATGTTTAACTAAGGAAAATGACGGAAAAAGTAACGCACAGTGACTTTGATGAGTAACTTTAATCTGATTACTGGTTTGGAGATAGTAACGCGTTAGATTACTCGTTACTGAAAAAAGAGGTCCGATGCCATATATTAGGGCTGTCAAACGATTACAATTTTTAATCAGATTAATCACAGGATTCTGTGGATTAATCACGATTAATCACGATTAATTTTACCATTCGAAAAATGCCTGAAAAATTCTAATTTTCTCTGTATATTGTTGTATGAACGGAAATATATAGGACAGAAGGTGGATATGTACATTTAAAATGACTATTTTTATTAATTGAAAATCCAAATGATGGTTTTTATACTGAAAATAAATTTAAATCAAACTAAAATATATAGGGGAAGGTGGGGTGAATTGTGCATTTTGGAAGTTGCAAAACCCCTTGTTTCTAGAAAACCGTGGAAGAAATTGGAAATGTGACCACATATTTAAGAAGAGCCATCCATTTGACTCATCCTGTAAAGAAGGGAGACACAAGGAATAAGATATAAGCACATTTAAGCTCAAAAAACTGTGTTTTGCCTTTCAAAGTAAAATTTCCATGATCAAGGTTTTTTGATTATTGTGTCTGAACAATTATAAGACACGTTTGAAAACATTTGACACATGTTTTAGTGCTTTGGTATGCTACACTTTGAGTCTATATAGTTAGCACAATGTCAACCCTAAATTGCTGCATCATGCCTATTATCCAAAATTCTGGGGATGGGGTGATTTGTGCGCAAGGGCCTGGGTGAGTTATAAGTAAGTAAGTAAGTAAAATGTATTTAGAAAAGCACATTTATGACAGTTTGCACTGTCCAAAGTGCTGTACATAGTGCATTCAGTAGGTAAACAATGAAGGTAAAATAACAATAACCAAAATAAAAGACGTAAAGCCCATACATCCACATAAACACAGATAGTAGTGCAGAGGTAAGTAAGTAGTGCAGAGGTTAATGGGGAGGAAACACCAGGGTGTACATATGGGTTTTGAGCCTTGATTTAAAGGCAGAAATGTAGGGGGAATCACATTTGTCAGGTGGCAGTTGGTTCCACAAGCACGGAGCAACTAGTGCAAAGTACATTTCTGAGAGTTGTGGTAAATGGTAAATGGACTTGTATAGCGCTATATCTCCGTTATTCACAGACTCAGAGGCTTTACACATAGTTTTTTTGTACACATTTCACCCATTCACACACACATTCATACACCGATAGCAGCAGCTACACGCAGGGTAGGCTTTAGCACTACGGTGCTAACTAACTAAGCTAACTATCGGGAGCAATTTGGGGTTCAGTGTCTTGCCCAGGGACACTTCGACATGTGGCGGGGAGACGGGGGATCGAACCTCCGACCCTGCACACCAGAGGCAAGCTCCCTACCCACTTCGCCACTGCCGCCACTGCCAGTGGCATGGCTGTATACGCTGGTCACCAAAAGAAAGTGATTGTCTACAGTAGCTCAGAAGAGAGTGACATCTCAATTCCACTTAACGACACCACTGATGAGAGTTCAGATGGCCAGAAAGATGATGATGGTGACTTTGTCATTGTGAAAAGACAACTTTTTTTCCGAAAGCTATATTTCTTAAACAGTTTATTCCAGATCCAAAGTTTTTATTGCCAGGGATGCACAACATCCTGAAATATATGTACATATTTGAGTTGGAGACATAACTGTCAAGGCCTCACTTTAAAATCACTTTGAGTAAAAAGTTGCACAACTCACCCCACTTTCCCCTACCTACCACACCATAATTCAATTGGTCTGTCTCTTTACTATGTCTTTGGGCAAATATAAGCTATATAATGGCTTTTATTTTGTGAATCTATAGGTTGTGCATTCTTGAATACAACTTGAATACAGTCCGCGGTGTGTGTGTGTGTGTGTGGTGTGTGTGTGTGTACGCGCGAACACGTCCTAGGGGACTGTTCATGTGTGCCAGGAAGCCGACGTTATGTTGATGTCTACTCACACACACCCCTCTGAAAACTGCAGACGTTTGTGTCCTGGCGGGCTCTGAACAGAGCAGACAATGTTTCTCCTCCTGTTGCTCCCGACATCAACTGTCACCCGCGGCAGTTCATTTTATACTATCTATGCCCCCGACACAGACGTGACCGTTAGCAGTTTAAAACACGGCAAGGGCTAACGTGCTGCTATGTTTGGCTGCGCGCAGCTATTGATCCTGGGTCAGCCACAACGTTAAAACTGTAGTACAGAGCCGGTGGGATGCACGGGCGGATCATTCTGTACATGCGTTAATTGCGATAAAAAAATTAACGTGTTAATTCCAGAAATTAATCACCCTGCGTTAACGCGATAATTTTGACAGCCCTTATATATTATATATATATATATATATATATATATATATGTGTGTGTGTGTGTGTGTGTGTGTGTGTGTGTGTGTGTGTGTGTGTGTGTGTGTCCATACTCATGGTGTTCATCATTGTATATGCTCGTAAGTGACTCATCTGTCAGATGAACCTGAGTTTGTCGTTCTACCCTGCAGGGCTCCACCTGCCGCTGTACCTGACTGCAGGGATGTGTGTGGCAGCGATGCTGTGTGTGTGTCTGTTCACACTTTGTCTTCTGCTGGCTGTTAAACACAGAGGATCAGGCCCACGCCCAAACAGAGAGGTTTGTCCATGCTAGCAGCATGGCTCTGTGGTCGCTCTACCACTTTGCTCCAGACAGAAATAGTTCAGCAACTATTGGATGGATAGGCATGACTTTTGGTACAGACATGCCTGTTACCCTCAGGATTCATAATAGTACATTTGTGATATTCTAACGTAACCTCACCTATATCTAGTGCCGCCACCAAAATGTTTCCAATTTTTTGATTTATGACTAAACACTATGCACATACACTCACCGGCCACTTTATTAGGTACAGCGGTTCATTTTCTTGTTAACACATATAACTAATCAGCCAATCACATGACAGCAACTCAATGCATTTAGGCATGTAGACCTGGACGGGACAACTTATTGAGGTTGAAACCGAGCAACAGAATGGGGAAGAAAGGGGTTTTAAGTGACTTTGAACATGGCAATGTTGAGGGTGCCAGGAGGGCTGGTATGAGTATTTCAGAAACTGCTGATCTACTGGGATTTTCACTCTAAACCATCTCTAGGGTTTACAGAGAATGGCCCGAAAAAGAAAAAATATCCAGTGAGCGGCATTTGTGTGGACGTGAAATGCCTTGTTGAAGTCAGAGGTCAGAGGAGGATGGGCATTCTAGTTCGAGATGATAGAAAGGCAACAGTAACTCAAATAACCACTCGTTACAACCAGGGTATGCAGAATACCATCTCTGAACGCAAAACATGACCAACCTTGAAGCAGATGGGCTACAGCAACAGAAGACCCCACCGGGTGCCATTCCTGTCAGCTAAAAACAGGAAAATGAGGCTACAATTCTTCTGGACAATAGAAGATTGAAAAATCATGCCTGGTCTGATGAGTCTCGATTTAAGTTGCGACATTCAGACATTGCAGGTTCAGAATTTGGCGTAAACAACATGAAAGTATGGATCCATCCTGCTGTGCGCCATCAACCATGCCATGTTCAAAGTCACCTAAACCCCCTTTCTTCCCCATTCTGATGCTCAGTTTGACTTCAGTACATTGTCTTGACCACGTCTAAATGCATAAATACATTAAATTGCTGCCATGTGATTGGCTGATTAGCTTTTTGTTTTTATAAGCCATTGAACAGGTGTACCTAATTAAGTGGCCGGTGAGTGTATTAGTACTATGTCATTCATAGGCCATGTTAAGCTGGATGTATTGTCAATGCAAGATTTAAAAGTCAATGGTAAATACCATCTCCACAGCGCTGGACGCATTTGTTTACATATGATCGGGATGTATAGTGCTTTATATTCCCATTGTTAAACACATTAGTTATAAGGAACTGGAGTTACATCCAGATGACTTTATTCCACTGTTCTTATTGAAGAACAGAAAACTACAGCCTAGCAGTGATTGCTACTGTGGCTTTTCAGTGAACTCAGTTTGTCATATGTTTGTTACTGAAAGGAATACGCTACTGAATGTCTTTCTTTAACCTTCTTTATGCTGCCGTCACCTTCTTAAAACTCCACTTGCATCAGAAACATGTAGGTTAATGCAGTCCATGTGTGGTATGTCTGTCGCATTGTAGGCTGGCTGTTGGAATGTCTCAACATGTAGCCGTAGCCCCTTATGCATGTATAAATCCAGCTTTAGCATACTAACACACTATGTTTGTATGGTAAACATCATAAAGATTATACCTTAACATTGTCATTGTGAGCATGCTAGCAAACCATGACACATTTGAGTATAATTTGTGGTCTCTCATGCAGGAATCAGTTCACTGTCATGAGGTTTCTGTTCATCCCACAGATGTCATCTGACTACGAGACAATGATGCCTGGTGTAAGAACCCAACCTGGAATCTGCTGCAGCTGTTCTGCTCCAGACCGCGCTGGCCTTACAGCTCTACCGCCACCACCTGACCTGTGCTCCCACCTCACCTCAAAGCCCCGGGAGTCCACTGTCACTCTAGGCCTGGGTGAATACGTTGATGTGGATGTACCAGGGCACATCGGCCAGTACCAACGTCTGGATCTCAGTCGACATGAGGAGCATGTCTATCACAGCCTGAATGGAAACAGTGGCTCTAAAGATGGACCAATGGGAGTCAAAGGGCAGATTAATGGTTGATACTGTTGAAGGATGTTCTTTGCCATGTTCCCACATCTTAAAGAATACCTTGTTGAGTAATGTGCTTTTATTATTGAAAGTGATGATGGACCAGACACCAACAATCACTAATAAGTAATACATTAATTCATGTGTTTGTCTTTACTGTGAATGAATAAATCAGGTGAGGAGATGTTGGCCAATTCAAAACAGGATCTTTCATAGGTCAAATTTTGTTAACATTGTTCATCTGCGCTAATAAACCAAATGCTAATGTCTGACTGAGTCCTTTGTCTTAATTATTTTAATTGATCGTTATCATTCACATTAAGAGAGGCACGAGATGGGAGGATTTTTTTAGCTTGTCACGAGCACTTTTTACGTGAAGAATTTGGACAGAGGAAACTGGCTAAATACAGGAAGTGCAACAACAAAGAGGAACGTACGAGAGATGCATGTGAGTTGTCTTTCATTTGGAGAGAATGACAAAGACGAGAGATCAGGGTGAGATAAGAAGAGACAACGGAAAGGGACAAAGGCACGTAACAAGTAACATGCAAATGATTTTGCTAATTCTGGTCTTTCTTCTGGGAGGTAAAGTCTTTAATTATTTTTCAGAGTCATTATTTTGTATCTCTTCTTCACTAAATATGACCAATATTTCACAACACATGTCCGTCTCAAACGGATACTCTCTTTTTCACAGTAAGTTGTCATTGTGGGAAAGAAGTGAGACGCTGCCACGGCAGACACAATGTGAGCGAGAGACGAGGAACACAGTTAACATAGTTCTTTCTTTTTCTTTTCTTAAAGGAAACAAACCTGACAATGAATCCAATGACTTACCAGCTTCGATTGCAAATGGTACAACATCTTTATCCTCAAGTAAGCAACTGTCTGCTTGTGTGTAGATACAGGTGAAACTAGAAAAAAAGTTAGTTTATTTCAGTAATTCAACCTAAATGGTGAAACAAATATATAATATAGACTCATTACATGCAAAGTGAGATCTTTCAAGCCTTTATTTGTTATCATTTTGATGATTATGGCTTACAGCCTATGAAAACCCCCAAATTCAAAATCTCAGAAAATTTGAATGTTACATGAAATCAATAAAAAAGGGATTTTAAATACAGAAATGTCGACCCTTCTATAAGGTATAATCATGCATATGTACACAGTACTTGGTTTAGGCCCCTTTAGCATGAATTCTTGCCTCAATTCCAATTCATTTTCCATGATATTCTAATAATATGTGAGTTTCACCTGTATGTACTGTATGTATGTGAGAGCCAAGCTCCTAGGTAATACATAATCACTGAGAGGTGTTCTTGTCTTTTTTCCCCAGGGAAGCTGGTGTACATCGGAGCAGGTCTCGGTGTGGTTGTGCTTGCCCTGGCGATAGTCCTTCTTATATTATTCAGACATCGACACAGAGAAATCAATGCATCTTCTGGTATGAAACTAAACTCAGAAACTAAACTAAAGTTCATTTTTCAGAAAGTCATGGCAGTTTAAAACATCCATGGTAGGGATAAAAAACACCCATATTCTCCGTAACAACTACACAAACAACCTAGCATCACCCAGGACTGAACACCTTCACAAGGACCCAGCAACCCTCTGATGATGTTAGCAACTTTCTACTTTCTCACAAGTACCCTCAAAGGCCTAGTAGTGACCACCTGGAAACAGACTAGCAAGCACAAATAACCAATGTATTTAGAAAGTATTGTATATCAGACTCAAAAATGGTCACTTGACATTGCTGTGTGCATTAGCCAAATTAAGTAGTTTAGCTTGCTGCAGGGGACAGTTATGGTAATTATTTGGTACTAACCAGCTATTTCAATACATACATGAGTCACTTAAGAACACCCTAGCACAGGAAACTTTGTTAATGTATCATCATTTTCCATATAGGAAAGGTCCATGACACAGTCTATGTAACGCCATCCAATCAGAAACGAGATGCACACCACATGACTACACCCTCTTCAACAGCCAATGAGGAGCAAGAGGCAGATGGTAGGAAGAGCAGCAACTGCAGATCATCATACCCACATCACAGAGAAACCAGCAGAGATGAAGGAGACAATATTTACTCCAACGTCGCAGTTTCATCAGAGTCTCAGATCCAACCAGATGGCCTCTTCTACTCTACCGTTAGCTTTAACAAACACACAGACTGCAGCACTGACACACCTCACACTGTGGCGGTCACATACTCCACCATTGAACAGATATAAACAGACTTATCAACAGTCTATTGCAATGTCTGAACTCAATGCTGATATAAGCGAAGTATCATCCTCGGCTGTGAGAGTGTGTGCTCTGCCAAACAGGACATACCCACTCTCTCTGACACATTCCTGCTCCAACAGTTCAGGTTGTTGTGAATTTATATTTTTTAATGATGACAGAAAAATAGATTTGATATAATCAACTAACAATCAACAAATTAAACGGTGTGATCTAAATGTTCCTTATTCAGACACACATGCAATGCAGGACAGGGAATATAGACAGGAGACATTCTTCATGTAGGAGAGAAATGCCCTTGAGGGATAGGAGTATTCCCAGCAGAAGAGAGAGTTCTGTATCTCCTAACAAAGGACTACTTGTTCAACTCACTAGCCCAAGGCAGATAGATACAATACATCCAAGGACGCAAGACGCAAGACGCAAGAAAGAAGACAACCAATCATAAGAGACGTTTATGTAATAAATGCAGGAGCATCTGTAACTACGCTCACTCACTCTTTCTCTGAACTTGGATGTGATCACATGAACTTGCCTTGTCATTTTATTTAAATAAAACTGAGGTCTAGATACCGATTTTTAAACCTTTCTCCATGGCATTTATTCCTTCATACTTAAGGCTAAAGAACACGATATATATATATATTTTTTAAATAATCCGGATTTTATTAATTTTTTAAAACAATTGAAATAAAGATTCTAAAAGAAATGATACATCATTCACGTTCCTGAATTTACATCAATAAAATCACATTGGCAAAAACAATATGTTGATTTTCTTTCTCCTTATTGTTTTGTACTTACTGCTCTGTTTGTGGTTGACTAAGTGGAATGTGTTAACAGCCACCACCCACAATAAGTACACGCACTGACACGCCGGATTGGAAACTGAAAAAGTGAAATAAATAAAGGAAGAGGCTACAGAGACAAAAGTGTCACACCCACAGCTTTTAGGGTTTCTGACAAACCACAAGACTTCCTGGGTCATTGTGCGAACCAGTAGAGTGTAATGTAATGAAAAGCGTGAAAGACTTTGATCGAATTGAGAGTCACTCAAGTGTGTCTGAGAGTTGGTGAAGGGCAGAGAAAATAGAAGACGCTGAGGAAGACTAAAGATGAGAGGGATTTTAACAAAGATCCGGATGAGGAAAATGTTTCTTCTAAGCGTCTGGCTTTTCTCAGGTGAGCATCAAATACAAAAAAATACACATCCTTTACTACTTTTCCCCCGTCTCCCCGCCACATGTCGAAGTGTCCCTGGGCAAGACACTGAACCCCGAATTGCTCCCGATAGTTAGCTTAGTTAACTTAGCACCCTAGTGCTAAGCCTACCCTGCATGGTAGCTGCTGCTATCGGTGTATGAATGTGTGTGTGACTGGGTGAATGTGTACAAAAAACAATGTAAAGCGCTTTGGGTCTGTGAACAACGGATATAAAGCGCTATATAAGTCCATTTACCATTTACTAAACAGCTAAGAATATTTCCTTTTTGGAGCCATTTAATCTATAATGTAAAATGTTGCTGCAGACATCCAAAGGGTGACAGCCAAATCAAAATTATTTTTCTGTTGTTATTTTGTCTTTTCTTTTTCTTTTGAAGTGGTCAGATGCGAGCAACCAAGGATAGATTGAGTTGCTCAGGAGGGAGGACTAGTTAAAATTCCCTGCATGATATACTGTATGACTCTGGATATGAAAGATATAATAAGTGGTTCTCCAAGGGTGATTATGGTAAAAGGACGACTCACATTAAAACCTCTGATAAAAAGTCCCAAAAAGGGAAATGTGTTTTATGGGATGACACCAAGTCAAGGACCATGTGACCATCAATAACCTGAACCTGAATGATGGTGGGACATATTGGTGTGAAATAGATACATACTGGTTTGTTCCAAAAACAGAAATCCAGCTCAGAGTCTACAAAGGTATGTCAAATACATACATTCTCTTTCTATTTGTTGCCTTTTTTCTTAATTACAGCACATGCAACCATTGTTCCCCCCTGAACACCAAGGTTGCGTTCCGAATCGCATACTCTTTCTTTTTTCTATTCTACATACTACATCCGACGATAAAAAGAATCTAGTTAGGATGCAGTAGACATACTATTGGGACATACTTTTCTCTCTTATTTCATCATAACATTGCGCCTTGATCTTGCCTCTTGCTTTTATATCCGTCGCATCCCCGTTTGTTTTCATAACATGGACCTATAGGCTTCGTCGATGTTACGTCACTTCACGTGCGCACTGGATTGTGGGTCAGAATCGCCCAAATAGGATGCACTTTCAACACTAACAATCTTGGCCGCATGAAGTAGACCATCCGGGTATTCTAACCATCCTAAATCTGGCCACAAGAATCGGGACATCCTAAATCTTTTTTCTATATACTATATAGTAGAAAGTATGCGATTCGGAACGCAACCCTATTGTCTTTCTTTGACAGCCCCTGTACCTCTTGAACCTCCACTGGTCACCTGGTATGCTCCTAGGTCATCCACGGTTCAAGCCTCCACCAGGCGTCAGCAACCTACGGAGTATTTTACCGGTGTGTAATACAGTGTGTTCAGGGATGCTCATCTTTTAGAGAGTGATACATATCCTCCAGTTACATCCTTGTATGCTGCTTATGTGAAAACATGTTTGGTGATTGTCTTTTCTCTGCTGGCTCTTTTAAATAAGTGTCACAGAGATCCAGTACTACACGGTTGTCTAAACCACCGGAAGATGTGCATAAAGTAAAAACAACAGGTAATAATCGCAATTTGTAAAGATCTAAAGTGCAAGTTGGTAAAAAAAAAAAAAAAAAAAAAAAAAAAAGACAATTTATGTGTTCTCGTTTCTGGGGTCATTCAAGTATTAGCCTAGTTTAAAAATGACAAATCATCCAGGTCAGTTTTGTATAATTTATTTTGAAGTCTTGTTAATGGTGCCATCTGGTGGTCATTCTTTAAGACAGGCAAGGCACGTTTTATTGTAAAACACTGCTGCAGGGTTTTAATCATCAGGATTTTGTTTCCATCTGTGTGCAGCAAAGTGGATAAATAACCTGTCAGCAGTAATGTCACCTGTTGACTTTTAGGGGGTTTGTATCTTTTATAATAGGTCCATGGTTTGGATCTGGCAGGATTTAGAAATAGAAAATGTGTGCTGAATCATCTAGTTTGTTATTTAAAAACTAAATGTATTATTCATGTGTGTATTTGTTCTGTAACATTCAAGTAGAATTAGCAGATATCTTTGGGGATGGGAAAAAAACGATATTGCGACATATGGCCACAGCTTCTCCTTCGAAATATCGATACACTAGCACCAAATATCGATATTTTATTACAACATGAATGTGTTCTGTAAAACGGATTTCCCCTTTTGCTATTTTGAAATTCACTAATTAAAGGTGCACGATGCAATTTTTGGGACATTATTTTTAGTACGATTGGCCAGATTGTGATGCATATATTGCACACTGACAAATCTGATTAGCTTTAGATTTCAGTTTGTTGTATTTATTGTGTTTTTTTTCTCCAGTGACACTGGAGTTCTTCTTGGCCGCGACGACTGCTGTGCTGCTTCTGAGTCTGTTTGTGGTTTTGTACTTGAAACTCAGAAAACACAGACATGAGAAAATAAGAGGCACGTGAACTCAATTATACATCTGCAACATAATTGCCTAACATATATTTGGACCGGACCCTTTATTTTTGGCCATAACCATTTATTCTGGCTTTGTAAGATTTAACTCTCATTTTGTATTATTCCCAGCACCCTTTGCACGTGCAGCAAGAAGACTAACACAAGCAATATGGTGAGAGTCTATCTCTTTGTTGTGTGCATGATTGTTTTGGAGTCTTAAAGGTGAAGTAAGCGGTTTATTTATATTAATATAAGTGTTAAATCGCTATTTATTCATACAGTGATCACTTACATAATGTGCGCGTTTCATAAAGCCAATCTCTTAGTCAGCTGCTCTGCATGTAATTAGCAATTCAACTTTATGTAGTATCCCGAAATTTTATCCAATTACAAGAGGGAACGCTACAAACCGACACCCGTCCGCACCCGTCTCACTCATGGTCTCACTGCCGGTGCACGCCAGAGCGACACATGGGTGAATGTTTATGCGCCTCAATGGCGGAGCAGGTAAAAATCCTTCCCAATGTCTGTTTTGATGGTTTTTATCATGTTTTATCACACTTATGGTCTGAGATGATGCTAGATAACTTGCTGCATGAAGACCGCAGTGAATTAATGTGTTGACGTAGGGACGAGCGAGGGGACTGCTAACTGCAGTAACTGACAGGAAGTTAGCTAAAAGAACCATTCCGCTTACTGCACCTTTAAAGTCCTTTATTCAACACAGTGTGTATCCTGCAGCACCTTGACAACATTAACATGGAGAATCCCAGCCAGGGTCAACCAAGACAAGTTGACCCGTCGGTCAACACCAGTTCACCCGACGTTGTGTACGCAGCAGTAAGCATTGGCAGAGGTCAGGACATCCTCACACCCATTTGTCATTCAGTCACAATCCAGAATCGGATCTTCAATCCCACCACTGAGTCGGGAGAGCGACAGATCAGTGAGGACAGCCATCTACTCTATTCTTCAGTCTGCTTCAACACAGAGGAAGAAATATCAGGACAGCTGCAGGACCCTCTGAGGAGTACGCCTCAATCACAAAACCAAAAGTATGTCCACGTGTAAAATAAGACTTTGTTACTTTGCTGAACAGCGGCCACTATGACTGAAAAGTGACACTTCCAAGTTAATGGTGAATGATAAAACAAAGTGGTACAAGTAGTGAATGGTCATTAAGTCCAACCACTGACTGAATAGTGTTAATTTTCCAGAGATATCTATCTCAAGTTTGCTAGCATTAGCTTACATTAGCCACCTATAAGCTAATGGTCATACCAGACAAGGTAAGACTGTTGCTGTTGCTTGCATTGTATGATATAGTGTCTCTTGAAATGTACATGTTGTCACATTAAACTTTACAATGAGTTTTTTTCTCATTTGCAAATGTATGGAGTCACGAGGGAGAGGGCAAATATGCTCAGTGAGGTGAGAACCACATTTGACAAAAATACAAACAAATATAGGCTAAGAAAAAGTTTTAAAAGTTTGTGTTTATTTATTTATTTATCCTAAAATCCTTGCAGTCTTCACTTTCTTGAAGTGTGTTTAAGATAAGCATATTGGCCTACCGTCTTCATCATGCAAAATACTTCTTATCAATAACACAGGATTGTTTTTCATGTGTAAATCTCCACCAACCATGGAAATAAAGGCTACAGTAAGATGAAGAGCAAAACTATGATGTTTTCTAACCTTAGTAGAGTAAAATAAATTATAACATGTAATTATTTTTTTAAATAAGTGCAATAAGTATTGCTGTGTTAGTACTGCATAATATCAGCACAATACAGAAACTTACCCAACAGACCTTGAGTGTTAGTTATTTTCTAAAAGTTCCAAAAAAGTTTTTTACTTCACTTACTATATTGTCTATCTGTCTTGCTCACCCTGTGTCATGTCGCTCTCTGTCCCCTGGCATCTTATGTTCAAACTTAACTTGTATTAGTTTGTAGTGACAAGGATAAAGTCAAGCATTAAAAATGTATAATTTGCTAATGCAATTTAATTGCGTATGTAAAGGTATTTCACCTGTGTTTTTACAATAATAAATGCAATGTCACTGTCATGTGATTTACTGGAAGTAAAGCTGTGTGGGGCTGACCGTAAAAGCACTTTTAGGAAATAAAATATTACTTCAAGAAAAATCTAAGTGAATTTGTTTTGCATTTGTTTCTTCCAGGTACACACATGGTCATGTGATATAGATAGTTACCTGCTACATAGGTTTTTTTTGTGCTACCTAACACATAGGTTTTTTTTGTGTTACCTACTACATAGTTTTTTTTGTGCTACCTAACACATAGTTTTTTTTTTGGGGTTACCGGACACAAAATTGTAGTACCTAGGGGAAGGTGGGGTGAGTTGTGCGTTTTGAAAGTTGCAAAACCCCTTGTTTCTAGAAAACCGTGGAAGAAATTGGAAATGTGACCACATAGTTTAAGAAGAGCCATCCATTTGACTCATCCTGTAAAGAAGGGAGACACAAGGAATAAGATATAAGCACATTTAAGCTCAAAAAACTGTGTTTTGCCTTTCAAAGTACAATTTCCATGATCAAGGTTTTTTGATTATTGTGTCTGAACAATTATAGACACGTTTGAAAACATTTGACACATGTTTTAGTGCTTTGGTATGCTACACTTTGAGTCTATATAGTTAGCACAATGTCAACCCTAAATTTCTGCATCATGCCTATTATCCAAAATTCTGGGGATGGGGTGATTTGTGCGCAAGGGCCTGGGTGAGTTATAAGTAAGTAAGTAAGTAAGTAAAATGTATTTATAAAAGCACATTTATGACAGTTTGCACTGTCCAAAGTGCTGTACATAGTGCATTCAGTAGGTAAACAATGAAGGTACAATAACAATAACCAAAATAAAAGACGTAAAGCCCATACATCCACATAAACACAGATAGTAGTGCAGAGGTAAGATAGTTAATGGGGAGGAAACACCAAGATGTACATATGGGTTTTGAGCCTTGATTTAAAGGCAGAAATGTAGGGGGAATCACATTTGTCAGGTGGCAGTTGGTTCCACAAGCACGGAGCAACTAGTGCAAAGTACATTTCTGAGAGTTGTGCCAGTGGCATGGCTGTATACGCTGGTCACCAAAAGAAAGTGATTGTCTACAGTAGCTCAGAAGAGAGTGACATCTCAATTCCACTTAACGACACCACTGATGAGAGTTCAGATGGCCAGAAAGATGATGATGGTGACTTTGTCATTGTGACACAATGACGCACAAATCACCCCACGTAGTGGCTATGACAAGACAACTTTTTTTCCGAAAGCTATATTTCTTAAACAGTTTATTCCAGATCCAAAGTTTATATTGCCAGGGATGCACAACATCCTGAAATATATGTACATATTTGAGTTGGAGACATAACTGTCAAGGCCTCACTTTAAAATCACTTTGAGTAAAAAGTTGAACAACTCACCCCACCTTCCCCTACTACATAGGTATGTGTTACCTACTATATTGTTTTTTTTATTGTGTTACCTACTACATAGGTTTTTTTTGTGCTACCTAACACATAGGTATTTTTTTGTGTTAAAAAAAACTATGTTGTCTTATATTCGGACAAATACGGTATATGTATATGTACTGTGTTAGAGTGTCATTTTGGTTGGTGTTAGGTATGTGTTAGGTAGCACTAAAAGAAAACCTATGTAGTAGGTAACACAAAAAAAACCTATGTAGTAGGTAACACAAAAAAAACCCTAGTGTTAGGTAGCACAAAAAAAAAACCTATGTAGTAGGTAACAAAAAAAAAATATGTGTTAGGTAGCACAAAAAAAACCCTATGTAGTAGGTAACACACACAAAAAAAACTATGTGTTAGATAGCACAAAAAAAAAATATTATATAGTAGGTAACACATATCTATGTAGTAGGTACTACAATTTTGTGTACGGTAACCCAACAAAAAAAAACCCATGTGTTAGGTAGAACCAAAAAAAAAAACCCTATGTAGTAGGTAACACACAAAAAAAAAAACATATGTGTTAGGTAGCACAAAAAAAAGAAAAACCTATGTAGTAGGTAACACAAAAAAAAACCTATGTAGTAGGTAACACATATCTATGTAGTAGGTACTACAATTTTGTGTACCTTATTGTAAAGTGTTACCCAGGTTTTAAATGAACAAACACGTATTAAACATAGATAATTGAAAATGGCCTATCTAACAAGTGAGTCAAAGAAAAACTGCTCGTCTTGGCGCCACCCCCAGTGGCACTTTCTGGTTACTACAGTTGTAGGTCACTTCCTTATTGGATGCTGGTAACAATCGCTGAGGTTGGGGCTTGGTATTAAAGCAAGTATTTGAATATTCCATCGCACTGCTATCTCTCCATCTAGAAATAATACATTACTATATCATAACCCAAATAATATGTCATTAGAATACCTGCAGTCTGCACATGAATAGCTGGTATTATAATGATTTTGATCCAAAGATAGGAGGTACAATGTGGACATTGTTTTAACTGCATTTGGTTTGACGCAGGTTCTCACACTAAATTATATATATATAAAAAAAAAACGTCCTCCTCGTTCTTAAATGCAAATGTTTCGTGCAAAGGGGTGGAACGGAGAAGCTGGCAGTCTCTTATTTCACTGAAACATCAGAGCAGAGTCAACTGGTGTCATGATGAATGATAGTGGAGTAATGTCGCCTAATATTTGAACTGAAGTAGGATTTCAACCATAAGCTGGAACAAGCTGGACTGACACTATGGGTATAATACTAAATGTCATCATCTTCTCAATGACAGGTAATTGCAATTCTTTAGTTTGTGTTTTTCTTTGATAAGTATAAAACGTACAAAAATCAGTTTGACAGCGTTACAATTAAATTACTTAACATTTTACATTGCATTTGTTTTTACAGTTACTGTGAGTTTGTTGTCTGTGAATGGAAACACTACACCATGTAAGTGCAATGAGGATATAATGCAGTATACAACCATTGAATTATAACAACATATGCTACTGTTGATAATACCTGTACAGTACATTTGTTATGGTATTATGATTCATTTAGCATACAAGTATCACATTTTAGATGCTTGTACTTTTCCATTTTCTGCTACTTTATACCTCTATTCCAGTACATGTATTATCAGCTTGAGTTGCAAGTTACTTTTTTCCAATGAGATTTAAGGTTACACATATGATCAGTTTAAGCCATTTTAAAACTGCTTGTAGTTAACTGTTGTAGTTAACTGATCAGTTCAAATTTGCACCCGCAGCATTAAAGTTAAAGTGCCTAAGATTTCAGGCCTTGTTGTTTTGGCGACAGCAAGAGTGGTTGAATACTACAGCTAAAAATGTAAGCAGCTACTGACCATTGTCAAGAATACAGTGGAGCCAAATAAACCTGCGAGGTATGTGTATGAAGTTGCAATTGGAATCCAGTGGGGCTATGGCGGACTCTGCCACTAATGGCTTAAAGGCCCAAATATAGAATGGCAGTAACAAAATGTAATATACATCGATTGTCTTTTGAAGAAATGATAAGGGAAAAGAGCTATAACAGTGATTGGATACAGCAGCAGTGGTGGGACAAAGAAAGTGAAAACAGAGAGGGGGTGATGGAGTTAGACAAGCTTACTGCAAACATATAAAAGCATGTGGGTGTGTTTTTTTGTGTGTGCAAAGTGATTTTAAATTACAACTCTCATCACATTTCTGACCTCCTGCCTTTTAACCCTTGCACAGACAGAGACAAAGGCCTTCCTCCAAAAGCAGGTGACTTTATCACTTTGATCACTCATAACATCCAGCTACATTTCAGTGAGACACGCTGAGACAACCTCTCACGAATGCTCAGAACAGCGCAACCCTGGCTGGTGGCATTTCTTCTTTAGCAGATTCTACGGTTGTCTCTTGGTTTGCAGGTGTGATCGGCGGTGCGGTAGGCGGAGTGGCAGTGTTACTGATACTTGTGGTTGTACTTATACTGTTCAGACACAGGATAAAAGGTGAGTGAATTTGGACGAAATAAAAATACATAGTCTGTCTAGGTAATACATCTTAAAACTTTTCAAATGGAAATGGAAACCCTTAACTCTGACTGTGTCAAGTAATGCAGTCAGATAAAAATACCTGGTTGTTCCTGGCTATTCAAATGTTTTTTTTCAGCATGTTGTGCTGCCAGGCAATCATCAGAGCAGAAGATGCACGATGGAGATAATGCAGAGGTATTTGTGTGTGACCTATATGTGTGTGTGTGTCTGTGAATACGATTTTGCATAGGCCTACAACAGCTGCATTCATCTTTCAACACCGCTCCCATTCTCCTCTGCAGGCAAATCATGGAGATCACCACTACGAGGACATACACGCGCTAAATCATCAGGCGAGCTCGGGAAACGCAGTGCCGTCCGTCTATGACAACGGCAACCTTCCCGCAGACTCGCTCCACTATGCCAGCGTGGAATTCGCAAAGGACTCGACGGATGGGAGAGGACTTCCTGACACAAACAACAAAAATGGTTCCTCTGCCCAGGACCACTCATCTATTAGTAGGACTGAGGGAGCCACCCATCCAGAGCAGACTCTCTATTCTACAGTGACAAAGCCTGGGGAACCATGAGATAGACAGACCTTCACCTATTAATGTTAACTGTGCAGTTGCTTGTGAACGTTTTCCACACTCCCAAAATGCTGAAAAAGTCATTTGGCAAATGTTGAGTGATGGAACCCTATCATTTGGCACAATGAAAAGTTAGTTAGTGTCTACTGATTGATTGATTGATTACATATTCTTTCAAAGCCTGTGACGAAATGCATGTATGTAGTGAGTTTTATGAATAAACACAGGAACGCAGTGTCATTCAGCATGTTTTGCTCTGCAGCGCCCTCTTCTTGTGCAACTGGTGAAAGGCAGCAACTTGGCGAGGGCCCACACACACACACACACACACACACACACACACACACACACACACACACACACACACACACACACACACACACACACACACACACACACACACACACACACACACACACACACACACACACACACACACACACACACACACACACACAACATGTCCTCACACTGATGGTTAAAAGCGTGGTCCTCACAAATCTACATTAACAAGCACACACGCATACACACAAACACACAGGTCCTCAGCTTTAAATTAGTGCTCTGTTTACACACCAGGGGCCTATTGCATAAAAGTGGAATAAAGACATCCAGGATGATTGATAAAGCCAGCCTTGACAAAGTCTAGCCTGGGCACTTTGGATTAGTCAGTTGCATAAACGCCAATCCAGCATGTAAAGGGGCTGCTTTGTCAAGCCAGGTGTAAGTAATTCTGTTAAGTGCCAGCCAACAGCTTTCAGAAGTAGACCCAAAGATCGAACACAGATTTACTGATGGAAAAATGGAAAAGACTGCCCATTTTCCCACAATGCCTTGCTAGTTTAAACCGTAAGTCAGGGGGCAGTTCATTTCATACAGGAGATGTATTCTCTGCTAACTAATCTTGATGTCCCTGCATTGTTTTATGATAAAATAGTTGACAGTGAGCAGTCGGCAGGTGCATCTAAAAAAATGAATATCATGGAAAGTCCATTCAAAAAGTGAAACTGTAAGAGATTCATTACTCAAAGTGAAATATGTCAGGCTTTTTTTTTGGATGATTGATTGATCATGCAATAAAAAATCCAGTATCTCAAAATATTAGAATGTTACATACAACCATTCAGAAAAAGGATTTATAATACAGAAATATCGACCTTCTGAAAAGTATGTTTATTCTAGACTAATTTCACTCCATGTGTAATGAATTTCTAGAATATATTTAAGTTTCACTTTTTGAATTCAATTACAGAAAAAAGGATATTGAATTTTGTTTTAGATGCACCTCGATATAGTGATAAGTACAAAGTGAATTTATTTGACCCACACTTGCAACGTCATCCGCCATCGATAATCAATTGTATAAATATAGCCTGCAATATTGAACATCAATTATTATAATTTATATCATTGCATCTTAATCTAAGTATAATTACGTTAATTATAAATGGTTCAGGTTAAATAAATAAAAAATAAGGACTATTTAACTAAATGACAATGCAGTCTTTTATGTGGTACCTTAAAACAGGCTAATGAAAATAAAGAAATATACAGAAGATCATGGAATAACTGTTAAACACCTTGATTTCAGATCGGAGTGACAGCTGACTGAGCCAATCAGGCAACAGAATAAGTTTATCCTTTATGTTTAGCCTGGTCGGGACCAGGCTAAACGTAAAGGATAAATCTCCAGGGTAACTTATGTCCCTCCACTTTTATGCAACCGGATCATGGCTAACGCAAGCCAGGATAACCGAAAAATCCTAGGTTAATCCCTTATCCTAGTTTTATGCAATAGGCCCCTGGTTTCGCTCTCTCTCTCTCTCTCTCTCTTACACACACGCGCACACACACACACACACACACACACACACACACACACACACACACACACACACACACACACACACACACACACACACACACACACACACACACACACACACACCACACACACACACACACACACACTGTCCTCACTTTCAAAAAATGTCCCAACTCTGATGGTTAAAAGATTCGTCCTCACATAGCTACATTTACAAGCAAACACAAACACACACAGTCTCTCAGATGTACGTTTTTGAAGTGTTAACAAAACAATGCAAGTAAGAGTGTTTGAGATATTTAAACACAAAGTCTGAGCGTTGTTGTGGCTCTGTCATAAAGTTGATTAGTTGCAAAGATTTGAGATACGAGTAAGAGTAATAGGCGGTGTTTGAAGTCAACCCAGACAGTGAGAGTGGATACACGTAACATTCATTTCTATATGAATCTAAAGATACTTTGTATTCCCCCTATTCCAAAGTGCGAGTCCAAAAACCGTATTGTAAAAATGATGACATGTCTGTGTGTCGACTAACGGACGGCCCAGCTGACCAATAGCAGATTAAAGTGACGGTTGAGGCGGAGCCACAATCTCCGGTGGAGGCTGGGTGTCGCCTGACCGGATGATGACAGAAGTTTTCGGACTTTTCTATTGCAATCATCTGATGACTTCGCCAGTGCATTAAACGCTGTCGGAACATTTGACTACAAACTCACTTGTTTTCTAATGAAATACAGACTTACAGAAACCGCGATAGACTGCTGTTCCATCTAGGAACTTTTGTGCTGGAGGAGCGATCCTTTGCCTGTTATATTTGACCGGGGAGGAGAGAGGGATAGAGCCCGCTGGGCTGACCGAGGCGCCACTATGGGAAACAAGGGAATGGAAGATCTGATTCCCCTCATCAACAAGCTCCAGGACGCCTTCAGCACCATAGGCCAATCCTGCAACTTGGACCTGCCGCAGATAGCGGTGGTCGGCGGCCAGAGCGCAGGAAAGAGCTCCGTGTTGGAAAATTTCGTCGGGAGGTTGTACCATTTATATGTAGTATTGGAGTGATCTAACATTGTTAATATAGACGATTTTCTTTTCTGGCTGTAGTTTTTGCTGTGTTTCTAAGACAAACTGCACCGAGTTTATCCCATCCGTAAAAACTGCCAACTAAGCACTTACGCGCTCTGTGTCTTGGTGCCTACCAGTTTCTAACGTTTTTTTTTCTTCCAACGGACTCTTTCCATTGTAGAACTGCGCTATTCACGATGCACAATTACGCATTTTATGCAAGTAAAAACAGCTGTTAGTTGTTGGTGTGGGAAATGGTTTAAACGTGACAAGTCTAAACCTCCTCATCCTAAAATTTAATTTCCTTTAGCATGAATACTGATCACTGTAGTCTCTGCTTTGTAGCACATTGTGTCAAACATTTACAAAGGCTGTGTTTCCTTAAGACTGGCTGTGCAGGTTGTAAATCCATATTTATAGGTGTCACATTGCTTAGGTCGGGTCAATGTTTTACTTTCAAGGGTAAGGTACACATAGGTTGTTGGCAGGTTTGATCGGGTCATTTTCAGATAGAGGAGTTATTGGAGTGTTACACTGACAACTCTCTTTGTGCGGTTGTTGAATGATTTTGAAGGTATTTGAATGAGCAGTAGTGGACCAACTTGAACAAAAAATAGACCTAGGCTAACTGTTACATTAGCTGAGGTGTCTCTCTGCTCTGCTCTGCTCTGCCAATTTGCAGTTGAAACACAGAAACAAAAGTCTTGGGAGGAAATCTATTGATGAGGAAAGGGAAGAGGGAAAGACATGGCTGTGCTGCTGTCGTAGAGGCCTAATCTAGGGAGGAAGCATTTATCTCCAAACGAAGGTGCCCAGAAAAGGGAATTTTTTACTCTTCTAAATCTCAGAATGATTTCACTTGTTCTCCAACAGACAGGGAATGTAGATTAGACAGCCACGTCCCCTCTTTTTTCCTGTTGCCTTTTGTCTCTGAGTTCCAAGCAGTGGCTTGGGGAGACAGTGGGGGCATTGATGTGTCTTTTCTGGGGTCATTAGTGATGTCACCAGCTGCGCTGTCATGTGTATATGACACACTGGGTACCAGATACCCACAGAAGGATAGGCTACTTAGATGTTTTCATGGTTGTCAGTTAGCCTGCTGGAAAAAAAACATGAATTGGTTTTTAATTAGGTGGAGTAGGTGTTAGTCAGTCAGTGCTGCAAATAACAGCTATTGTAACAATGGATCAGTCTATCGACTGTTTTCCACTTCATCATGGGGCTAAGGAGCTTCTAATGAAGTATGAAATGATCAATGAGATAGAAATAAAAGAAAGACAAAAAACATTGTTCATCTTCATTAATTCAAGGTTTTGGGATTTTGGCCTAATATTTATATGTTTGTTTATCAAATTTCAGATTCTTTATACCTCAAGCATAACGATACAAATCACAGAGTCAAAAGACAGACAGGAGGGCAAAATATTTGCAGTTAATGTTTTTGTCCGTATTGATTAAGCTGTTCATTCTTTTTTGATGAATTGACTTAAGTGATGTTGAATTAAAATACATTTCTTACTTTGTCCAACAGTCCTAACCTGGAAATGTATTCGCTTTTCAATTAATAAAATATTCATTACATTTTGAACAAATACAGTACTGAAAAGATGTTTCAGATTATATTTTTTATAAATAGATTACAGGTTTTTGCCTAATGCTGACGAATCCTATTCCTGATATCCAGTCTAAATGTCCAAATTATAGAGCGATTGTGTAGTTGGACTTGACTCTCAGACCAGGCTCCTTAGTTGTCCTCGTCCTCCTGCCGCTCTCTCTTGTCCTCTTCCCCTGACTCTTACTGCCTCACAAAAAAGATGAGCTCACCTGAGGTCTATTTGTAGTGCTAAGGCTTAGACTGATTGGTATTCAATTAGCTTTATTTTTTATTTTTCACAGGTGTGAGTCTGTGTGCTTTTCCAAGTTTGGTTGTGTTTTGTATTTTAAATAGATGTGTCTTCCCAATGATTGCAGGAGATTTCCTTGTTGTGTCTTATGTAAAAAACTGTGTGTAGTGATTTGCAAGAAGTGTGTTGCAGAATTTCAAACACAGTGCAGAGCATATATTATGTTTGTAGGGTTGGTGCTTGTGTTTAGAGGTTGTGATGCTTTGGGCCTAGCAACCACTTTTAGTGTGTAAAGCATTAGGCAAAAACTGTAATGGATACATATCACAGAGTCAATTGATCAACTGTCTTGTTGGTGACGGCTATTCATTTCGTGCTTTCATAAGTGACAGGAAGAGATGAGGAAAGAGGATGGTTATCGCTGTTGTGTAACATCCTGACTGCTCTGTCAGCAGTGGACAACAGGCACAGGGTGTGTGTGTGTGTGTGTGTGTGTGTGTGTGTGTGTGTGTGTGTGTGTGTGTGTGTGTGTGTGGCCTGCGTACCTTATGCTGAAACTCAGCTCAGTTTTTGCTGATGACCTGGCAGGGAAGCACATAGACAGACAGACATAAACAGACATATTCTAATAGCCTGGAGACACTTGCAGTCAGTGACCTGGACATGATCGACATTCTATTGAACAGGAGTTTTTCCATCGTGATGAGCTGTGAATGTAACAAGAGGGGGAAACAGAGGGACGTGTTTCTTTCTCATTGCACTATTTATAATGAATAGGGTTGTAAGTCAGTCTCATCTGCATCAATAATGCAGACATGTACACGCGCGCAGGCACTAGGGATCAATTTAGGAGCTCACACTCTTATTTTTGTTAGAAGCTGCTGACACATATTCAGTATTCTGACAGCAGAAGGTTTGAAGCCAAGAGGGCCGTCGTGTTCCCCCTCACCTCCAGTGTGTTTATTTACCGGGAAAAAAACATCATGTCGATGTATAACTGATCTGAGATTGATAGAATGAGTGTGTGTCTGAATTCTTACTTATTTATATTAATTGAGTTGTGAGTGAGTGTGTGTGTGTGTGCGTGCGGTGTGTGTGTGTGTGTGTGTGTGTGTGTGTGTGCATTCGTGCGTGTATTCTAAACTTTATCTCTGTCTCTTTCTGTCAGGGACTTTTTGCCCAGAGGTTCTGGCATTGTCACCCGTCGCCCTCTGATCCTCCAGCTGGTTAACAATAAAGCAGGCAAGTTCCATGCATGAGTCCAATACAGGTCAGGTGTGTCTGTAGCAAAAATGAATAGCCCCATCTCACAGGGATGGGGCTATTAAGATTGTCAATGTTATTAACAGCTTGTTATGCAACACTTTGCACATCAAATATCCAAAGGTTCCTACAGTGGCCCACTTTGTTCCATTGTCCACTTTCTCTTCTGTATCTTATCATATTTTTCCTCTATATATACAGGTGATACTCATATTATTAGAATATCATGGAAAATGAATTGGAATTGAGGCAAGAATTCATGCAAAAGGGGCCCAAACCAAGTACTGAGTACATATCGATGATTATACTTTATATAGGGCCGACATTTCTGTATTTAAAATCCCCTTTTTATTGATTTTTATGTAATATTAAAATGTTCAGAGATTGTGAATGTGGGGTTTTCATAAGCTGTAAGCCTTAACAAATACAATTATAACAAAGGAAGGCTTGAAATATCTTACTTTGCATGTCTAAGTCTGTCATTGTCTCCACGCAGAGTACGCAGAGTTCCTGCACTGTAAAGGGCGCAAGTTTGTGGACTTTGACGAGGTCCGTCTGGAGATTGAAGCCGAGACCGAACGGATCACTGGGTCCAACAAGGGCATCTCCCCCATCCCCATCAACCTGCGTGTCTACTCCCCAAATGGTAACACACACAAAAAATACTAACTCTGCCTTCCAATACCCATACTTCCATACATGTAGTATGCCAGAAAAAGATTTAGGATGTCCCAATACATGCACGTCAATTGCAGTACGCTGAAAATACACAAATGCCCCCAATAACTCCAATAGCATTTTGGAGTATTAATCTTTATTCTTGACATTTCTCGAGATAATGAAAAAACAATCTTCCTTAACTAATTTTTTTTCTCTCCTGTGGCCCTAAAACTCTTCTGTACTTTAGTGTAGTAAAAATAAAAAGTAGGCTATGTGATTTGGAACGCAGGGTGACTCTGCCTTCTAGCTGCAAGTTTATCAACCTTCAGTTTGAGTGATGTCTTTCTCCCGGCTTTTCCTTCTCTCAGTGCTGAACCTGACCCTGATCGACCTCCCGGGGATGACTAAGGTGGCGGTGGGGGACCAGCCCGTAGACATCGAGCACCAGATCAGGGACATGCTCATGCAGTTCATCACCAAGGAGAGCTGCCTGATCCTGGCTGTCACCCCCGCCAACACTGACCTGGCCAACTCAGACGCCCTGAAGATAGCCAAGGAGGTGGACCCTCAGGGTAAGGGGGGAAAAGTCCCTGGGGGGGTTAAACATGCTCTCCACAAGGTCTGGTAGGGGTCCCCACCAGACCTCGAGCAAAGCATCTTTTATGCGTCTTTTATGTTAAAGCTGAATTTGTTTACTACTCTTTCTCTGGACTTTTCTCTAA
The DNA here is from genome assembly GCA_026122265.1 of Ammodytes dubius. Taxonomy (NCBI): domain Eukaryota; kingdom Metazoa; phylum Chordata; class Actinopteri; order Uranoscopiformes; family Ammodytidae; genus Ammodytes; species Ammodytes dubius. Next base: position 4,858,450 of record CM047506.1, on the reverse strand, counting down.
CTGTGACCATTTTCTGCTCTAATTTTGAACAAGGCTAATAACTCTTGGCTGTATCTCTCAGCCATTACCACTCGTAAATATTAATACTTTGTTTCTATTAATCTCTGCCACAGTGCAGGAGCCGGCCCTTCACAATAATTAACATTTTAATAACAGTATTAAGAGACTTCCTGGCAGCTTAGATGTATTGAATACGATACATTTGTATAGAAAATTTAAGTTTTACGTTTTTTTCTACATTATAATTTTGATCAATATTTGTTTAACCCTAAACTACCTAAACTAAACTAATGACATTCACAGCAGCCTCAGCTGTAAATTATGTTTAGTGCCCATATAAGAAATGTTATGTTTTGTAAGTTATGTGCGCTAAACGGTAAATAAGATGGTGAACATTGTACCTGTTAACTTTAGCATTGTCATTAGCCCCTTTTACACAGCCAGTGAAAGCCGGGAATATGCCGGAATTTCGGCCCTCCACCCTGCTGTTTAAATGCGACCGTTGCGGAACGAGGGAAGAAAGGTGCGAGAGATTGTTCCGGGAATTTTACTACCTCGGGGGTAGTAAGATTCCCGACACAATCAGTTCCGCCTCTCTGTTTAAATGCTCCAGCTTGTTGTTGCGGAACAGGGGGGCGTTTGACGTTCCATAGCCTACGTTCTAAACATGCGACCATGTTAGCAGTTGAAGGACGTGTGTTTAACATTAATCACGGCGGCCTGATGTCCCGTAAAAATCACCAAATAAAAGGAACGGCGTATAATCTAGCTGGTCATAAGGTCCGTTGCTCAATCCAAACCCCCGCGCTTCATTTTGCAGAGTGTGTCTATTTCTGCCCAGGAGAAGTTGTGCAATGGGAAAGCTAGGCTAGGCTAAGTAAGGGATAAAGCAGGGCTATTCAATTAGTTTTGAATGGGGGCCGGTTGGTGGAAATGATCCAAAATGAGGGGCCAGAAAAAAATGCCTAAAATTGATGAGCATCACATAAATAGCTACATATACTGTAAAACACTACAACGACATAGGAGTGCATATATTGTCTTTATTTTATCAAATAGAGTTCACCAGCTTATCAAAAAAAAATCACTATTTGATTAACATAGGTTGCCTGTTGTTTAAGTGTTTAACAATCTTATCAGTTCAGGAAAACACAATAGGTTAACTCTTCAACAGTTTATCAAAATACATAGAAATAAATGTACTCTAAGTGCAACAGCTTATTAAAATACAGGTAGGCCTAGGTTTACTAAGATTGCAACAGCTTATCAAAAAACATAGAAATAAATGTAGGCTACTCTAAGTGCAACACCTTACAGTGGTTCCCCCCAAAAATGTGTTTGTCAAGGGGTCACTGTCCAGGGTCAAGGGAGGCGCGGCGCAGCGCGCCGCGGCAACAATTTTACTTTACAGTTGTGCAATTTTGTTTGCTATGTGAAGGTACAAATGTTGTACAAACATGCAAAGTTCTACTGGTGCAATATTATGCAGACACACTAAATACAAATAATGGACCATACACTTACACTGCGGTACAATCGCGCCCGCAAAGCTGCATACACAGAGCAGCTGATAGAGAAAAGCTTATTATTATTACTACTTATTTACTGCAGATCGCGGCCTTTTGCGCAGTTATGACCATGCAAAAGCACACATCACACGTGCTAGTACATTGATTGTGCACCACTAAAAAAAAAAAAATTTTTTTTTTTTGGGTCGGTGGTCAAGGCTGGGGCCAGTAAATATTCCTTCGCGGGCCGCACCTGGCCCGCGGGCCGCCTATTGAATAGCCCTGGGATAAAGTATAGCGAACGGGTCACTTGCTAGAAATGAAGACCTGAACTCCTGCTTCAGCTTGTCGGTCTGTATTTCTAGCAAGTGACCCGTTCGCTATACTTTATCCCGCTTATTACATGGCTACTACAAAAAATAAAGCAATTCCTTGAAGCAACATGTTGTTTTAACAGCCAAAAACAGTCCGCTACATGGTCGGAACTCACTCAGTAGCAACGGTTACTATGTCAAGCTGCGGCCAACCTAGAAGAGTTTAACAAAAAACAACTTGTTTCCCCAGCAACCCTGAGACCTTGTCTAATAACTGGAATAGTCATTGCAAACCCACTAGGTTCTTATGTAACTAAAACGTAGTTCAGTACGCCAGTAAATAGGAACGACCAAGGATACGACCTAGTAACGGGGGAATAGTCTGCTCGCCCCGCTAGACTGTCTGCTTCAGCTGACTGAAGGCTCCGGCTCAGCTGTTAGCCACAGAGCTACTGTTTTGCTAACACAACTCAAGACTCGCACACTCTACAAATAATAATTCTAATCGGCCAATATGTTTAACAAGAGCTCCGTCTAGCTAACAAAGCATTATCCCCCAACATAAATAACACAATTCACAGAGAAAATTACTGCGGAACATCAGGGCTGCCAAGTTTCACCAAACGTTTGGAGTGAGATTTTTTGACCGAGGGACCCAAAACCGTGTCCTCTTTCCCACCCAATCATTTTTGCTAGTGTCCTGCAAGTTTACATATTGTTAATAATAAATCAGAAATAAAAGACAATTGGAAAATGTGATAAAACATCAAAAATCGTATTAAAATAAACGAATTCATGAATTGCAAAGTCGTAGGACAGGTTTTAATTAAACATTGGGTGTGGACATATTATAAGCGGGAGACTGGGGGTCCCCCCCAGAAAATTTTGAGCAGTAAACACTTAATTTCCTGCATTCTGGTGAATTTATATGAAGCAATGTGTGCCTTTTCTGCATTAATTTTTATGTAAAGTAAAAGAGAACATTCACGGTTTCGCTGACACAAATTTAATTGAATAGCCTACAATGCATGTGTATGCTTTCAAATATCTCCTGTAGCCTATTGTTAAAACATTTGGTTAAACTGTAATAAAGGTTATTATTCTATATCATGTCTACTATTGAGGGTTGAGTGGCTGGTGGTATTTTACTAGCAGCATTAGGCTTTATTCAAAGGAGAAAACAATTAGGGAACAGTTCAGCACCAATGCAAACTACTAAGCTAAAATAAAACATCTGGGTTACATGGTCTGTGGACACATTGTGACAGTGCCTCTTGATTTGTGTTATGAAAAGTGCTATAAATGTATAGGCTACAGTTCATTACACAGAAGAATAAAAGCATTTTTATTGGCGGATGAGCCATTTGTTACTTTGCAAACCTAATCTTCAAACTAAATTACCAAAAACAATATACAAAACGATCCAAAGATCTTCTGAATTTACTTGAGTGAGATTGAAGGGTTAATATGTTTGATGCATGCGCACTCACCGGCCGGCGGGGGCACAATTCTTATCAGCGGTAACTTGGCACGCTATCAACACACACCTTGGAAGAGAAGGTGCGGGTAGGGGGCTCGCCTCCTTTATATGTCCATGCTCGCCTCCCGCTTCGAATGCACAGTGCACATCAAACATAACGTTAATGCGCGTTCAGAAAGAGGAAGTCACGGCACTCATGTCTGTTAGCTTTTCAAAATAAGAAATTTCAAATAAAAGTCCCCCAAAACAAATGCTATTTTGGGGATTAATTTCTCCCCGTGAGAAATTTGAGGTGTGGCGTGTGAGAGTGTGAACTGGTTGGTTTGCGTGTGTCTCACGGCCAAAGAGTGAGACTTGGCAGCTCTGGCGGAACATTTACATTGCGGGCTGCAGCCTGAAGTTACTGTCTAACTGTCAATTGCGGCCAAACGTTCTCACATCGTCTTGACTGGATTCCCGTCGGACATTAACCATGACTCCTGTGTTCCCTGCTCTCCTGATACATGCAAAGTCATGTTGAAAAAGTATTCCATTGTTTTCTGAACGAGTAGTAGCCCTGTTTGTAGACGTCTATCCATCAAAACTATGACGTAGATCCTTAGCAACGGTCATTATACCCTTGACAGCAGTCTGTCTTGCTGGAAATAACAGACCTGTAGAATGCTGTGATTTACATAGGATTCTCAAAGTGCCATGTAATAAGCTAGGCTAAGCTAGGCTAAGCTAGGAGGCGACCGGATCGCCGCCGCTATTATTATCCTAAGTCTGAGCGTATATCCACACTTTATTTCTGCCTACAGTAACGTGACTTCACACTCTGTGTGTATGTGTATGTTTATGTCTGATTGGCAGATCTCTGCCCTCACAAAGAGACTCGATCACAACCAACCTGTCACACAAACACACACACACACACACACACACACACACACACACACACACACACACACACACACACAGACACAGACACAGAGGTGAAGCGGATTGATTTTGTCAGTTTGGTTAACAGTCCCAGTGATGTTGGACTCAGCGCGTAGCGAGATCAACTGGCACATCGTGGGGACAGTAAAATACGGCCCTCTTACTGCAAGCTCCTGCACTTCTGCTCTCAATTCACCGGCCAGTGTTGTTGTTGTAAAGCAGCTGACCGGCACGGCGCTAAATGTTTACGTCACACCTGATGCTGTTTACAATCACCTCTTTCATTCCGGAACGCTGTGTAAAAGGAGCTGCTGATGCGCCAGCAGGCCGGCGTTGCATGGTTCTGTGTAAATAACACAGAAGCAAGCAAAGCCGGCATTTTGGAGTGATGTTGTTCCGTCAATATGCCGCAATCTCTGTGTAAAAGGGGCTATTGTGGGCATGTTAACTACTGATGATTTGCAATTAGCTAAAAGCACCGCTTTAAGTACAGCCTCTCAAAAATCTGCTGCAAAAAACCTGTTTCATAACCAAATATTACAACATAATCTTGAGAACTTTGTTTTCAGGGCTGCGGACCATTGGTGTGATTACAAAGCTGGACCTGATGGACGAGGGGACAGATGCACGAGACATCCTGGAAAACAAACTACTGCCACTTCGCAGAGGTGAGAGCAGAACACCAGTTAACTCATTTATTGTTACTTAGAAGTCTCCATCTTAGCAATGCTCTACTTTCGCAAGTGAAACTATTTGGATTTGGGTCAGGCGCCAAGTAACATTCCAAAGTTCGGCTGTAAAAAATGATTTGTATGCCTTTGCCTGTATTTTTCTTCAGGGTACATTGGGGTGGTGAACCGCAGTCAAAAGGACATCGATGGAAAGAAAGATATCCGCGTGGCTTTGGCTGCTGAGAGGAAGTTCTTCCTGTCCCACCCCTCATACAGACACATTGCAGAACGCATGGGCACATCACACCTGCAGAAGACCCTCAATCAGGTGACACACACACACACACACACACACACACACACACACACACACACACACACACACACACACACACACACACACACACACACACACACACACACACACACACACACACACACACACACACAGAGACGCACACAGGATGTATGTCTACTACATTTATCTTATGTCAAGTTTCATTACAATTTTGTGATGAATATCGAGAGCTAGAAATATTTTCTCTGGTATGTTTTCACTTGTTTTAACCTAAAATCCAGCACCAGAAAAGATAATAGACTAATAATCTTTTTTAAATGTATTGTTAACTTTATATATATTCTTTTCCTTTTTCCAGCAACTTACCAACCATATCCGTGACACGTTGCCAGGGTTACGCAGTAAGCTGCAAAGCCAGCTGTTATCGCTGGAGAAAGAGGTGGAGGAGTACAAGAACTTCCGCCCTGATGACCCTGCTCGCAAGACCAAGGCCTTACTCCAGTCAGTGCCCACACACACACACACACACACACACACACACACACACACACACACACACACACACACACACACACACACACACACACACACACACACACACACACACACACACACACACACACACACACACACACACACACACACACACACACACACACACACACACACACACACACACACACACACACACACACACACACACACACACACACACACACAAAACACCACATCAGAACAACGATACACACCACACTACAATATGCAGTCACACAAGTATACACTGTATCTGTAGACAGTATACTGTTTCCAATCTGCAGAATGGTGCAGCAGTTTGGCGTGGACTTTGAGAAGTGCATTGAAGGTCTGGGGATCAGGTGGACACCTCCAACTTGTCTGGTGGAGCGAAGATCAACCGCATCTTTCATGAGCTCTTCCCCTTCGAGTGGTGAAGGTGACCAGTCTTATGATTTCCTCAGGATTACTGATGCTATCATTATTTTTTTCTTGATTCACATTGTTATATTTGTAATTTATTTTGGGAAGGAATTGCACAGTTTTTTTCTCATAATAACAGAAAAAACCGACTGTGTTAAAGCCTTGTGTTTCTATGGGTAACAAGTGGCTCATGGTTAATTAGCTATTTACTGTATGTGCTCTGTCAGCGTTTTGTATTTACACTACTGATTTGGCAATCTTTATTGCTTCTGATGTCATAGTGTGTAGCTACGTACTGTATGTTGCCTAAGACTCTTCCTCTCCAATGGATATTTGTTCGTCCGTGTGTTAGTACATGCTCGGCAGTAAGACTTAGCCTTTAATGAGTAAGCTTAGAACAGATAAGAACCAAGCACCGTGTGCACTGTGTCCTAGATGGAGTTTGATGAGAAGGAGCTGAGGAGAGAGATCAGTTACGCCATCAAGAACATCCACGGAGTCAGGCAAGTTGATGCAAACAACACATGACATGAAGAACACATTTCCCTTCACTGTCTTTATGTCTGCCCTGTGTGTTCAGCTTTATAAGTCTTCCCTGGTCCTCAAGTGTCAAAGTCTGTCCTGTTCTTCATGTCTCTATTCAGTTTGCTGGCTCTTCTGTCCATCCTTGTTTTTTTCCTTGTTAGGTCTTTATTTGCTCATTAGCCGTCTTCCACTCCACTTGTTCCCGTTCGTCTCCCATTTCTCCTTATTTGTATTTGTATTTCTTAACGTCTGTCCTCTCATGTCTTCATCTCCATCTGTGTGCCTGTCTCAAACTCTTCTCGTGTGTCCATCTACCACTCCTCCTCCCCCCCGCTTGTCTGTCTCTTGTCTGTATGTCCTTCAGGACAGGCCTGTTCACCCCAGACCTGGCGTTTGAGGCCATAGTGAAAAAGCAGATCATAAAGCTGAAAGAGCCCTGTCTGAAATGCATCGACCTGGTCATCCAGGAGCTCATCAACACAGTCAGACAGTGCACTAATAAGGTATCACTGCATGGTCTCCTGCTCCGGCTGCCACAGCTCAACACACACACACCACAGAGACCAGACAACTTGAGAGCTGCCCGGCGCCAAACAGTTTCAAAAAGCATCTGTTTTAGTTTTTTTTTAACTATGTGCTTTTGGACAACATTTCAACGTCTTGGATTGAACTAACAAAGTGGATGAACTCAAAGGGAGGGTCCAGTTTTTACGCTACTGCTTATCAGTGGTTACATCTGAATGTCCTGCCTGTACTGCAGTGCACTGTGTGTTGTGTCTGAGAGGCTGTGCGGTCAGAAACACAGTCATGTACAAGTTCATTACAAAACAAGCTGCAGGTCTGACGTGACAAGAGTACAGCTATGCTAGTGGCTTTGAGAGGCTGCACTCAGACATAGAGGTGCTTTGAGCTATATGCAAATACGTATGCAAATTTACGTATGTTAGCATCCTCCCAATGACAATGCTAAAATGAGATTTAACAGGTGTAATATTTGCAATCTTATTTTAACGTGTGAGCATGGCACTAAATACGAGTTGAAAAGTTGACCAGATGTTGGCGCCAGAGGAAATTAAAGGCATCACCAATTAGTGATCATTGTCTAGGAACCATACATGTCTGAATGTATTAAATCTTGCAGCAATCCGTTCAATAGTTAAGATATTTCTATGTGGACCAAAGTGGACAACAGACAGATGTTATCCTCCACGGAGCCATTCAGCTAGCATGGCTAAAAAGCTGTAGGCTGACTCTAAACATGCACATTGACATGATTGGAAATTGCAATGAACACATTTGAGAACCTGCAGCTTGTTTTAGGTCTGTGCATGAAGTAGAACTAACCAAATACTTTTTTTCCTCATATTCCTCAATCTTCATCATTTACTTTTCGAAACCCCCTCCCCCCAACTATTCCAACCAACTCTGTCTTTCCTTTTTTCTACCACTGATCTCTCCCCCCCCTCACCATGGCACATACTACACCACACCTCCTCCTTCACATGCCATTAAAAAAACTCAAACTCCCATGATGCTTCACCACAGGACAGGCCTGTTCACCCCAGACCTGGCGTTTGAGGCCATAGTGAAAAAGCAGATCATTAAGCTGAAAGACCCCTGTCTGAAATGTGTCGACCTCGTCGTCACCGAGCTTGCCACCCTGATCAGGAAGTGCACGGAAAAGGTAAACAGGAAGAGCGGAAAGAGACAGATTTAAAAAGTGGTGGATAAAAAAAGAGAGGACAAATGCAAGCAAAGAGTGATAGAAAGACGAAGAGAACAATTAAATGGACTAACGTGTCGCTGTCTGGTGTTGTTGATCGTTTACCCCCTCGTCGTTGCTTGAAGGCTTCACTCAGCACACGCCACACACGCCTTACCCTGTGGTTCCCTCTTTAACGACAAATCTAAAAGAGCCCTTTACCATTCTGATCTTGGACCCCTACCCAGCCCACTCACACACCCTGCCTCACTTATCATATGAAATCCCCACACTCACACTAAGAAATTTGCCTGCTACAAGATGGCTGTTTGTTACCCTGTCTATTTCCAGAGAGATCTCTGTGTATGTTTCCTGTGATACACCCGTTTCTGCACCATTGACACCAATAATGCAAACCACACAAGACCTTTGCACACCCTACCCAATACTCATCTCTTTTTGAACTTTAACTCGATTATTTTTCCTAATTCCTGCCTGATCTGTTGAGACTCACTATCAGCTTGAGATAACATTAATGCTAATGCTGATTTTTGATTTGTAACAACTTTTTTTTTAATGACAACGACTATAGCTGACAAGAATCTCAAGCTGATATGGAGAAAGTTAGTGCATGCCTCTCCTGGTTCGTTCTGTGTCAAACTGGTCTTGACTTATATTTGTGTTTATTCTGTATATTTACAGTAAAGTCAATGGCTGGGTGTGGCTGTGTATGCGGACACACAGTGTATATACAGTGTTGTGTGAACTCACACAGGTGTGGGTCTTGTAATCATGGTGCCTGCAGCAGCACGTGTGTGTTGTTTTCTGTGTTTGCGCCTACAGCTGGGATCGTATCCTCGACTGAGAGAGGAGACCGAGAGAATCGTCACCACCTACGTCAGAGAGAGAGACAGCAAGACCAAAGACCAGGTGTGTGTGTGTGTGTGTGTGTGTGTGATACAAACACACACACACTTTTGATATGCTACATGTACATTTGTACAGTTTTAATTCTCTTTGTACCGGATGTGTGCAATGTTTTGCCTCTCAGGTGCTGTTGTTGATTGACATTGAGCTGTCCTACATCAACACTAACCACGAGGACTTCATTGGATTTGCCAAGTAAGACATAACTTCAGATGTTTATTAATGAGAAGAGACGGTCAGCCAATCAGCTAGAGCTGGAATGATTAATCAATTAGTGCACTGACTGGGATTGGAATCCAAAATAAAGCATTATTCATGCTTTCATCTGAAATTCCTAAATTTGTTTGCAGTGCTGTGAGGAAATTAATAATGTTTTGGACTTGTGCTTTTGAACGCTGAACTTTCCCACTGGCCTAGCTCTTCTCAAAAATAAGGACCTACCATTCTGCCTCTGTGACTGATGAAGTGATAGATAAATTGTTGGTTAATTAATAGTAGAGCTTTAATGATTAGTACATGAATCATAAACTGATAAACTGAACTGATAAACAGAAAATGTCAAATGTCTTTTTCAAGCACAAACTCTCTTGTTCAATTCTCTCATTTATGTGGATCTGCTGTTTTTAGTTAGTCATATATGACTATGAATCTAACTTATCCTAGGAGTTGCACTGACAAAATAATTTGGAAACATCACCTTTGGAACATGTTAAGAATAAATCACTTTTTTCAGTGCTTCAGATTTGTCACCGGTTCAAATATCACTACTGTCACTCTTTAGAGAAACAATGCTAGACAGGGTTAATTTTCAACAGTTAATATGGTTGCACAAAGCCATACTCTAGTGCGCACCCTTTTATGAAAGAGAGAGGAGAAAAGAGGAAAGTGGTGTCTGGTGAACAGGGACGCTGGGTAAGGCTAAAACTCTCCCATCAGCCGACTAGACCATTTAACTATTTTATTACGGGAGGTTAAAAGTTAAAAGACAGTACAGATGCCATTAAAGCACTATGAAACATGGTCACGATGGTTCGATCAATGTTTTTTTTCCCAAAAAATGATTGTTGAGCACACTTACGGTTATTTCAAAACACATTGAACCCGAGTGGTCAATGTTCAAAACTTCCATTACTGAAGCCGCGGTGGGGGGGGGGGGTAACCCTGGAACACTGTGGTGGTCTTCCGTGGTCAGGGAAGCTGTTCGACTGAAGGAGTGCTTCCGGGATATGTTATCCCGGGGGACCTCAGATGCAGTTGCAAGGCACCGACAGGCCTGAAGGGCTGCAGCCTCTGCCTTGTCATAGGCAAAGCAGCAGGTGTGGAGAAGTTCGGAGAAACCATGGAGAAGGACTTTCGGTCTGCACAAAGTGTTTCTGGAAGACTGTCCGCCACCTCAGGAAGGGGTAAGCGGGGAACCATCCAAGCTGTGTACAGTAAGGATGGGACGCTGTTGACCTCAACTGAGGAGGTTATCTGCCGATGGAAGGAGCACTTTGAGGAGCTCCTGAATCCGACTAACATGCTCTATGTTTGAGGCAGAGCTTGAGGCTGATGGGGGAGTGATTGAGGGAACAATGGAGCGTGAGATTGGCAGGAGTATCGGAGCAGCAGGGAAGGTTTTGCACTCGCTTTACCGCACCGTTATGACAAACAGAGAGCTGAGTCGGAGGGCAAAGCTTTCGATCTACTGTACCGGTCGATCTTTGTCCCCACCCTCACCTATGGTCATGAAGGCTGGGCAATGACGAAAGAACTAGATCACGGGTAAAGAGGCCAAAATGGGGTTTCTCAGGAGAGTGGCTGGTGTCTCCCTAAGAGATAGAATACGCTCAGTCATTCATGAGGAACTCGGGCAGAGCTGCTTTGCGTTGAAAGGAGCCGGTTGAGGTGGTTCGGGCATTGGTAAGGATGCCCGCTGAGCGCCTCCCTAGGGAAGTGTTCCAGGAGCGTCCAGCTGTAAGGAGGCCTCGGGGAAGACCCAGGACTAGGTGGAGAGATGATATCTCCACACTGTCCTGGGAACGCCAGTCAGAGCTGGTCAATGCGGCCCAGGAAAGAGAAGTTTAGGGTCCCCTGCTTTTTACTTCCAGAACCTCACTGTTGAGCCCTATACAATTTGGTGCAGCATGTGAAATTGACTGCAGATTCTCCAACACATCAAAGATGGAGCTGGAGGCGGAGGCAGGGTCAGCCTTGTCGTGAATACACACCGTAGTTATAACATTTTTTGGAAACTCACAGGGTAGTTAGAAGGGGCGCAATGACACCGATAAAAGTTTCACATCTGGTGTACAGACGCGGTCTCTTACAGTCACAGAATAGCTGTATTGTTTTTTCATGTATAAACATACCCCGCCTCCTTGGGTTTTCCCCGTTACCTCCGCCTTACGATCCAGACGGAAGGGAACCCCGAAACCATGGATGTCCCGGTCTCGCTCGGAGGGCCTCGTATCGATGAAGGCCAAGACGCAGCAGTTCCTGAAGTCCTTCTGGAACCGAACATTACCCTGGAGTTCTTCCAGGTTGCTCCGCAGTGACTGGACGCTCCCCATGATAACAGAGGGCAGAGGAATCCGGGTGAGCCGCTGTTTCCTCAGGCGTAGTCTGACACCTCCCCGTTTTCCCTTATTCCTCTTTTTGTCCCTCTGTGCACCGTCCGATCCAATAATGTCCCTTAAAATAGAGTCTGGCAGCTGAGGGGTGAGATCAACCCCTCCCACCCCCAAGCCAAACTGGCAAAGTTTAGCTGCAGGGAAGTGTCTCTGGAGTATTGTGTCCTCCCCTGGCACACAAGCCCCACTGACATCATGGGAGAAAAGCCAGCACAAAAGAACCCACAACTAATATTCTTTGTTTAGTGGAGCCGAGTACTCAATTATCATATGATGAGAAAAATAAAACATGAAGGACCAAAATAAACATTAAAAACACATAAAACACAAACGCGAAGATGCCAAGCTCTCACTCACTGCCAGTCGCTGCTTGCGCATGCGCCTAAACCATTGTGAACGAACATTTGACAATTTGGAGATTAGTGGCTTTGAGAGCCGGGCACTCACATGGAGCGATTCAGACAGAGTGGAAAGGTTGGAATAAATAGTTGGTGAAAATATGGGAAGAGTGAGAAAATATTTTTTTTTAACAATAAACCATGAAAAAAGTTTGTACTAAACAAGCAAAATACAAATATTTTAACCCGGAAATAAATATATATTTTTTAAATATGTCACCTTAATTTTTTTTGCCATTGCCTGAAATGGAATAGATCAACTTCAAAGGAATTGACAAAAATAATAGATGACTTATCATAAATGTATATTCCATTTCCATTCCATTCAGTTCCATTTTTCAATTTTGTGTCCTGATTTACATAAGTACTGTAGCTTACACTAGAGTTTATGTTATTGAATCTCTCTTTGTCAGCGCCCATCAGAGGACTGCTGCTAACACCAAGAAGAGGGTCATACCTAATCAGGTAACTCGCCTGTTTAACAAGAGACACTGCCCTCACAGTACTTTCAGTCTTTTTTCTTTCTGTCGGTGTCTCAGCATACATACTCTCGTCTTTGCCCTTCTTGTCTTTCCTTCTTTCCCTTTCCTCTTTCTCCTCCTATTGTTTCCTCCTTTTTATGGCCCAGGCCCAGGGAGAGATTCTTGTAAGTACCCAAGGGGGGGGGGGGGGGGGGTCAGACCATGTGGACAAACCAGATTTGTGCTTCTTGATGGCAAATAGGGATGTGAAATGTGAAATAGTCAGTTACACTTGTGGATAAGTCATGAGAAATGGACACTCTTTGTTCCAATCCCCATACTTTCTGCAATTTAGCATGGTAGAAAAAAGATTAAGGATGTCCCAATTCTTGTGGTCGATTTAGTATGCTTAAAAAATACCCTGATGTATACCAGATCCGGCCGAGATTTTTAGTGTTGAAAACAGCATGCTATTTGGGCGATTCTGACCCACAATCCAGTGCGCACCCAAAATGACGTCACATTGACAGAGCCTCCGTATGAAAACAACTGGGGATGCGACGGATATAAAAGCAAGAGGCAAGATCAAGACGCAATGTTATGATGAAATAAATAAGTAAAAGTATGTCCCAAGGGTATGCCTAATGCATCCTAACTAGATTATTTTTATGGTCAGATGTGGTATGTAGAATAGAAAAAAGAAAGAGTATTCGATTTGGAACGCAGGGCATGTAAAGCCGTTTTTTTTTATCCAATTAATTTCTCTTTCCCTGTCCTATTGACTTTGCACTGAGATGATGTCACACAACAAAATAATTAACTTTTAGCTTTTCTAAGCTCTGAGTAGGTTTTCAGATATCGAGTACAGGTATGATTTAAAAACCTTTATCAAACCCTGCTTTCGGCCAGAGGTCCATTAAGGGGGTTGATCTTTACATCATAAAATTGTATGACAATTCTCATAGATATTTGAGATTTTGTTCCTGCTTCAATTTCGATCAATTTCTGGTCCGAATCATGACATAATCATGATAAAATCTGCACGTTAGTATCTCTGCATTCACACTGGCTTTTGTTAAGTTTTCACTTGATTCCTTTAAATCTCCTTTTTTTTTAAGATTTTTTTTTTGGCATTTTTATGCTTTTTTTGATAGTGTAGAGACAGAGTTGAAATGGGGCAGAGAGGGGAGTGACATGCAGAGAACGACCTCGGGCTGGAATCGAACCCGGGTCCGCTGCTGGCAGAGGCCCATGGGGGGGACGCCCTACCAACTGAGCTAAGGTCACCCCCTAAATCTCCTTTTAATCATATTTAGGATATGATATGGAGCCTGCACAGCCCATGTACTACGGTCTATGAATCTCTTTTGTTGGAGCAACATATAGCTTGCCACTATAGGCCCAGCTGGCTGCCAGGCTGACTCTGTATCTATAATGCATTCATGGTTACACCAGCCAGTCCAGGGTACTGCATATATCCGCTACATTATCCCTGTGCGTCTGTTCCCTTTGACTTCTTGTCCATCAGTCTGGCAGAGAGGGGGACGCAGAGAAGGTGACTTTTCACTGCAGACTGTCATTTATCTCAAGTCTCTACGTGTGTAGTGTATTAACATTTTCAAGTGTTGGTTGATCTAAGGATTAGCGTTTCACTTGCATGGCTGTTGTGCTGTATTCTTATACCTATCTTCTTTTTTTCTTTTGTCTTCATTTTTTTTTTTTTTAGTATTTTGCGTGATGTATATATACATATTATTACTCTTGTGGGGTGTAAAGCGTAGTCAAATGATGGACTCTGGTGTGCAGGTGATCCGCAGAGGCTGGCTCACTATCAACATCAGTATCATGAAGGGAGGATCCAAGGACTACTGGTTTGTCCTGACTGCTGAATCTCTCTCCTGGTACAAAGATGAGGAGGTAAGGTCCCTGACAGGACAGGAAATGCACACAAATGTATATATATATATATATATATATACGTTACTCGTCTTTACAGGAGTTGGGCCTTTTTTTAAGACAATAGACTGGCTCTTTTGTTAGGGGCTATACCTTCCTTAATATTTATCATAATGTCACTGGGTGGTGTTTTTAGGAGAAAGAGAAGAAGTACATGCTGCCTCTTGACAACCTAAAGCTGAGAGACGTGGAGAGGGGCTTCATGTCCAGCAAAAAGGTCTTTGCCATCTTCAATACTGAACAGAGGTACGGACGCTCCTTTTTGAAACAATCTTGTTTGTGGCGTTCATCTGTTCTTATATTCGGTAAATGTGTGTGTGTGTGTGTGTGTGTACACATGTGTGTCCTGCAGGAATGTGTATAAAGACCTTCTTCAGATCGAGCTGGCATGTGACACACAGGAGGATGTGGACAGCTGGAAGGCTTCGTTCCTCAGAGCTGGTGTTTACCCAGAGAAAGATCAGGTACACAGAGAGTGTCTTTACATTCTAAATACTGTGGGCCATTCACTAATTGTATTTAGAAATGATTCAGGTGCTTCTTTAAATGTGGCAGAGGGATATTGAGAGATAAACAGCAAACTGTGACGTGTGTTTATCAGTGAATTTGGTTGGCTGTTTGCATATAGTTGGGTAAGATTAGTATGTTGATTAAGTTTAATATTTTACATTAGGTTTTTTCTTTCTCAAAATGTAACTGCGGAGTACAGTTCCACAACTACACTGTGGGCAGCTTGTTCATTCAATTAATCTACTGCCCAGGACGCAAACTGGGGATACAATATCCAGGCCACAGCTACAGTTCCACTGTTTACATTCCATCTTAGTATATTCAGGTCATGTACTAACAGGGTCCCTACAGAATAAGTTTATCTTCCGTTCAATCCAAATCCGTTTTGAAAGCAAAACGTAAAAAAAGAAAAGTGGCCTACTTTCTTTAATGATCAACCTTTCATATTCAATCTTATACAATAAACACACTTTTCCATTTTTGTTTAAACACAATTCATGACCAGGATATCAAGTGTGAGAATAGAACGTTGATTTTTGAAAATGCCACTTTGTAATTTAGTGGTACTCCCACCATTGGGAGGCGAACCAGGGGACATCTTCACTCTCAGCCGCTCACATGCAAAATAACTATAACTTTGTCAGGAAAAAAATTAGTTTTTGAAAGGAATTCCATTGCTCAGAGTAACAATCTGATGGTGAAAAGAAATGCTCCAAGCTCCATTACTATCATAAATTCACTTTTAGAGACTCATTCCCTCTCAGCCAATCACTGTGGGCATAGAAGGTATTAACATGACATCATCCATAGCAACAGGGTCAACCCCGCCCTCTAGTCTTATCTTACAAGTCCCTCCCATTCCTTAGTAAAAGTTGGCCTTAAAGGCTTTGTGAATAGGTTTTAAGAAATTACTCCTAACTAAGAACTTTTAGTCCTATCCTATATTTAATACTCTCTCTCACTCACTCACTCACTCACTCACTCACTCACTCACTCACTCACTCACTCACATCACTCACTCACTCACTCACTCACTCACTCACTCACTCACTCACTCACTCACTCACTCACTCACTCACTCACTCACTCACTCACTCACTCACTCACTCACCATCACTCACTCACTCACTCACTCACTCTTTGCCTCTCCTCCAGCCTAAAGGTGAAGAAGCGATAACCCCCAGCGACACAGTGTCCATGGACCCGCAGCTGGAGAGGCAGGTGGAGACCATCCGCAACCTGGTGGACTCCTACACGGGCATCGTCAACAAGTCCATCAGAGACCTCATGCCCAAGACCATCATGCACCTCATGATCAACAGTGTATGTCCTTATGCCTGATCCGTCTCTCTTTTTCATCAGCAGTACACTATTTTTTAACAAAGTAATTTATTGCCATTACAGGTTACTCTCTCCTCTTAAAGGCTCTGGAAAACCTGGTCTAAAATAGTAAAAACTAATTATGATGTCAAAGTGGGTTGTCTTAATAAGCTTTTTGCAAAAATGATATAATAAAATAAATGTGCCTAAATATTATAACAACTGTTTGACAGGACTGTGTGGGCGTGGCTGTATCAAACTGTCAAATTGTTTCTATAGAACGTTCAGGCAGAGAACTGGCTGATTAGTTTGTAATATTTATTGTGTAATAAGAACCAGAGCATAGCCCATAGCCTCATCTTAACCAAATCGCTGTCAAGTTTACCAAACTTAAATGACAATATGACAATTTTGGATTTGATCAAATATGCCTTACTCTTTTGTCTTTTCAGATGCTTTACTATCATGCAATTGACTCTCCAAATGACCTAGTTCGAAAGGATTTGTGGATTTGGGTTTACAGGGGGGTTTACTTTGTTTCTTAGTGGTATTAAATCTGCTTCTCTTTCCCTCTACCATGTTCAGGCGAAGGACTTCATCCACTCTGAGCTGCTGGCCTACCTGTACTCTGCCGGGGACCAGGGTAGCTTGATGGAGGAGTCAGCAGAGCAGGCCCAGAGGAGAGATGAGATGCTAAGGATGTATCACGCTCTGAAAGAGGCCCTGGTCCTTATAGGAGACATCAGCACCACCACTATCTCTACCCAGTGCCTCCACCAGTGAATGATAGCTGGAGGCCCAAGGACCCCAGGTATAAAAACATCAATTGGGGGGGGGCGCTCGTGGATGTAGCGGTTAGAGCGTCCCCCTACAGTGAGGCTCCGGCCTCGCAGAATGTCTTCCCCTCTTTGCCCCATTTTAACTAGGTCTCTCCAAATCTGTCTAAATAAGTAAAAAATGCCAATATAATCTAAAAAAAATATTAAAATAAATCAATCAACACAAATACATTGGTTAATATTTGCCTATTGAAGCTATATGGTTGTGTACGTGTTTTTTAAAAAGATTTATCATTGCAGACGTGCCAAACAAGGCTTGAAGTCATTTAAAAACAGTGGTGCCATTACATAAGGTGTCCACCAGAGGACACTGACATGTTGCTTTTTGAAATGTAAAATGTCCGGTTTGGTTTGTACAAAATAAGAATCTTAGGGATAATGGTGGATATTATAAAAACTGCATCAATTCTATGATAAAGATGTCATGATGATGCTCCTTTGTGTTTATTGACATAAAAAGGATTTTTTTCTTATAAAATGTAAGCACCTAAACAATTATATATCTATAAAAGGGATATAAATAGTTTGAGGTATATACTGTAATTGCTAAATGGATGCATTTTGAGGGAAATACCACCTTATACACGTTGTTATATATCCAGTATAGGTACTTTATTTCACGGCTATATTATTTTGTTCAGCATAACATAATATTATCTTATGCTGAATATAATAATTGTTGCATCATCCACTAATTGTATATGCATAAATATACATAGACATCTTTACAAACGTCTCTGGGGGGCGACTGTGGCTCAGGTGGTTAAGCTGGTTGGCCAACGATCCTAGGGTTGGCGGTTCGATCCCCGCCCCGCCACTTGTGTCATGGTCGTTGTGTCCCTGGGCAAGACACTTCACCCACCTTGCCTGGTGTGAATGTGTATGACTGCTGTGTGTTTGAGGTGGTGGTCGGAGGGGCCGATGGCGCGGAATGGCAGCCTCGCTTCTGTCAGTCTGCCCCAGGGCAACTGTGGCTACTATCGTAGTTTACCACCACCGGTATGACTGTGTGTGAACGAATTGAACCTGGAACCCTGTAAAGCGCTTTGAGTACCTTGAAAAGCGCTATATAAATCCAATCAATTATTATTATTATAAAACGTTAAAAAAAATATGACATTCACTGTAACTATTTACCCAATATAAAAACTTGCTGAACTGCTTCCTACAGGTTCTTATTAGAAGAGTAGCATTAATTAGAACTAATCCCTGGTAACAGTCTTTTTTCAAGTTAACTGAAGTAGGGCATTATTTTAAATGGGGGACAACTCAGTAGTTGATTATCGTCCTGTCTCTCTGTCTCAGTCCTCCCCCAGCATCTCGCCATGCCCCAGCAGCGGCTGCCCCTCCCGGCCGCCCCCCAGCAGTGAGGGGGCCCACGCCTGGTCCCCCGCCCCCTCTCAACCCCTCACCAGCATTTGGAATACCCACGGTGCCATCTCGACCCGGCCCTGGCCAGACAGCATACGCAGGGGATCCTAACTCTGCTGGAGGGCCTTTTGTTCCTTCGCGGCCGGCCCGCGTGCCTCCTTCACTTCCACCTGGGATCCCAAGGTAAAATTGTGCTTACACACACACCTGATGGCTTCTGTGGATTTGGTATTGGTGGGAGTTGCTTGGACTATTGGGACTGCTGGTGATGGCTTGTACCGTATGTTCTGGTGGTTTTGGTGAATAATTGGTGCACGAGTATCTGATGATATTTTGCCTGGCATGTCTCTTCTCCCCTTTCCCCTCTTCCTCTCCTCCTCTCTCTCTCTTCCTGCAGCAGAAGACCTCCGTCTGCCCCCAACCGACCCACTATCATACGTCCTTCAGAGCCCTCCCTGCTCGACTAGACACACACACACACCTTTCTTTTTGTTTACACATCTATATTTTTCTTGAACATCTCTGGAGAGACAGTCTGTCTTTTATCATGTATATTCTTATAACTACAAACCTTGTCCTACTGTTATTGGTAATCTGTGCATTTCAGAAGCATTATGTATGAAATTTCGACTTTATTTTGTAGTTTTTTTTTAAACAAAAGTATATGATATGATGTAATATACTGCATTCCATATTATAAAAAGGGATACATGTTGATGGTTTTACTGACTTGAAAATTATGAACCGACAAGTCATTGAATTCCGCTTGTTTCATTTGAAATGAAATGCGTCTTAAAATGATATTTGATTCGTAGCTTTGATATAGTAGGTAAAAAAAAACACTTTAATTTTTAATTATTTTTTGTTGTTGTAGATGTGCTAACAGTTTTGTCATTAATCTTACATTGCACCTCATTAAGTAAGCAGCACTTTTTAATGCATCTTTTTCTATTGATTGTTGATATTTCAGTCAGCCTTCGCAAGCTTAATAAAATATTACTGACCAGTGGCATTTGTATGTGTCAATATTATGGATGATATGTTTTTTTTTTTTCAAGCGTAGGTTTTGGCGTTTTTCTTTTGAGGACAAATTAAAAAATGAGACAGAGGAAGACGAAAGCACTGCAGCAGTGGGTGTGCCATGTCTTCCAGCAGGTTACTGAGAAATACAAACATCCTCTGACTCGCACCAATGCTTTAAGCAAAACATTATTTTGTAATTACTTATCACATTAAAAACCCATTATTGAAAAAAGGTGTGTAAAGGTCTGGACTGAATAAAAGAGTAGAAAAAGAAGGTGTGGTGGCTGGTGGCTTGTTCTTGTATTTGCATGTGTTGTTCGACCTGCCGTTTCCAAGCATGGAGAGTAAACATAGTAGTGCATGTACTTCCTGTTGCTGTACAACATTGTGAGCGTACAGGTCGGGACCCTTTGTCTTGCATGACAGTCAAAATAGAGACAGCCATGCAGAACTAGAACGTTTCCCTTTTCTGTGTGCAGTCTGCCATGGCTTTCTTCCCTCCCCTCCTTACTGTATGGAGCTAAAAGTTACCATGGTAACCGGTGGTTGCCAGTGGCAACACGTAGTGCAGATAGTGTTACTAATTGCTTTTGGGAATGTTCCTAGAGCCGAATGGGAATGAATAAAAGGTATGCAATCCCACTCCTCTGATACATTTATATCTCTGTCAGCTGTGTGTATGGTGTGTTTGTGTGTGTGTGTTAGTGTGAGTCACCTATCCACATGTGATCAGAAACTGAAAGGAAATCTGATCATGGTCTTTTTTTCATGGCATTCTCACACAGGCGACCTCCAGTCCCCTCTCGTCCCAACAACTGGTGAAGGAAACTGCGAGCACTCTATCCTGTGGGTCTGCTCTGCCCATGTTGTTTCACATCACGAGTTTACCTAGGCTGTTCATGCTTTGTTTTTGTCAATTGGTCATATTTGAAATGTGCAGAAATAATTGGTAGAGATGATGATATGGTTGTGGCTGGACCAAAGCTAACGTTGTGTGTGTTGGACATGTGTCTTGTAAAAAAACGAACTTACTGCAATAAATAAAACTATACAAAATGACATAACATCTGTACATACAGGTGTGATATTAAGCTTACACAGTATTTTCTAGAATTTAATATATTATTATAATTAATATATAATATCAGTGATTATTTGTTTTTCTCCATTGTATATAAGTATTACTAAAATAGCCTTTCTTATATTGCTATAGACTGTTTAATGTGCATTAAGTATGATGTATACGTTTTTTAAGGTCAGACATAAGGGGGAGCTACATCTGCAGAAATAAAGTGTGTATACAGTCCCGGACAAAAGTGTTGTCGCTTATCCATTTTTTATCAATCAATCAATCAATCAAACAAACAACTTTATTTATCCTAGAGGGCAATTCAGTTCAGCAGTCCTACACACACTAAGCAACACATAACAGACAATATACAGCGAATAAAAAACAATAAACAGGACACAGGATATGTATATTTTGTAGAAACAACAGCTTATAACCTGACTTTTAATTAATCAATTGGTTTTAGAAATGGCTCATATGAAAGCTAAAACCCTCCCAAATGATGTTTAATAAACTAAAATAAATTTGCTTCACTGAAGAAATATTGATCATTTAATGAACACAGAAAGGTCAGATGTTGGCAGGACAAAAGTCTTGTCGCCTACAGAGAGTAATGTGAAAATGTAACAACTAATTTACTTCAAATACAAAAATATGTTGCATAACATCAGTGAATTAAGTAATGGTGCTGTGAGATCCATATTTAATATATTGTATGACTTCCATGAGTTCTATTTCATCCTTACTGACCGCCAGAGGCGGTGCATTGAGCACTGGATTTATCCGTCTCGCGCATGCGCAGTTCGAGAACCTATACCAACAAAGTCACCTGTGACCCTCGTGACACCGGAAGGGCTATATAGTCCGGTGTCGACAGAGGATCTGTTCCTTTCATCTTCTCACAGAAGACGCAGATCGTACCGCGTGCGGATAGTTTTTCGCTTTTTGGGAAGGATCAACGGTGTGCAGCATCGCGACCAAAGTCGGAGCAAACGGGTGAGCTCGTCCTCCAGGGGCTGTTTAGCTGTACAGCACAAAGTGCTATCGCCGCTACTTTGTTGTTGGTGGGGCAGCTTTTTTGGCTTCCCCCCACTATTGTAGCCGCTAACTCTACCTTCCCTTATTGAATATCATTTATTTCTGATAGAGACAGCGCAGCTGTTCTAGATTGCCATTTTTCTGTTTTACAGAGAGTAATGTGAAAATGTAACAAATAATTTACTTAAAATACAAAAATATGTTGCATAACATCAGTGAATTAAGTAGTGGTGCTGTGAGATCCATATTTAATATCTTGTATGACTTCCATGAGCTTGAAGGACTGCATCCATGCGGTTTGACAATGATTCACGGTCCAGGTTCTATTCCACAATCATCAACAATAGCCCGGGTAACTCCAAACAACTCTTTTTAACAATCAATCACCTTCTTAAACCCCCTTCACCATCCCAGTCTGAGGCCACTGAGGAGAGGTGCAACATGCACATCAACTTTTTTAAACAACAAGTGAATAACATCCGCTCAAAACTCTCCACCACTGCTATCCTGCCCCTTCCAACTGCTGACCCACCAATTGTCTCTGTCCAGACCCTTTGCTCCTTCTCCAGCATTACACAGGAAGAGGTGGTGGACGTCATCAGGAAAATGAAGCCATCCACCTGTGCACTAGACCCCTTCCCTACAGCTCTGCTGAAGGCCAACATCTCTGCTGTCTCTCCGCTCATCACCAAAATTATAAACCACTCCCTCCTGGTTGGCCATATCCCATCTGCGTTAAAAACTGCTGTTATCAGACCAACATTGAAAAAACCTACCCTTGATCCAGAAGTCCTCTCCAACTACAGGCCCATCTGAAATCTCCCATTTCTATCAAAAGTTCTGGAAAAAACAGTTGCAGCACAACTTCAGGATCACCTCATACAACATCACCAGTTTGAAAAATTCCAGTCTGGTTTCCGCCATGGCCACAGTACAGAAACAGCCTTGGTCAGGGTCACAAACGACCTCCTGATGGCAGCAGACACCGGCTCCCCATCTCTCCTCATCCTCCTGGACTTAGCAGCTGCTTTTGATACGGTTGACCACAATATTCTCCTTCACCGCCTGCAATACACCATTGGACTATCAGGAAACGTACAAAACTGGTTCACCTCGTACCTCACTGACAGAACTGAGCACGTCGCCCTGGGCAAAGCAAAATTTCACACCAACAACGTCACCTGCGGTGTCCCCCAGGGCTCGGTGTTGGGCCCCAACCTTTTCTCACTTTACATGCTCCCCCTGGGCAGTGTCATTAGCAGGCATGGGTTATCATACCACTGCTATGCTGACGACACACAGCTCTACATCAGGACAACCCCCACTTCTTCTGCCCCTCTGCCAACATCCACACTGACCACCTGCCTGGAGGAGATAGAGGCGTGGATGAAGCTCAACTTCCTACAACTAAACGGCTCCAAAACAGAAGCCATCCTTGTTGGGACGCCACATCAGCTCCGCTCCCCCACCATCACCAATATCACCTTCTCTGGCCAAAACATCCCCCTTTCCACATCTTTCACCAACCTTGGTGTTAAAATGGACCTCAACTAAATTTTGACACCCACATCAAACACCTCTGTAAGACAGCATTCTACCACCTCAGGAACATCGCCAAACTCTGTCAAACACTCACCCTGGCAGATGCAGAGAAGCTTGTCCATGCCTTTGTTTCCTCCAGGTTGGACTACTGCAATGCACTCCTCATCGGGATCCCTGGCAAGAGCATCCAGAGGCTCCAGTACATTCAAAACAGTGCTGCCAGGATCCTGATGAGGGTGCGCAAGCACGACCACATCACCCCCATCCTGAAATCACTGCACTGGCTCCCTGTCTCACTCAGAATTGAGTACAAGGTCTCCCTCCTCACCCACCAGTGCCTTCACAGACATGCCCCCCTTTACCTTCAGGAACTCCTCACCCCCCCGACAACCTCACGTACACTCCGTTCAGGATCCACTAACACCCACCAAACCCGACATACAAAGCTGTGCACCATGGGTGATCGGGCCTTTTCTGCTGCTGCCCTTAGACTATGGAACGCCCTCCCTGACCACCTGAGGGCCCCACAGACTACAGCTCTTTTTAAACGGAACCTAAAAACACATCTCTTTAAAAGAGCATTTAGCTAAACTTTCTTTGAGGTTCCCCCTTTTTAAGCACTTTGAGATTCTTGAATATAAAGTGCATTATAAATAAAATGTATTATTATTATTATTATTATTGATTCATACAATGCATTGATGAAGTCATCAGGAATAGCAAAGAAAGCAGTCTTACATGCCTCCCTGAGTTCATCAAGATTCTTTGGTTCGGTCTTCCATGCTTCCTCTTTCATTCTATCCCAGACATGCTCAATGATGTCTGGTGACTGGGCTGGCCAGTCCTGGAGCACCTTGATCTTCTTCGCCTTGAGGAACTTTGATGTAGAGATGAAAGTATGCGATGGACCTTGCTGCAAAATTTGACCCCTTGTATAGTTGGGAATGTAAGAGGTAGCTAATTCTTCTTGATATTTTAGGCTATTGATATTGCCTTCCACCCTGCAAATCTCTCGCACACCCCCATACTGGATGTAACCCCAGACCAAGATTTTTCCGCCACCAAACTTAACTGTTTTCTGGGTGAATCTCGGATCCATGCAGGCTCCAGTAGGTCTCCTGTAATATTTGCGGCGGCTGTGATGGAATTCAACCGAAGACAGTAAGGATTCCTTACTGACCGCCAGAGGCGGTGCATTAAGCACTGGATTTATCTGTCTCGCGCATGCGCAGTTCGAGTACCAATATCAACAAAGTCACCTGTGACCCTTGTGACACCGGAAGGGCTATATAGCCAGGTGTCTACAGAGGATCTGTTCCCAGAATCTTCTCGCGAACCACGAGACTTCTGAGTGACCTGTTACTCTGGCGGTCATCCAGGATTCATAGAACCGGAGTTACATATGTAACTCTACGTTCTATTTCATCCTTACTGACCGCCAGAGGCGGTGCATTAAGCACTGGATGGCCAATACCAACAACGTCACAAAGAAGCCAAGCAACCAGCTCACTGGTTGGAGACAGCAGAGCTTGGCATAGGACCACCCCCATTGGATGGGGAATGGCGACGTTGAAAACCTGGAAAATGTGCTAGGCAATACCGTGGCACAGATGGTCCTCAGGGGCAGCCCTCTCAGGGCAGCCCATGATGCTGAGACACTCCTGGCTGAATGGATGGAGGGGGCGTCCACTGGTCCCATGGACATGTGCAATGGTACGAACAATCCAGTGGGACAGCCCCTGCTTTGTTTAGAGCCTAGGGCCACAATGGCAAACAAAGAGCTGCTCTGACTGACGAATAAAGGTGGTAGCAGAAATATAAGCACAAAGAGCCCGTATCAGGCACAGTAGCTCAGACCTGCCCTCCTCAGCTGGGGGGGGGGGGGGGGGCAGGTCCTCTGGACCGAAGGCCTAGAGGGAGGTGACAATGCCTGCAGGACCAGTGGGAGGTCCCATTCCGGAGCCCTTGGGGCCCTAGGGGGACGCAGCCTCAAAGCCCCTCAATGAAAGAGGGACACTAACCTGTGGCATCCTACCGTGGCACCATCAACCCCATTGTGTAGGGGAGCAGATAACAGCCACCTCAACTCTCAAGGTGGAGTGAGAGCGGCCACTATCCAGGAGGGGCTGCAGAACTCCAGAACATGGGACACAGCGCAGTGCACTGGGTCCACAGCTCTAGCTGCACACCAATTGGAGAACAGTTTCCACCTGTTCCCAAACTGCCTCCTGGTTGACGCTGCCCTGGCATTCAGGACAGTAACCCTGAAGGTGCAATCAATCAGCCGTGAGTTGGGCCCTGTAGTGGCCAAGCCCAGAGCTAAAGGCGACGTGGGTCGGGATGCCAGATCTGACCCCCCAGCTGTGACAGGAGGTCCCTCCTGTCAGTTGGGTGCCCCGGCGAGCTGCAGCAGACCAACACGGCAGTGTTACCGGGAGAGCACTGTCTTCACCGGTGAGTCACTGAACGGAAAATCACTTTTCCCTTTCTTTTTTAAAAGAAAGTCACCAAACAAATGTAGTAACCTAGAACACAGCTTAGCTGCTTCTATCCACAGACAAGGAAAGCTATAAATAGCAGCTACAAATGCTGGAGGGGAGCTGATACGCTGCCTTACCAACAAAGTAGCTTAGCACTGTACAGTGTTACCGGTAGAGGACACGAGAGCGTTGTCTTCACCAGTAAGTGACTGAGTGGAACAATAATAACTAGAACTGCAAGCAGTTGTGGACGGGGGCCAAGCCGTCCCGCGCGACTCGGGATCGGGCGTCGTCGTCCGCGGCGCCGGCCCCTCGCTTCACGGAATCCGGGGATGTAAAGTTTTTGAATGTGGGATGTTCGGTTTGGGAGTTATAGACCGAAAGGTGTGTGTTTTGGTGACTGACACAGTTTTTGCGATGTAGCGAAAAAAATTCCCACCCGCAAATGGGCGTGGCCTATCCCAAAAGATGCAGCTGACTTGCGGGCATCTGTGGATATAAAGTTTTTGACTGTGGGATGTTCGGTGTGGAAGTTATAGGCCTAAATGCGTTTCCTTTGCTTTTTGTGGTTTTGGCGCCCCCTATGGAGGACATTTGCAAAACTGCGTTGGATAGGAAGATGCAGCTCAATGTACCAAACAAGTGGATGTCAAGTTTTCGAATGTGCGATGTTTGGTTGGGGAGTTTTGAGCAAAATCAAATTGTCAACCTCTCCACGTTTTTGAATTTTCCCGCCAAATAGTTTGAAACAGGAAGTGAAAGTGCAAAACTAATTTGTTGAATAAATCCGGCATACATAGGATTTTCTTGCCCATATTTTTTGTATAGACTCAGGTATGCCCCATGATAGTGTCCCTTGAGTTTCAAGAAAATGCCTTTTGTTTTGTTTTTGGGGGGGATTTGCGCCAATGTTTGAAGCGCTAGCGTTTGGTCTTCCGATGGTCGTAGAAAAATTCCTTATCTAACTTTTGCTCGTGGGAGTCGGTAGAGCATAATGCTTTTGGTTTCGTCCAAATCGGATAAAAACTGTAGGAGGAGTGTGTTTTGGTGACTGACACAGTTTTTGCGATGTAGCAAAAAATCTATATATACGCAAATGGGCGTGGCCTATCCCATAAGATGCAGCTGACTTGTGGGCATCTGTGGATATAAAGTTTTTGACTGTCGGACGTTCGGTGTGGAAGTTATAGGCCCAAACGCGTTTGTCCTTGTTATAGCGCCACCTAGTGGTTGGCATGTCTGAATTTATGTGTCTGCGTACCAGGCACGGACCTGGATAAGCCCGACAAGTGGCATGTCTTCACACTTTCTGGTTTGGGCTGCAGCACCACTTCTACACGACTCCAAATAATAAGAATAATAATTCCTACTAAATCAATAGGGTTCCCTGCCCCGCAGTGTCATGGAACCGCGATGCTCTGCATTCCGCGGTCCCTTGCCCTTCTCGGGCTTGGCCCCCTAATAATAAATAACTAGAACTGCAAGCAGTTATGAACGGGGGCCAACTCGACGCGACTCGGGATCGGGCGTCGTCGTCCGCGGCGCCGGCCCCTCGATTTACGGAATCCGGGGATGTAAAGTTTTTGAATGTGGGATGTTCGGTCTGGGAGTTATAGCCCCAAACGTGTTTTCTATGCTTTTTGTGGTTTTGGTGCCCCCTATGGATGACATTCGCAAAACTGTGTTTGATAGAAAGATGCAGCTCAATGTACCGAACAAGTGGATGTCAAGTTTTTGAATGTGCGATGTTTGGTTGGGGATTTATGAGCAAAAGCAGATTGTCAGCCTCTCCATAGTAAAGAAACTTTTTTGAATTTTCCCATTTTCCCGCCGAAAGACTTAGGAAATGGCGAAAAGAGGCAAAAAAATTGAAAAACTCTTTATTTTAATAAGTCCGGCATACATAGGAATTTCTTGGCCATATTTTTTGTATAGACTCAGGTATGCCCCATGATAGTCTCCCTTGAGTTTCAAGAAAATCCCTCTTTTTTTTTTTTTTTACGGATTTTCGCAAATGTTTAAAGCGCTACCGTTTGGTCTTCCGATGGTCGTAGAAAAATTATGTGACTAACTTTTGCTCGTGGGAGTCGGTAGAGCATAATGCTTTTGGTTTCGTCCAAATCGGGCGAAAACTGTAGGAGGAGTATGTTTTGGTGACTGACACAGTTTTCGCGATGTAGCGAAAAATGTATATATACGCAAATGGGCGTGGCCTATCTCAAAAGATGCAGCTGACTTGTGGGCATCTGTGGATATAAAGTTTTTGACTGTCGGACTTTCGGTGCTGAAGTTATAGCCCAAAACGCCTTTTCCTTTGTTGTAGCGCCACCTGGTGGCCGGGATGTCTGAATTTTTTTGTCTGCGTACCAGGCACGGACCTGGATGAGCCCTGCAAGTGGCATGTCCCAACCCTTTACGGTTTGGGCTGCAGTACCAGTTCTACGCGACTCCAAATAATAACTAGAACTGCAAGCAGTTGTGGACGGGGGCCAAGCCGTCCCGCGCGACTCGGGATCGGGCGTCGTCGTCCGCGGCGCCGGCCCCTCGCTTCACGGAATCCGGGGATGTAAAGTTTTTGAATGTGGGATGTTCGGTTTGGGAGTTATAGACCGAAAGGTGTGTGTTTTGGTGACTGACACAGTTTTTGCGATGTAGCGAAAAAAATTCCCACCCGCAAATGGGCGTGGCCTATCCCAAAAGATGCAGCTGACTTGCGGGCATCTGTGGATATAAAGTTTTTGACTGTGGGATGTTCGGTGTGGAAGTTATAGGCCTAAATGCGTTTCCTTTGCTTTTTGTGGTTTTGGCGCCCCCTATGGAGGACATTTGCAAAACTGCGTTGGATAGGAAGATGCAGCTCAATGTACCAAACAAGTGGATGTCAAGTTTTCGAATGTGCGATGTTTGGTTGGGGAGTTTTGAGCAAAATCAAATTGTCAACCTCTCCACGTTTTTGAATTTTCCCGCCAAATAGTTTGAAACAGGAAGTGAAAGTGCAAAACTAATTTGTTGAATAAATCCGGCATACATAGGATTTTCTTGCCCATATTTTTTGTATAGACTCAGGTATGCCCCATGATAGTGTCCCTTGAGTTTCAAGAAAATGCCTTTTGTTTTGTTTTTGGGGGGGATTTGCGCCAATGTTTGAAGCGCTAGCGTTTGGTCTTCCGATGGTCGTAGAAAAATTCCTTATCTAACTTTTGCTCGTGGGAGTCGGTAGAGCATAATGCTTTTGGTTTCGTCCAAATCGGATAAAAACTGTAGGAGGAGTGTGTTTTGGTGACTGACACAGTTTTTGCGATGTAGCAAAAAATCTATATATACGCAAATGGGCGTGGCCTATCCCATAAGATGCAGCTGACTTGTGGGCATCTGTGGATATAAAGTTTTTGACTGTCGGACGTTCGGTGTGGAAGTTATAGGCCCAAACGCGTTTGTCCTTGTTATAGCGCCACCTAGTGGTTGGCATGTCTGAATTTATGTGTCTGCGTACCAGGCACGGACCTGGATAAGCCCGACAAGTGGCATGTCTTCACACTTTCTGGTTTGGGCTGCAGCACCACTTCTACACGACTCCAAATAATAAGAATAATAATTCCTACTAAATCAATAGGGTTCCCTGCCCCGCAGTGTCATGGAACCGCGATGCTCTGCATTCCGCGGTCCCTTGCCCTTCTCGGGCTTGGCCCCCTAACTAGAACTGCAAGCAGTTGTGGACGGGGGCCAAGCCGTCCCGCGCGACTCGGGATCGGGCGTGGTCGTCCGCGGCGCCGGCCCCTGGCTTCACGGAATCCGGGGATGTAAAGTTTTTGAATGTGGGATGTTCGGTTTGGGAGTTATAGAGCGAAAGGTGTGTGTTTTGGTGACTGACACAGTTTTTGCGATGTAACGAAAAAAATTCCCACCCGCAAATGGGCGTGGCCTATCCCAAAAGATGCAGCTGACTTGCGGGCATCTGTGGATAGAAAGTTTTTGACTGTGGGATGTTCGGTGTGGAAGTTATAGCCCCGAACGCCTTTTCTTTGCTTTTTGTGGTTTTGGCGCCCCCTATGGATGACATTCGCAAAACTGCGTTAGATAGAAAGATGCAGCTCAGTGTACCAAACAAGTGGATGTGAAGTTTTTGAATGTGCGATGTTTGGTTGGGGAGTTATGAGCAAAATTAAATTGTCAACCTCTCCACTTATTTGAATTTTCCCGCCAAATAGTTCGAAACAGGAAGTAAAAGTGCAAAAATAATTTGTTGAATAAATCCGGCATACATAGGATTTTCTTGCCCATATTTTTTGTATAGACTCAGGTACGCCCCATGATAGTGTCCCTTGAGTTTCAAGAAAATCCCTTTATTTTATTTTTTTGAAGGGATTTGCGCGAATGTTTGAAGCGCTACCGTTTGGTCTTCCGACGGTCGTAGAAAGATTATTTATCTAACTTTTGCTTGTGGGAGTCAGTAGAGCATAATGCTTTTGGTTTCGTCCAAATCGGGCGAAAACTGTAGGAGGAGTGTGTTTTGGTGACTGACACAGTTTTTGCGATGTAGCAAAAAATCCATATATACGCAAATGGGCGTGGCCTATCTCAAAAGATGCAGCTGACTTGTGGGCATCTGTGGATATAAAGTTTTTGACTGTCGGACTTTCGGTGTGGAAGTTATAGCCCCAAACGCGTTGTCCTCTGTTGTAGCGCCACCTACTGGTTGGCATGTCTGAATTTTTGTGTCAGCGTACCAGGCACGGACCTGGATAAGCCCGACAAGTGGCAGGTCTTCACACTTTCTGGTTTGGGCTGCAGCACCACTTTTACGAGATTTTGGGGCGCCAAATAATAATAATTCCTACTAAATCAATAGGGTTCCCTGCCCCGCAGTGTCATGGAACCGCGATGCTCTGCATTCCGCGGTCCCTTGCCCTTCTCGGGCTTGGCCCCCTAATAATAATCCCTACAAGATCAATAGGGTTCCCAGCCCTACTCGGGCTTGGCCCCTAATAATTGATAGGTTTTATATAGCGCTTTATTGCCTAGGCACTCAAAGACGCTTTACAGGGTTCCTGGTTCAATTCGTTCACACACAGTCATACCGGTGGTGGTAAACTACGATAGTAGCCACAGCTGCCCAGGGGCAGACTGACGAACACACAGCAGTGTTACCAGGAGAGGGCGCAAGACCGCTGCCTTCACCAGTAAGTGACTGAATGGAAGAAAATAGAGTCAGTGTGAACCCCGCTGCTAATTACCAAAACAAACGGTGACTCTAACAGTTGAGAGACAAGTGTCTGTTGTGACCATCTTCCGCCGGAATGGAATGGCGCCCATGGGCACGCCCACCGACAGATATGCCTTCTGTCTACATCGAGACAGAGAAGGGGCGACACTGCAGAGGTACCCTGAGCCTCCTCTGCCTGTGCCTCTGTAATGGTGACAGGGCTGCTGCCACACACCACTTAATATACGCAGAGCCAGGGACGGCCCAAACGGAAGAGCCCTGAACTGGTACACCTTGCCCCGAAATGCAAAGGGGGAGGACCCCCTGTGACACCGGGCAGTAGGGCCGTGAAAGAAGCATCTTTCAGTTCTAATGACACAAATCAGTCCGCCTGAGCGATAGCCTGGAAGACATCTGCAACACGCAGAATGTGGAGGGGAAGAACATTGAGGAACTGATTCAGCCCTCCCAAGTCCAGAATGGGGCGAACCCGCCCTCCTTCTTTAGTACCAGAAAATAGGTTGGGTAGACCCTATCGAGCATCGATTAGCGCCCCCAGGGGCCCTGGGGGGGTGGGGGGGGGGGGGGCGGAGGCTGGGCGCCAGACCTCCTGGCGCCTGAAATGCCGACTGTAGCGCCAAAACTGTCACGGCGCTGGTCAAAATGCGCTGAGAAGCGCTGGCCCATTGCTTGTCCACCTGAACATGGCTGAAGCTATCGGCACGGGGTACCACAGAGGTACCATTTCGCTCTGGGGCCTGAAGAGCGGCTGGCCCAACGTCTGGCCTGGGCCGACTGGAAGAGAACGGAGGGTCTGTTGACACACCTCCGACTGGGGGGACTGCGCCAGCCAACCCCCGCGGCGCGCCAACGTATCAGTTGACCTCACCCTGCCTAGCTCCTTAGTCATAATGCAAAGTCTGCAGTGAAGAATCACTGAGGGTCTGTCATTCCGACCCGGCCTTTGAGACAACCATATACTACTGGCAGGATTTTTTTTATTTTTTTTACAAACAAAAGAGTTACTAAACAAATGTGGTCACTTAGAACACAGAAGAGCTGCTTCTATTAACAAACAGGGAAGCCATAAATAGTAGCTACAAGCGCTTAACAACAAAGTAGTTTAGCGCTGTACAGTGTTACCAGTAAGTGACTGAAAATATATAGCAGTGTTGCTGGGAGAGGACACGAGAGCGCTGCCTACACCGGTAAGTGACCGCACAGAGATACACAGCAGTGTTCCCAGGTGAGGACGCGAGAGCGCTGCCTTCACTGGGAAGCTGACAAGAATACAATTCCCTTTTTCTTTTCTTTTTTCTTAAGAAAAATTTACCAGCCAAAAACAGAAAAATGGCAATCTAGAACAGCTGCGCTGTCTCTATCAGAAACAAATGATATTCAATAAGGGAAGGTACAGTTAGCGGCTACAATAGTGGGGGGAAGCCAAAAAAGCTGCCCCACCAACAACAAAGTAGCGGCGATAGCACTTTGTGCTGTACAGCTAAACAGCCCCTGGAGGACGAGCTCACCCGTTTGCTCCGACTTTGGTCGCGAGGCTGCACACCGTTGATCCTTCCCAAAAAGCGAAAAACTATCCGCACGCGGTACGATCTGCGTCTTCTGTGAGAAGATGAAAGGAACAGATCCTCTGTCGACACCGGACTATATAGCCCTTCCGGTGTCACGAGGGTCACAGGTGACTTTGTTGGTATAGGTTCTCGAACTGCGCATGCGCGAGACGGATAAATCCAGTGCTCAATGCACCGCCTCTGGCGGTCAGTAAGGATGAAATAGAACTCATGGAAGTCATACAATATATTAAATATGGATCTCACAGCACCACTTACTTAATTCACTGATGTTATGCAACATATTTTTGTATTTGAAGTAAATTAGTTGTTACATTTTCACATTACTCTCTGTAGGCGACAAGACTTTTGTCCTGCCAACATCTGACCCTTTCTGTGTTCATTAAATTATCAATATTTCTTCAATGAAGCAAATTTATTTTAGTTTATTAAACATAATTTGGGAGGGTTTAAGCTTTCATATGAACCATTTCTAAAACCAATGGATTAATTAAAAGTCAGGTTATAAGCTGTTGTTTCTACAAAATGGATAAGCGACGAGACTTTTGTCCAGGACTGTACATGTTGGCTCCCACTGGGGGAAATAAAAGCCTGTTGACAAGCAGGGTTATATGAATAAGATAGTCTAATATTATTAGCCAATTATTACCAAATGATAAATATGGTTATATGTATAAAGAAAAAGCAAAAACAAAAGGAGGGTACCGGATATGTAATTGTAGTTTTACATCTGTTCAACTTACAGATTCTGATAAAATGAGGCTGGAATTTATCACAGTTCAATTAATATGAAAGACATTAAAAGATTATTTCATTTGTCAGCTCTGTGTTACCAGTTTTTATTGTAGAAAGACAACTCACATAAAAAACAAGTTTTTCTGTGTAAAAAAAAAATGCATTTATTAACATCAATGACGAAAACCTGATTTATTTATTTTTTAAATTAAAGTCTGTTCTTAGTTTAAAAAGAAATAATAATAAGAAAGTGAAATGCTCTCAGCAGAATAAAAGTATCATATTCAATAAATCTGATAACAGGCAAAGTTTGATCATGTGTAGGAGACAGACCAGAAACATACAAATACACATCTAACAATCAGTAACAGTACGTTTCGACACCCAGTTATCTGGATACATATTTGTCTGGAGGAGTTCTGACATGTTTAATAATGGCAATGACACAACCATAGTGAAAAGCACCACCTCTTTCTTATTCTACATTCTTATTTGTCAACACGTCAGCATGGATTTAAAACTGGCACATACAAAAAAATTAATCAGTAACATCTCAAAAGTACTAACCATCCACAAAGGCTTTGAAGCATGGAAAGCCTTGTCAGATGGATCACTGACATGATGGAACAAACGCAACACAGTCAGGAAGAACAGAATGCCAACACTATTGCACATTGTTATCCCATGTAAACTAGCAAATAGGAAATCAGTGGATCAGCTGTGTCATATATTCGACCTTTAGCTTACCTTTAAGGATAATTTCACCTTTACCGTAAAAAAATCCCTAAAGCCCTCTCGGCAGTTTTCAGGAACAAAGGACTGCAGTTAAGACTACAGCGTTTATTGTTCTGTATATGTAAGCAGTACCTTTTTTAAATAGATTTTCTCTTTGCTTTGTGGTGAGATTTGACATTAAAAGGCACTGAATGACATTAAATAACCAACCCATAACTTCCTCATTTGGTTGACTGTCATGATGTAGTTAGATTGAATTATTGCTCACAGACTGATTTTAAGCAAGATCTTCAAGGTAAAAAAAAACAAACAAAAAAAAACACTAAAATTTATGTTGAATGCCGGTAATAATTAGCCTGGTCCTACCAGACCATCGTACTTCATTTCATGTGTTCAGAAGGTCTGGAATCGCTCAATTGACAAAACGTTAACTCACTTGCAGGCGGGTGTCTGTTGATGTTTAAAACTATTGGATGGGCCCAGTGCCACTCTGGATCTGCCAACCAATACCAATAACCGCATAACTACTGAAGGGAAATGAAAATTGAGCGGAAGAAGGTAGGCGGGCGGTGCCAGGCTAGGTAATAATGCAGTCAGCATGAAAAAGAATGGAGCCTAGTCTCAACGGGTAACCAGCTGAATGTCTTCTGTTGTGTTGTTCTCCTCGCCGGGTTTCATTTTAGATCACTGCAAAAAATAATCCTATGTGCAGACCCTGCGCTTATCGTCAAACAGTTTACGGACAGTGTAGACCTAGGGAATTGAAAACAAATCAACAGAGATATGTGATTAAGTGTTGAGTCATTCTGTGTGCTTCTTTTACCCTACTGTCCTCCCCACAAACATCCAAAATGCAGACTCAATAAACTCATTTAAAAGCCAACTCAAAACTCACCTCTTCAAGAAAGCATATGACCCCTGACCCACCCATACCAACCTGACTATTCCAAACCCCATTTTGAATTTGTATCTTGTGTTCTGTTTTTTTCTTTTCCTTATGTACTGTATATTCTATGTGATGTAAAGCGTCTTTGAGTGACCTACAAAAAAGCGCTATATAAATCCTATCAATTATTACTGTGCTGTGTGTCAGTGCTCCACTTTACCTGTGTGAAGGCCACACACAGCATCACCATCATGCTGGCACAGGACCAGAATGAAACCCTCCACAGGTTGTCCTCCAGAAGGTTACGGTCCCGGGCCTCGAAAGCCCGCAACACCGTCTGCATTTGCCGGCTGCGCTCCAAGCGTCTGTGCAGAGAGTCCATGGATTCCTGGAGGAAAATTGTGAGGAAAGTTTTAGGTTTTTTTTACAAAGTGATTTTAAGTGGGAGTAAGAGACCAAGGGAATCAAACGACAAGATGGCTTCAAAAGTACACATGGCCTGCGTTCCAATCCCCATACTTCCCTACTATTTAGTACGCGAGAAAAAGATTAAAGATCTCCTATTATACTACTTTTCTGGTCTTCATTTCTCAGTTATGACTCCTATGGAGCAACCTGACACGAATCACAGCACAAAAAACCATGTATATTTTCGGGAAACTCTTCCTCTCATCTGTGCGACTCAACAGTCTCTGTCCACAATCGGCTTTATGCTTCTCCGCCATAATGAAAAAAAAATCTTCCTTATCTGTTTTCTTTTTCTCTTCCGTGGCCCTAAAACTCTTCTGTACTTTAGTATGTAGTGTATTTAAAAAAAATTATGTGATTTAGAACGCAGAGAGAGAGGTAACACTTTACAATAAGGTACACAAAATTGTAGTAGCTACTACATACCTACTACATAGATATGTGTTACCTACTACATAGGTTTTTTTTTGTGTTACCTACTACATAGGGTTTTTTTTGTGCTACCTAACACATAGTTTTTTTTTTTGTGTTACCTACTATATAGTTTTTTTTTGTGCTACCTAACAAATAGGGTTTTTTTTTGTGCTACCTAACACATAGGGTTTTTTTTGTGTGTTATCTACTACATAGGGTTTTTTTTTGTGTTACCTACTACATGGGTTTTTTTTGTGCTACCTAACACAGGTTTTTTTTTGTGCTACCTTACACATAGGGTTTTTTTTTTGTGTTACCTACTACATAGGTTTTTTTTTGTGCTACCTAACACATAGGTAGCACAAAAAAAGAACCTATGTGTTAGGCAGCACAAAAAAAAAACCTGTTAGGTAGCACAAAAAAAAAAAAATCTAACAGGGTTTTTTTTTTTGTGCTACCCAACACATAGGTTTTTTTTTGTGCTACCTATGTGTTAGGTAGCACAAAACAAAAAAAACTATGTAGTAGGTAACACAAAAAAAACCCTATGTGTTAGGTAGCACAAAACAAAAAAAACTATGTAGTAGGTAACACAAAAAAAACCCTATGTGTTAGGTAGCACAAAAAAAAACCTGTGTTAGGTAGCACAAAAAAAAAACCTATGTAGTAGGTAGCACAAAAAAAAACCTATATAGTGGGTAACACAAAAAAAAACCCTACGTGTTAGGTAGCACAAAAAAAACCCATATGTGTTAGCTAGCACAAAAAAAAACCCCTATGTAGTAGGTAACACAAAAAAAAAAACCCTGTGTTAGGTAGCACAAAAAAAAAAAAAACCTATGTAGTAGGTAACACAAAAACACATATCTATGTAGTAGGTATGTAGTAGCTACTACAATTTTGTGTACCTTATTGTAAAGTGTTACCTGTCAGTTTTGTCAACTGGAAAACAAAATGATTGGGTCATTCAACCACCATTTTCCGTTCAGTTTGAGCTGGTCTAAACCACAGAGTAGCTACTGTCTGGGTGCGTACTAGTTCAGGCTTACGCTATTGTACATTTTCCATGTTGTCAGCAAAACCCATGAAAAGACAACAACCATAACTGCGTAAGTTCGTCTTTCAAAACGTAACCACTTCCCCCTGCACCTCGAGTTCAATTTGTTCCTACTGAAGACAAGAGGGAAAATAGATTGGAAATGTATAGATATAACAATACATCTGTACATCATTTCATATAACCATAACTTAGTAAAGATTGTAAGTAAATGTTGTTTGACTGTTTTCACGTGTCCAATCTTTATATTATTATAAATACATGTTTCTATTTATTAAGATAATATGGTGAAACAAATTATTTTGGCCCAGGACACGGAATTCCATAGTCTATTTGTGTTGAGTATTTATGGCAACGGGGCTGTGTATGCGAGATTAAGGGTTGTTTTCACACTCGGTCCCTTTTCGGACCTCCAAAAGAAGTCAGTCCTCTTAGTCAGGACGTTTTGCTCATATGTGAACACTCCAAAAAAGGGACTCAGACCCCTGTGAAGGGAACCAAACCCAGTACTTTCTCGGGAGGTGGTCTGAGTTTGGTTTGCTTCAAGTCCCAGTTGCTTCAGCTGTGCATTGTTGGGTTGTGGAATCGGCAAATGATGGTACAATTTCTTTAGCTGATGCTATCAGGTTTTTCCTTTTCTTTTTTTGCCAATGCAGTCCGAGTGACTGAGTGTGCAGTGGAGAGAAAAAAAAGAGAAGGACTGAGAGAGAGAGAGAGAGAGAGAGAGAGAGAGAGCTTAATTTTATCATTTTTGACTTCTATGTGATCAACTGACTTTATACTGACTCATCAGCTAGAGCCGATCAGCTGTTTGACCAGAGATGAAAACATAAGTGAAACTGAAGGTGGAGCAGTTAAATAGAAAATTAATAAATATGATTACCAAACAAAAAAATAATGTGTTGTGAGATTTGCATTAGTAGCCTACAGTAGCTCACAGAAAAAAAGATGAATAGTTCTGTAATAAACAACAATTTGTTTGCTGATCTCAGCAAGCTTCAAAGATATGATTAATAGTATTTGGTCCAGAGGCAAGAACTACAAGAGCGAGGGCAATTGTCTTTATAATGTTTGATTGCAAAATCTGACCTGGGTTGCACCTTGACAACAAACATGTCAGAACTATCTCCCCTTTCTTGTCTGGATGTTGTGTTGACATTGGTTGAGCTGCATATCTATGTAAACCAGAGGAGGTCACTAAGAGGTCGGTCAGCTGCATAATAAACTCAGAAGTCAGTCAGAAGTGCAAGAGAATGGAATTCAAATCATACAAATACTTTACTATGCAGCTGAAACAATGGATGGTCAATACATAAAAATGTCAGCACTAAAATAATGTATTGTGGATGTAAACTGTTAGCTTGCAATCTCAACATATACAGCTCCGGAAAAAATTAAGAGACCAGTCAAAATTAATCTTAAAGGAATACTTCACCCATACAGAACCGGCATTCTATCATTCAAATCGCTATTATAATATAATGAAAGAGGTTTGTCTTGACTCAGGCTGTGTCTTGATTCAGGGTTGCGGTCTATGAAGGCTGCATTTGAAGACCGATTGCGTCATAGCGGCGCGCAAAGGCTGTCCCATTTGCAAGGCTCCGTGCAAGGCTCCTCATATGCAGCCGAGAAATGCAGCCTTCGTTTCACGGTTTTGAAGGCTGCATCAGATGTATCCTTCGCAGCCCAACGTATCCCATGATTCATTGCGTTTTTTTCAGAGATTGCATAAAATAAAATAAAAAATAACAAAACAGCAACATGTTGCTCCATCTTCTTAACTTTTATCTTCCTTTCTTTTTTTCTTGTACTTTTTTTTCTTTTCGTCTGGTAGGCAACTTCTTTTTCTTTTTTCCTCCATTGACAGGGCTGTCTCCGTTGGCAGCAATCAGGATTGCTAGGCAGCACAGGAGCGGCGAGTCCTCACGCAAGGTAACGGCTTGTTACGTAAACCGGAAATGCTCGTAAACGGAGACCTGCGGAGACCGTCCCGTTTAACAAGGCTCGTTGGCCTTAAAACCGGCCTTAAAATCGGCCTTCATAGGCTATAGCCTTCATAGACCGCGAGACTGCGTCCTACCAAGGGTGCAATACCTGAATCAAGACACAGCCTCAGTCTTCCCTTGGTCCAGCTGTCCTGATAATCCACACCCCACATTTTACATATTTTGGGATGTATGACGCGAAACGCGCCATACATCCCAAAAGGCTAGAAGCGCCGAAGACTACGGCTGTGTCTTGATTCAGGTATTGCACCCTTGGTAGAACGCAGTCTCGCGGTCTATGAAGGCTATAGCCTATGAAGGCCGATTTTAAGGCCGGTTTTAAGGCCAACGAGCCTTGTTAAAAGGGACGGTCTCCGCAGGTCTCCGTTTACGAGCATTTCCGGTTTACGTAACAAGCCGTTACCTTGCGTGAGGACTCGCCGCTCCTGTGCTGCCTAGCAACCCTGATTGCTGCCAACGGAGACAGCCCTGTCAATGGAGGAAAAAAGAAAAAGAAGTTGCCTACCAGACGAAAAGAAAAAAAAGTACAAGAAAAAAAGAAAGGAAGATAAAAGTTAAGAAGATGGAGCAACACGTTGCTGTTTTGTTATTTTTTATTTTATTTTATGCCATCTCTGAAAAAAACGCAATGAATCATGGGATATGTTGGGCCACGAAGGATACATCTGATGCAGCCTTCAAAAACCCGTGAAACGAAGGCTGCATTTCTCGGCTGCATATGAGGAGCCTTGCGAGGAGCCTTGCAAACGGGACAGCCTTTGCGCGCCGCTATGACGCAATCGGTCTTCAAATGCAGCCTACGTAGGGTGCAACATAGACATTATAAAGGATAGACGCCGCATTGGGCGTTGAGCGCGAGAAATGCGGGCGCCATCTTGGAGCGGTCACACGGTCCACTCAGTGTACTCTGTTTGGCAGGTGGAATGAACTGTCAGCGCATGTAATTAATCATATCTCATTAAATACCAAACTGATTTTCACACGGTTTTCTTTGCTGCAAAGATCATACATGTAGCTAAGATACAGGGCACAAGTTTCGACGTGTTTTAATATTCATAGTGGGCTTAACAGTCATAGAAGATTCTGATATGATAAAGTAACCAGACGTCCGAGTCACACACTTAGTCCGGGAGGAGATTGAAACGGAGGATGTGTTTCTGCTTGGGGAACATATTGAGGAGACACAGTTTGGCATCGACAACCACCATTCCGACTTGTTGTCATTGGTTGTGTCTGTCTTTCACAAATTAAGGCTGCACCACATTGCCAAACTCGCCTCGCTTGAATTTCTCTTCGGAGTAAAATGCGATTGTAAGGATGGTTAACTTTATTTTATGCATTTGAGTATTATTGTTTGCTGTTGTTGTTTGATTTTCCCTTAAAGCTGCAGTGTCTAATTTCAGCCGTTGGGAGCCGTTGGGATCCCAACGGCTGTTTTCGCAACGCTCTACCTGCTGCAGCTCCTCCCTCCGAACGACAGCTAAGCGCGTTCATGTTGCACCCAACGCACCTAGTGTCTCCCCCCCATCCCCGATATATTTATTCCCCTAATCAACCTTGGCCGACCCGACACAACAGCGATCATGTCCGCACAAAAACAACAACAACACGGCCAACAATTGTGCCAAAAGACAAATTAACAGCAACTAAACGGAACAAATAGCTTAAAACAGCATTGCAGATTCACACAAACAGCAAGGGAGCACCATACCAAACACATTTACAGCACCATTGTGTGCACGGCAGTACAAAATAAAGGCAAGTATCCTACATTACCCTACCTGGCTGTGACGGGACCGTGGCTGGCGTAGATACACCGGTGCTTCGTTCCCCGGACATAGCAGTTATGTTTCGGTTCATTATGGAGGTGGTGGCTGCACACAACCGGAGTGGAGCGTGCCGGTTGTAGCTTCGATGGAGACGGGGAAGCCAGTTGGACGGCGCCGGGGGTTAGCAGCAGTCTAGCCGGCCAGCAGGTGAACACTGTCGGGTAGCGGTGTAGCAGGGAGGCGGCGTAGATAAACACCGGTGCTTCGTTGTACTTTTCGTGAAAGTTCCCCGGACTTAGCAGTTATGTTTCGGTTCATTATATGGAGGTGGTGGCTGCACACAACCGGGTGAGTTAACTAATGCTATCCGACCGGTGCTAACTTGGTTTATCAGCTAAAGCACAGCCAAAGGAAGCCCATTCTCCTGGCTCACTTTCCACACGTCTTCCCCGAGCGGCTTCATACAGCAACAGCCGCCCGACTACATTTCCTCCTTGGTGTTTCTCAGTCTCTGTGTACACACTGTCCTCCCACCGTGTTAGTTGTTGGTATCCGGGGAATGGTAAATTGAGGGTTCGTTGCATAGATAGTACAGTATAGATAGTTCGTTGGTGAAGACATTGCTAATGAACGTCTCCTGTTAGCTCCTGCTAACCTGCTAACAGGAGACAGCTGGGAGGGACTGCTGCTCGAGGAATGAGGCCGCCTGTAAGTGCTTGGAAACGGGGAAGGGAGGGGCCGCGCAGGCACCCGCTGCTCGTTGTGAAGAGTCATAGCGATACGTGTTTTCACCTCAAAAAGTCGCCAAAAGTCACCAATAACTCCAGAAAAGAAGCTAGATTTGTCGCTTGTCGCTTTTTTGAAAAAAAGTCGCCAAAGGGGTCTGAAAAGTCGCTAAATCTAGCGACAAAATCGCAAAGTTGGCAACACTGATTGCTATTCGCTGTCTGCCGTAGTAGGACCAAACAGTAGTTTCAGACTGCTAGGGTCGTGAACGCTCACGCAACTGACGCATCAACGTCGTTGCCAAGTGAACGGACAGTCCCACAGCCAATAAGAACGGAGTATCTGAGCCTGCTCTGATTGGTCAAAATGAACATGAGCGGTGGCAATTTTTGGGGGCAGCACACAGAGGCAGGGGGGAGCAAAGTGATGAAAAAATATTTTCAGACTACTTCACCTACATATAGCTGAATGGCTATTATGACAGTTTTGCCAAATATTACAGTGAAAAAATTAGACACTGCAGCTTTAATTTAATACTTTTGATTGCTGTGGTTTTGTATTGAATGTGTTTTTAAATGTACCGCGCTGCAAGGCACGCATTGATTTCCTGTCTGTGTCTGAGGAACCAACTCGAGACTAGACTGAACTTGGTATTCCCCCTAGTATAGAACATTGGACAACCAAGAAGACTTTGCTTTTAAATAATCCCGTCCTCTTTTAAGAGGCAATTGCCTAACAAGCTTGTGTTTTAAATTAGAGAAATAAAACATATTTTTACATGAACACTCATGTTGTCCTTCTCTTTTAATGAGATATTATATACTCTGGTTTTTATTTATATTTAATGCCTTCATGGGAAAATTCCACCCTTCATATGTACCATGCTCGACTACTCCTCCTAAATTGCCCCGAGCTAACTCCAGTTTAGGAATAACTGCCTTTTCATGTATAGTGCCCCTAATTCATGGAATGCTCTGCAGAGCAATTTAAAAATGACTGCTCTTCCTACTCTTGGTTTATTTGAATCTATGATTTCTGAATTGTACACATCTGACTGTAACTGTTTTAGCTGAATTCATTGTTCATTTAGTATTTTATTTTTGCTCTTGTTTTGTATTTTGTATAGGCCTACTTTATTTAAATTAATATATTTTATCCTATTTTATTTCTGTTCTCTGTTTATGTTATCCCTGTGATTGTCTTTATTGTGTATGCTCGTCACTGTAAATGAATACATATATTTATATATAGCCTAATCATATATTGTTAACTTATTAAAATAGCTGACTTTACTGCCCCTATCTGTTTCTGCTTCTCTATCATATTTAGTCTAAAGTGTGTGATTTGCAAAATACCTATCATAGCCTACATCACATAGGCTATCGTAAAGGTGACCAGACGTCCCCATTGTTGGTTGCCTGTCCCTGGCTAAACAGAAACAACTAGCCTACCTGTTCCCGTTTTGTTGACACCTCATTAGGTTTTTCAATCAGATTGCTAGTCAAACTGGAAATGTCTCCGTTTTCCCCCTTTTCGGGGGATGTTCCTCGTTTTGATCTCGGACGTCTGGTTACTTATATCATATCAGAATCTTCTATGACTGTTAAGCCCACTATGAATATTAAAACACGTCGAAACTTGTGCCCTGTATCTTAGCTACATGTATGATCTTTGCAGCAAAGAAAACCGCGTGAAAATCAGTTTGGTATTTAATGAGATATGATTAATTACATGCGCTGACAGTTCATTGCACCTGCCAAACAGACTACACTGAGTGGAACGTGTGACCGATCCAAGATGGCGCCCGCATTTCTCGTCAGCGCCAATAGGCAGTAGCGGCCAACGAGGCGTCTATCCTTTATAATAGGCTCGTTCGACCTCCGTTGTGGCTCGTCTGGAAAGTAGACGAGAGTAGCCGAGTGCAGTCGGGGGAGTGACGAAAAAGCCTGACTGAAGCCGGACAGCTCCGAGTCGGAAGTAGCGTCCTTGTTGCGGATGCAGTTCGTTTTCTAGTTTTATTTTGAAGGCCTATTAGAAACATATTTGCAGGAGAG
This sequence comes from Ammodytes dubius, assembly GCA_026122265.1. NCBI lineage: Eukaryota > Metazoa > Chordata > Actinopteri > Uranoscopiformes > Ammodytidae > Ammodytes > Ammodytes dubius. The sequence continues at coordinate 4,814,907 of CM047506.1, read as the reverse complement.
TCACACATGCTACAACCAGGGTTCGACATAACGTATAGCCCGATGGCCCGGGGCCAGTAAAATCATATGCAGGGCAAGTTGATTGGCCAGCCACTGGCCCGCCCGGGCCAGTGACTGGCCAATCACAGTTCAGTATCAATCTTTTTGTAGACTACATCATGGTTCATTGAAATGCGCGTTGAGAGTTGTAATGAAAGCAGTGTTTATTTAAGACTCAATATAATAAACCTAATATGAAATATAAAATATATTTTTTAATGAAAGGCCAGTGGACAAACGATGCGTGGGCGTTGTGACAGGCGGAGCAACAAGCGGGTGCACTCTCGCTCCGTTGGCAGAGCTGCCTACCGTCCGCCTGCGAGTCAACAAATCAATCGACTTACTTTGCCCCCTTTTTTTCTTCCCACAGCAGAGGTTGAGGTGCAGAAAATGATAACTGCGCTTTTCCTTTAGCTGCCGCCGTAATGTTACAGTATTTGCATCAAAGCCCCAATGGTAATACAAATGAGAGGTGTTATTTAAACGCTGTGAATGCGTCTCCGGTGATTGTGTCGGTTGTAGACAGAAACGAACGGAGGGACTACGCTCACTGTTCCTATAGTCGCGCAGTTAGGCACTGTGTTTTCAGGCTCGAGACATTCAATCAGATCGCGGAAGTCTTTCCCATCGCTAACGGGGGGGGAATATCCCCGGTTATTATTTTAGCCACAAACCACAGTTCTTCTGCGCGGCGAGATCACACGGTGAAAAGCGTTTAACGTATGCTGCATATTTTGCACTGCATTGTTTTTTTTATCAATAGTTTGAAAAAATGGTCCCACACCGGACTCTTATGTGAAGCTGACACTTTATGGAGAAGTGACGCTCCTGCAGCGCGCTCTCCCATTAAAAAAACGGCATAACCCACTGATTTTCGGATTTCTATTCTATTTTTAAAGTCAACTTGAGCGTATGTGGAAAACAGGTCATTCGGTCGACACATTCACATCCCTAATGCATATAGAGAAAGTAATAAAAACAGCCACACCACAAAGAATGATCAGACCTTCATCTCTTTTTTTATGTTTGAACATGACTTCTGCAGGTGAACTATCCATTAAACTTCCCAAATTCAAGAATAAAAACAATCATCAAACTACTGGACTTTAAAATACTGGCCCACTCTTTCAACATACTTACAGTTGTAGGCTTCAAATTCAATATGTTTGCCTGGTTTTATATTATGTGTATGAGCAATATCAACATTTCATATAGGCTAATTAACTAAAAGAAAAATAACCAAATCTAAAGGGAATATCTATACTGTTACAGTATAGATATTCCCTTTAGATTTGGTTATTTTTCTTTATTTTTCTAATACAGGTATTATAGTTATTGACACTAAATTATGAAGAAAAAAAAGTGTGTGCAGGGCCAGTGAAAATATACAAGGGGCCAGTAAAACTCGGATCCACTGGCCCGGCGGGCCAGTAGGAAAAAAAAGTTATGTTGAACCCTGTACAACCGATTAGAAGCAGAACACAACACAAAGACGAGTAAACACTTTAAAAGCGAGGGGCATTTTCAAAACAAGAAACGAGATATAGGCTAATATCCCCATTCCCCACACATCTTTATCTTTCTTGTTACTTTACTAGAACACCTACTTTTAAGTGATAAAGAATAATTTACAAATCCAAATAAAGGAGGTTTAGTATTTCTCCCTTCACATAACGAATATGATTGGCCTAAATAAAGAAGGTCTAAGAAAAGATCCCTTATTATTATTGTAGAGATGGATATGATGAACTGTATTATGATGTGTAACAAACAAACTACTTGTTGTAGTTTTGGTCTGGCTTTGCAACACTACATGTAAAATACAATTCCCAGACCATTTAGATCACTTGAAATAAGCCTATGATTTAATCTTAATGGTATAAAAATCACTTCACCAAGATCTTATGTGACTCAAGTTTGTGTTCACTTTTAAATATATCTATACAGGAGAGTTACACATCCAAATTATTTCTATGTCAAGGGTTCAGATCAGTGGAGGTTTAACTCTGATTAAGTACATTTCTGCTTAAATGCATATTGTGGCGGCCTAATGATTAAACATAAATTAAAATCAAAAAGAATGGATCGTAATTTAATTTTGAGCGGTGATGTCAGACTTTTGCCTAACCAATTGGGGAAACGCATCAAAGGCACGAGGTTTAAACTCCCAATTAGCGCTCAGCTCCGCCTGTCAGCAAGACGTTTCCCATCAGACATTTCGCTCCCGCAGCCCGTGGGGAGCAACTGCAGCGACTTGCTCCAGTGTCTGTGTCCGTCTTGATACCGCGGGACTTCAAAGTCTCAAGCAGCCGAGCCGCAGCCAGCCACGGATGCAAGTCATGGACATATAAAGAAATGGACACCGTATTGAAACATGGCGCCCATTCATTCCTATGAAAGCTGCTCATAGGCGCAGAGAAGCAACAAGGAAGTATAATCCGGAAATTCCATGCGGCCCAAAGCATGACGTAGCATGGACGTAGCTGCATTATGGACCTATCAAGAAAGAGGGCGGCAAGCGTAGCGGACTGGAGGCGGGAGTAGAATCATTCTCGTTCTGCAGCATCTAGCCTGGCGAAAACAAACTGAAAACCGTTAAAAGCCGTTGGGCTAATAAAACGCTTGAGGTGGCGTTTTGAAATGAGAAAACTTCAGTTTTAATAGTATATAGTCTAAAGATAAGTATGAGCCTATGATTGATATCCAGAAATTTTTTGCAGAGACAAAATCTTGTTCGCCGCTTGTACTGTGTGGACAGGGAAATCTGCCTACGGGCCGTATGAAAATAAGCTCCACCCCTCACCATGCAATACCAATGAGTTGGCCACATGTCCATGCTGGCTGCTCGGAAAAGGCAGCATCCTGGGGGCCTGGTGCAAGTGGGACAAAAAGTCTAACCATAATGCAGTGCGCTCAGCAAGACGAGCGTCATAATTGCGCAGGTCTTAAGGTGCGAACACACTAGGCATTTTACACGCGTAAGATTTATGTGCGTAACGCGGCTAAAATGTTGCTTGATCATTTTGTGTCAAAAATGGTTGTACGCGTGTAACGTGCCTAGTCTACCTACCGATATTGTATTTCCCCTAATCAACCATGGCTGCGACCCGACACAATAGCGTGCATGTCCGCACAAAAACAAAAACAACACGGCCAACAACTGTGCCAAAAGACAAACTGAACAGCACAAATAGCCTAGCATTAAAACAGCATTGCATATTCACGGCAGCTACATAACAAACACAGTTACAGCAGCATCGGTGCACGGCGGCACAACATAAAGCCAAGTAGCCAACATTAGCCTACCTGGCTGTGACAGGGGACCGTGGCTGGCATAGATCAACACCGGTGCTTCGCTGTACTCGTTGTGAATGTCCCCCGGACAAAGCCGTCATGTTTGGGTTCATAATATGAGGCGCTAGCCGCCCGCACACAACAGGGTGAGTTAACTAATGCTATACGGCGCTAACTTGTTTTATCGGCTTGAGCACAGCCGCACATGTTTACTGAATTAACCAGGAAGTCCATTCTCCTGGTTTACTCTCCCCACGTCTTCTATTCCCGAGCTGCTGTCATACAGCACCGGCTCGGCTGCCTGCAATACATTTTCCTCCTCGGTGTCTCATCAGCCTCTGTGTACAGTACACTGTCCGTCTCTCTGCCTGTGACGTCGGGTCAAGCTCAACGCTGATTGGCCAACGCGGCTAATCGTCTCGCGTAGGAGCAACAAAAGTTAAATTTTTTGAACTCCTCGCGTAGCATACGCGCGTAATATATACGTGCGTAAAATATACGCGCGTAAAATATACGCGGGTCATACGCGGCTAAAATGTTGCTTTAGCGCGAGTGACCCATTTACGCGCCCTGTACGCGCGTAAACCAATGGTTCCCTATGGAAGAGGGGGGGATTTCACACGCGTCTGTACGCGTGTAAAGTGCCTAGTGTGTTCGCACCTTTAGCAAGACGGCGACAGGTCGAACGAGCCTATTGTCTATGGGGTGCAACCCCTGAATCAAGACACAGCCAATATGCCACTACTTCCGAACATTTTTATGCCCACCAATAAGGAATGAGGGGGGCGGGAGCTCACGGACGAGATGTAAACACAACGTCCGCCATGTTTCTCCCCGCTTAGAGAGAAGCCGAGTCCCGAGAAACTCCGACCATGGCACAAGGACATTTTCCATTTGTAACGCCTGAAGGGGATTTTTAATGTTAACTGCAGTGAACGGACATTCGAGTCTCCCTGTATAAACCGGATTACAGCGAGGAAGAGAGGTGATAGTCGTAAGGAGGAAGAGGAGAAGCTAGCTGTAGCTACACTAGCAGCTGCTCCATGCTGCGGAAGAGGAGCTCCAGCCGCTGTGCCTGGTGTATTCCCGGTGTAGGTACCAGATGTGTTCGGCTGCCAGATCGACTCGGGTTGCACAATGATGACGCACTTCCTGTACTACGCGAGATCCACTTCTTTCTTACGAATCTATTGCAAACTGCAATCTATTATAATATTATCATTCATAATATAAACATTACAATAAAGATACATGTAGAAAGAAAGTACGTGTAGTTTTCGGAAAAAATAGATAAGCTATCGTTCGGAATAGCAAGGGATTGTGGAATACGTAATTATTGTCCCCAAGATCACGCGGCGTTACAAGAGATCTCGCGAGAGCGTTCAATACAGCCCGAACATGAAACTTTTTTCTCCGTTTTATTTAATAAAAGGGCGAATGTCAAACTTGTAAGCTTAATGTTGGTTTTAATACAGTAAATACATTTTCGCTTCAGGAAAAGGTAGGGAAAACTGTTTTTTTAAAGTGTATTTGAATATAATTTACAGGAAGTGCGTCATCATTGTGCAACCCGAGCCGATCTGGCAGCCGAACACATCTGGTACCTACACCCATAGACATTATAAAGGAAGAAAAATAACTAAGCCTTAGTTATTTTTCTTTGTATCTGTTTTTCCTTTGCTTCAGAATGATGAACCTACCTTGCATCCTTGTGAATTTATAACATTTACCCCATAAATTGTATTTTAAAAACAATATGACATCTGTGCATCAAAATCAGTTACTATTGTTCAGCCTCCAACCAACAAGTCTGTAGTGGTGAACATGGGTGTAGACAGGAGTATTGGGTAAGGTAATAACAACATAAGATATTTTATTGTTTACAAAGGGAAATATTGTGGCATCATGCTCAATGCTAAATAAACCAGGTAACACACAATGAAACAATTCTTAAAAGTAAAATGTCCAATATACGAACATGATAAATATAAGATACAAAAGATGAGCTATAAACAAAAAATATTTACAATTTAGCCTTAAATGAGTGACTGGTGGCTGATAGGGCACAGGTTGAGGTGTGAGGACATATTAGCAGAGCCTAAGATGGGATGCTCCTGAATTTGATGTAGGGGACAGATTTCCTCTCAGAAGCGTCACTGCAGCGGCCTTGGTTGCAGTTGAGTGGGAGACAGCCATTGATCAACTTTTTACCCCACTAACACAGCTGACATGGAGGGTGTAGACATCGGATTCTGAAATGTCACCATACAATACAACAGTTAGGCTACTATAAGTGAAACGTTAGCTGTGAGCACTCACTAAAAAATGATAGTCTGATGAAAAGTTTTTTCTTTAGTTGCATTACAAAACACACACAATGGTTGCTGCTGCATTAGTTTGTTTCTGAAACAGTTTAGCAAGGCCCCCCTGACAGCAGCTATAATTGCATACTGTGTGAACAGAAATATAGTTAAATACGTTGAAAGTCTTACCTGTATGCGAGTGCTTTTTGCAGGCCCGGTCCACACAACCTGTCCACAGCGAAGATACGTCACTCCCGTCCAGATTGTCCTCTTCATGCCCAGAATATTTAGTTTCCCCTCCGGTTTGGTTTGAAGGCTAGGCTAGTTTTTTTTAGCCGCAGGCATTGTTGAAAACAGCTTACTATCTTCTAAACTGAAGAAAAGTTAGACTAGTGCGCGTTTCCTTCCCTCCGTTTTACAGTGAAACCGGAAACTATACATTCATATTTTAGAAAAAATGATTCATTGTGGAATCTACATAGTGTCTGTATTGGTCGAGGTATCGCCAAGAACTGTAATGGGAAGTAGTGTGTTTACCAACTCTCATCGGAGTCAGAGGTCAGACGAGACGAGACTATGAAAATGTGGGCGGGGTCTTGGAGTGGTAGCCGGAGTATTTCTGACTTTTGAGCTAGAGACAGTCAAGAGAGACCATAAAAACACTCTTTTTGCCTTTTTTCAGGCTAGGGTGAACCAATTTCTAAAATGTTTGCACATTTATAACACATAGGTATTTATCTACATAGGTACCTTCATATTTCCACCGGTGAAATAGCTCTTTAAATCTCTATCTCTACATTACTTAATAGAAAATTCTCTAAATGACAATATTCTTATTGTGAATTTGGTAGAAATGTTGTCAGTAGTTTATATTATAAAATCAAAATGTTTATTTTACTCAAACATATGCCTCTAAAGAGTAAAACAAGAGACACTGAAAATTTGGAGTGGTCTTTTTTTCCAGAGCTGTGTATGTATTTCTTATTTTCACTTCTGCTTTTATTGCGCTCAACAGTTGTGTATTTTCTAATCTTTGTACTCTCTGCTCTGTTGTTTTACCATGTTAGCTGTTCTGTTTTGCTCTGTCCTGTTTTGTGCTTGTGCAGTTTTTTATTCATTTGCACTGTCCTCCTCTTAAATAAACTGAATTTGGACTAAATTTCCTTTCCCCTAACGCATTGTACCAAGCAGCGTCTCACCTGATGTCCTCCAGCTTGTACTCCAGAAGGCTCCCGTCAGGCTCCTCCGCTCCCACCCACTCCTCATCTCCACCCACGTCTCCTCCTTGACCCTCGATGATTATCTCGAAGAACACCATCTTCTCTGAGAAACGACTGAAGCTGTTGTCGAAGCAGATCTGATAGTCTCCCTCCACTGTGGGCTCCACCCTGGAATAACAGCAAATAGACGTCAAAGATACAGTAAATAGACACGTCCGACAGACACAGCTGGGTCTGGAAAAGCATGGAGGAATCAAGCCCAATGTGAGGTAACACTTACACGTGGACTCCGTCAGACCGCCGGGACTCGACGATGAGCAGGGTGCCTTCTGGTGACACGATGGTGAAGTCTACATCCATACCGGCACCGGCTATAACCTGGATGTGCACACACACAAATACACACTTGAGCCACAAGCTCTCACTTAGGATATTCTACAGTATTGTTTTTTCCCTTTGTCTTGAAGGTTTTTTGGGGGGCAATATGCCATTACTACAAAGTGACAGTACAATTACAGACAGGAATATTGCATGCAAAATTGCTCCCGATGGTTCAGAGGGCGCCTTGCATGGCAGCCACTGTCATCGGTGTTTGAGTGTGAGTATGAATGGGTGAATGTGGTAAGAATTTTAAAGCGCTTAGTGGCTGAGAAAATCGGCTAACAAGCGCTATATAAGTCAAGTCCATTTACCATTTACCATGTGGAGAGAGACGGGTATGACATGCAGCAAAGGTCCCAAGGATGATTCTGTATCAGGCCGGCTGCAGTTACATGGTGTGTGTCTTAACCACAAAGCCACACAGATTCTCAAAGCAAAATGTATTTTAAGCCCTCTGAAGACAAACCTGGTGTGGTATTCTGGAGAGCTGACCAACAGGAGTCTACATAGTTTACAGTTCACCTTTAAGTGGTGCTGCACTGTTTGTACAGTGGTAGAGTTAGGCTTTATCAACAATTAGTTGATCAATTTATCAGCAACAATCATTGAAGTAATGTTCTTGAGCAAGAACGCCCTAAATTCACTAGTTCCAGCAGCCAGCATGTTAATGTTCATTTTTTTCTATTAAAGTAAACTGAAAATCTTTAGTTTTTAAACGTTTTTGTTTTTTGAATTATTATTATTAATTTATTTTTTGTAACAAAACAAGCAATGACAATAGTATGGTCAGGTCTAGAATGGAGATTTCCCCGTGCACTCCTGGACCTGTCAAAACCACTCAAAGTGTTAATTTAGTTTCAATATAAATCAACACACAAAAGAATGGAAAACTAAACTGGTAGCCTGCCTACATATTAATATCGGACAACAGACATGTTATGGGGGTAAGTACTTCCCAGGCTCTTCTATGTAAATCCTTGTTCGAAGGGACAAGCCCAGGACGTCCGTTCATAACCTACACCGGCTGGATAACCACAGACTACCAGGATGTAAAACTTTAAGACATACGTGTACAACCTGTCAATTACATGGTGAGTTACTCAGACTTACTATGGGCAATTTAGTTTACTGACATTTACTGTATGGTATAATGTTATCATTAATATTTCGAAGTAAGGCCATTTCGGGAAGCACGCATTATTTTATTTCAATGTTGTGCTAGAAAAAAAAGAGTCTGATTTGACGCTATGGATTAATTTCTACAGTTTATCGCCGTTTCCGGGAAATTTGAACTACAGTATGTTACGTGGTTATAAGGTCTGTCCATGTCACGTTAACTCCCACTAGAGGAAGTGAATGGAGGAATATGAGTTGTTGTTAGCTTACACAACATTGGTTTAATGCTGAAATGTGCAGAGTAACGTTATGCCAGACAGTACACTAGTAGCAGCATGTCAGCTCAGCTAGCTAAGAGCGAGGGGTAGTAAATGTTAGCCACCAACACTGTGCTCCTGAATCTCTTGTTATCAGTCTTCAACAGGTAGCATGTAAATGAGAGCACACTGAAGGGATGCTGTCCGCTGGCCACACACGAAGCAGTCACCTGATATTCGACCTCCATCGTCCCATTCTTCACCGTCGTTTGAAAGAAACACTCGGATCTTCCGGCTGGCAACTGAAACGTGAACTCGCTGTCTAGGCTCTGTCCGAAGCAGCTCACGGACCCCCAACACGAGCAGAAGAACACCAGTGCAATGACGAGCAGATGCCCTTTGCTCCCCTTTTTCCTCCGGTGAAGGTCCATGGTGAAGATATCTCCAAACACAGGGCTATCTAAGTTCAGCCATCTCCTTCGCATCCCCCTTCCGTAGCAGAACTTTGCGATGTCGTGATTGGACGGAGGCCCCACAAACTAGGGCAATGCAACGGACCAATCAGAGGAGGAAGAGTAGCAATCTTCGTCCAATCACTGCAGGGCTATGGGCTTCACACAAAATTATAGCTGCTACTGTATGATATAGATAGTATAATAATGGTATGACCATGTGTATTACCCACTACTGTGGTAAAATGACCTACTACTACTACTACTACTACTAGGCCTACTACTACTACTACTACTACTACTATTACTAGGCCTACTTCAAAAAATAATAAAGATACTTTATTAATAATTATGACAATAATGATGAAATGAAATCCCGACTAATGGCTGACTTTTTTTCTTTCAAGTATTAGAATCGGGTTCAAATATTTCTTAAAATCTTACTTGTTAAAGGTGCTGTAAGCGGAATGGTTCTTTAGTTAGCAGTCCCTACGTCACCAGTGTTGGGAAAGTGATTTTTCTACGTGAACTAGTTCAAAGTTCAGTTCACACACTTTAAAATTAACTTGTTCAGTTCATAGTTCATAATTCAAAATTCTGAACTAAGTTCACAGTTCAAAAATGAACTAGTTCATAGTTCTTTTTTTTCAATATGTTGCTGCAGGCTGCTATTTTTCTAAATAATTCCACATACCATATAGAACCACAGACAGAAATTATTTCAATAACATTCAGTCCACACTAGAAGCCAGCTGCAACTTTTACCCCTACAGCATATTCTCAAAAACATGAGGAAAAAGTTGCTGTTTGATGGTCTTTTTAATGAAGAATTATTCAAACAAAAACGGTTAAGGTGCAAAAGTTTTTCCATTTTTATAATTTTCCAAACCTGGAAACAATTCACATGAAATTTCATTCAAAGAAAGCAATACTGAAAAATATACCAGGCAGTTTCTACTGTACAAACAAATTAGCCTACAACTTAACCCATTGATGACGGCTGCTGCGCGATGCCACATTGGCTCTCCTGCCTGATGCTGCATCGCGCAGCATTATTACTTTATCTAATTTTCATGGCATTCCCAGCATAGAATGCACTGTCATTGGTCCAAATACACATGAGGTGGGTTTTGTTGATTTTTTTAAGACCACGTGACCACCCAAAAGTTGTGTGGTTTGCCGAAAATCACTTCAATCAAAAAAATAAAAAATAAAAAAATAAAACAAAATAATAAAAAAAATACGCCGGCTATGTCGGCGACGGAACAGTTAGTGGCGTTTGGTGCGCAGAATCAAGGTCTACTATAGACTACTGACGAAAATCACACAACACATTGCATCTATTTATTAACAATATTTAATCATTTTCTAATTCATCTAATTTTGACGATTTTTAGAAATATTTGTTGGTTTGTAAGCGCTAAGGGAGCATGTTTAAATAAAACCTGTGAACCTTAACTTTTAAATGTATTTTATTTCATGTTTCTATGTGCTACACAGGCTTAGATATTAAGGTTTTGGTAGACTTGACAATTCGTACTATTTTTTCAGAAAACCCTCAGGCATTAAGGACATGCATCCTAGATTGCCATAGTCATCAATGGGTTAAAATAGTAAAACCCTCAAGGAGACCATTCTAAACTCGGGCCTATACTGTTAACAACAAAGTCCAGAAGATGTGTTGACATACTTATTAACACAAACACAATCTGAGGTAGGTAACAATCATACGAAGAAGAGGTAGAACCTGAGGCTAGGTCCATGGTCTGAGTCATGGGTCTGAGTAAGCGCTGCTGCATTCATTTGTTTTAGTTTTTTTCCCGCGGTGTTTCGCATTTTGATGACGCAGCGGCGGTGCGACGCTGTGGTGGCATGTGTTGCCAGATTGGGTGTTTTTCAGCTACATATTAAGGGCTGTTTACGATGTCTTTTAGCGGGGGTTTTCTATGGAAATCTGGCACTCGATGAACGCTTGAACGACTGTAAGAGCGCCGTTCACAAACGCCAGAATGAGCGCGTTCGCAAAAACGTTCATGAGGCAGAAATACATACGTTCAGTTCACGTTCGCCCCAATATGAACGAGTTCATGAACAAACGTTCATTGAACGCGTTCATTGAACGGGTGTCGGTTTGTAGCGTTCTCTCTTGTGATTGGATAATAATGTTGGGATCCTCCAATAAGTTTATTCGCCGATTACATGCAGAGCAGCTGACTGAGAGATCGGCTTTATGAAACACGCACATTATGTAAGTGATCACTGTATGAATAAAGAGCGATTTAACACTTATATTAACATAAATAAACCGCTTACTTCACCTTTAAGAGTTCCTTCTTGACTTGGAAAAAAGGAGTTAACAAGGAAATGACCTAGCTGACCAACACTACAGGATGCAAACTCACTTATTGGAGATAGTTTTATTTTTTTAATGGTTGTAGGCCTATCAGACACACAGTAGGCTACACACATCCGCATATTGTTTAATAATACCACAACAGCAATACAAAAAATGTATAGGTGTCTGCTGGCAAGCACAGACAGTAACAGTAAATATTGTCAGTTATTTCATTACCTATAAACTAACCAAGGCATCATTCATTGCCATGGCTGCAGCTGCAAAAAAGGCTGTGAAGGAAATAAAAGCTTGATTTTGTAAATTTTATTATTAATATGTCGTTCTAAACTACAATTAAACAAGTGTTTTTTAATTGATGTGACAAACTGTTAATGGTGGCTCTGGGATCAGTAACCACATGCCAATATTTGTGTAAAATACCTACTGACCTAGACAATGCAATGCCTGTCTGCTAGTGCATGTGCCACTATGACATGTTGTTGTGGAGAGAGATTATATTCTGGTAAGAAATAGCTTAGAAGCCGCTGTGGTGCATCTGGTAAAAATGCGCAGAGGATGTATAGTCCAAATGGGGTTTAATGAAAGAATGCAGAATAAACATTGGTGGTTCACAACTGTTGGAATGAGTGTGGTTCTGTAAATAGACAAATAGGCTACAGAAAGAATACTTAGCCACACATAATACAATGCTGCTTATACACACCAGGCTAATAACAATATTACAGTCAAACAAACAGTAATATAAAACATAACAGCGATCTCTTAAATAATTAAATAATATGCGTCACGTTCATATGTTACATAATGGCGTTCCGACGCTGCCGTTGCATTAACATAGGCCTATTATACAATACAGAAAACGCTAGTAATGGCGATCTAACAATCAACATAAAACGCCCTTACATAAGCATAAAGGGGGAGGTACTTACAGGTATATGAACGCACACAATACCGGAATAATCAACAGTTAAAACCCACGGCCAACTCTCTCAGGCCGTCCGCGCAGAAGTCCGCTGTCACACTGTTCCCTCGGCAACTACATTTCCCGCTCGCTCTCTAATTAGATGCACGAGAGGAGACGTCAGGTGTGCATGCACCGAAAGCATGACCATACGTTAATACTGGCCACTCACGTGAACAGCTGTAGTGACTAACCAACGGCCCTTTACAACACATGTGTTAGTTGATGATGTGTATCAGTCACTCAGGTAGCATCTATTAAGTTAGCGCAAATGAGAGTCTCTCATGTTATTTAGATTCCCTCTCTGGGAGCATTATGTTTTCCCAAGCTGTGTCCAGATTCTCTCACTTTTTCAGTCATTGACTTCTGTCAGTGGGCTTTTCCACTGCAGAAAATAAAACTAGTCATTGTAGGAAAAAAGCAGATGTCACTGTGTCAACATCAACCATGCAGTACGCTTAATATGACAGAGAAATTAGAAGCTAACAACAGGAGAACATGTGGCCACTTTATAAAAAAAGGCTTCACTGACTCTGTTCAACAGTGTCAGTAACTCATGAGCCAGCATGCAAAATACCAGGACCAGGAAACGGAAGCAGCTACATGGAAATCCACCATCATTAATGATGTTATAGTTAAACACAACTGTTTTTTTTGCCAACACATGTCAAAATGATATGTTCACATGTTGGCATTTGTTTGAGTGCGTATTTTCCACATTGTGAATTTGGACATTCTTGAAGTGTAAGCGTTAGTGAACTAGGTAGACAGATGGAGGGGATTTCACACACACGCACGCACGCACACACTCACACACACACACACACACACACACACACACACACCACACACACACACACACACACACACACACACACACACACACACACACACACACACTCAATCAATCATTCATACTATAGAAATACTTAGGCTACTAGACAATATTTGTAACTTTGACAATAGCCTCATTCTGTTGGTATTAAGCATGCTGGTTCCCTGCTTCATCACTGCAGCTTCAGACCAGGTAAAAGCAAAAGGTCTATAACCAAACAAAATGGCTGATTCCCTGAGCTCCTCAACTATACTGAAATGGGATTAGATTATGACAGACACCCCTTTCACCATGGACCCTCTCCTTTCAGTCGCTCTACTTTGTGCTTCTTCTGTACTACAGTAATAGTAGACACAACATCAGTCTCATTATCTTGAGGAAGTATGAAGAAAATTATAAATGCTGCAAATGTTGGATGAAGGAATAATTCAATAATTGTGTGTATGATTGAAATTGAGAGCAATATGAGGAATGCTGTTTACAGAAATAGGAAACAGATCATTAGTTGACATGTGCTATAAAAAAGGAGGCCATGACAAAATAGTCATTAAAAGGACATATTACTTTTATTTTTGCAAACCATTTTAACTAACTCGCTCTATGTAATCAGTAAAATATTAACTTTCACTTTCTAGGGTGCCATGAAGTACATGTCTATAGGTCCGTCTCTCTCTCAATAACTGCCCATAACAAGCAACAAATACACCAGCCCCACCACGACTGTAAACTTCCGTCTGTCCTCCCAGAGTCTTTATCTTCACTGAACACAATTTGCACTTGAGTTTCTGTGTGTGGTGTGTGTGTGTGTGTGTGTGTGTGTGTGTGTGTGTGTGTGTGTGTGTGTGTGTGTGTGTGTGTGTGTGTGTGTGTGTGTGTGTGTGTGTGTGGTGTGTGTGTGTGTGTGTGGTGTGTGGTGTGTTTGTGTCTGTGTGTGTGCGTGTGCGCGCGCGCGCGTGTGTGTGTGTGGTTTCAACATATGTAGTCTGTCATGACAAACTGCCCCCTCCTTCCAAAAAAGAAAGCCTGAGTGTTTTTACACAGAACAAAGTAAAGTGAAATAGGATACGACATGCTTGATATAAAGAGACGAAAATGAAAGTATATCCCAGAGTACTTTGGTTCAGAGGCACGAGGAGAAAAAGAATAAGAGGAAGAACAAAAAAGACGCAAAAAATCTATAAACCAAGACAGATTGCCTATACTTCTGCTCTTCTCTCTGTAAGCTAAGGAGTTACATCAGTGAGGTGTTGCAAGCATAAAAAAGCAGGCAAAAGCACTCTGTAAAATAAAACTCAAAAACAAGTATTGATCAATCAGCCACAATAAAAAGCACAAAGGAAAAAAGGAAGAGGACAAGAAAACTTAAGAGTGAAGCAACTTTTCAACATAGCAGTGACCGTAAACATGGGAGGACAATTTAAAAAAACAGAAAGAACTTGGTGTTGCCACATTATAGGCACATAGTTTGAGTCACCGTTTCAAATTCTACAAAACAATAAGTTTATCGTCTCAAATCACTGCAGTCAATGAGTTCTGTCAAAGCATCACTTGAGACGATGGCATCACACTGTTGGTGATGCTGAAAAGGCTGTTGTTTTGACTGCGGGTTTGCGGTCAAAAGCACCTGTGTGAATTTAGCAGCAACGCCATCCCCCTAGACTCAGTCTCCACAGCTAACTCTTACTTTTACAATGATTGTGTTCAATGCCACAATGCACAGTTTAGAAACATTCAATATGCTAGCCGCATGCCTGACAAAGCAGTTGTGCAAGTTTCTTAGAAACTGACAATTAAAAAAATAAACATGTGTTCAACAAAACACGAGACAACCCAGGGTGAGATATTGAAGAAAGAGTAAAGGAAGTGTCAGCTGGGGGACGATAGCTATATTCAGTAGGGAGTGTCCCACGCCAAGACACACACACACACACACACACACACACACACACACACACACACACACACACACACACACACACACACACACACACACACACACACACACACACACACACACACACACACACACAACACACACACACACACACACACACACACGTGTTGTACACTAGTCACTTCTCTCTCTCTCTCTCTCTCTCTCTCTCTCTCTCTCTTTCTCTCTCTCTCTCTTTGCCTCTTCCCCATGTCATCTTCATTTCCTCCTTACATGAGCTTGCTTGGAAGGCAATATTAGTGATAGCTGACAGCAGGCGAGCAAACACAGGAGGTGAGGGAGGACAACAATCCGTACTCTTTGCCGGTGGAGGATTTTTATCTTTCTCAGAAGGTGAGCCATTATTCACTGTGGTGTCTCAGAGACTGGTATGAGTGTTATTTAAATGTTTAAATATTGTTAAAAAACTTATTTTTTTCAGCTATTCAATGTCCCAGAGGATCTCCAGACTAGTGTGTGAAAACTTGCCTGTTCAGGTGGATGGTTGACTGGGTCTTGGTGGAACATCTGGTGCACATTTAAAGGCAGAACTTTGAGTGAGTGTTTTTTATTTTTGCCAGGTTATGATGAAATCACTTTGTTTCCCAGAAGCTCGTTGCATGGTATGCACCTACTGTACGCAGAAGCATCTGTCTTCCTGTCTCGTATTGCTATGCTTTTTTCTCACCTCTCCACTGCCTTCCTGTCTTGTGTATCTCATTTCTCTATACCTTTCTGTTCCTTTAACCTCAACCTTGTCTCTTTCAGTTTTACCTACCCTTCCTCAGGCCCCTTGAACGCCCCAGGGGGGAGTGTGATCTGGTGGGATGGCAGAGATGTGCGGTGTGGGTACATGCCCCCAGGTGTTTGTGGTGGACACCCAGGCCAACTACGTCACCGTGCCCACTGAGAAGAAGCCGTGGTGGGCAAGAGCAAGCCAAAAGTGTCTTCTCCCGCTGCTGGGACTCACCGTGTTTGGACTTGTGGTGCAGGGATGTTTAATATACAATCTTTACAACAGATTGGAGGTGAGGTTGATGTTGGCATAGGATTGTGTGTGTGTGTCTGTGTGTGTGTGCGCGCGTGTGTGTTTTTTGGCGTCTGACTGGACTTGCAGTGCTTTGAGCATTTGGAAATTCCTTTTTTTTTAAGGAGAATTCCCCTGTTTTGCTCTACGTCATAACCAGACACACATACTAGCGGACAGCAGAATCTTTTTTTGTGCGTGGGTCATCGTTTGGCCTTTCAAAGTTACAGGTCCATAGTTCAAATGTACTCCTTCTCTACTTCTACTTCCCTTTCTGTTTTCCCTCAAGTGCAAACCCACAATATAACTTCACTTTTCTACGACAGTTGGATGAATCTGTTTATTACGAACACACACACCTGCTGCCATTATCTGTCACACGCTACATGTCATTTACATATGCCCTACGGTTTAAAATCAAACTCCACCAACATTTTTTTTTGGAAAGAAAGTACCGTAATAGACCGAAAAATGACTTGTCTCATCCCAGGTTATCAATGAAAACTGAGTCATTTAAATACCTTTATTACGGCATTATGTGACCAAATGACATTACATGAGAAAAAGAAAAAAATGGTGAAGAAACAGCAATAAATAATATGATTTAAACACAATTTCTTTATGTAATTTCTGTAAAACCTTTTGAAAATGTGGTGCCTCACTATTTGCTTTTTCCCTTGTTTTGGCCCAATCTCAATATTACTTTCTCTGCATGTTTATGCTTTTTCCTGAATAGATTGTAATTCGCTTCTGTCTGTTTTACTCTTGAGCTTTTAACATCTTCTTGATTTCACGGAGTCTGTTACTCACTCACGTTCATACTTCATTTCTCACTATTTTTATCTGCCATTTGCCCACAGGCATTTTCCCTCCGTTTGTCTCATCCTCCCTGCCAGAACCTGTCCAATCCCAAATCTTCTGGCCAGCAGGTTAGTGTGGGTGTACAGTCTATTGTCTTTGTGTACAGCGTCATGGATAACACTGTGGCGCTGCCCGATGTGTGTTGTAGGTCTGTGCTTGAAGTATTTTTTCTGTTTCAGGGTGGCATTATACTGGGTCGAGTGGGAACTAAAGGTATTGAATTACCCTCATATTCTAAACTTCTGAATGTAAATCTAATCTAAAATGTGTCTAAAATTATTTTTTGTTGTTGTTGACAAGAGCTCAAAATACATGCAAAATGTTACATGTGAATACAACTGAGGTTTGATACATTCATTGATTGGTTGGTGGTCTGATTTTGATCTGCCCCTTCTTTTTACTGAACAGAGTCAAATGAGATTCCCACAGTGCGTCCACATCCAGAACAGGTTCAACTGAGGCCGTTTGCTCAGCTGATAGGTAACTCCCCCCCCTCCCCCTCTCTTTCTACCATCAGACCTAAATACTGTTGTATGACCTAAATGCTTAATTTCAACTGATCCCCTTCATTTTTCTTTCCTTAAACAATTCTATTCTCCAATCTATCTCAGGGAACAACGTGGTGCAGTGGGTAAATAATGGCGAACCCGTAGCCAAAAACATGAGCTACAACAATGGCCGCTTGATAGTCGAGAGGGCCGGTTTCTACTACCTCTACTCCAAAGTGACACTCACTGAACTAGCGTGTTCGCAGCACAAGGTCATGAGAGACACTAAGGCCTATGACATACCTATAGTACTTATGAAATCAAAAAGGTTAGTCAAAAAGGGCTTTCCACTACTTACTTCCGCTATCGTTTGCACATGTGCTTACAAGTGTTCACTTGAATACAACCTGTCTGGCTTATGCTTGGTGTACTTAAAGGCTATGGTTGAAATCAGAGCTGCCTTTCTTTCCCTGCGTTCCAATCCCCATACTTCCCTACTATTTAGTACGCCAGAAAAAAGATTTAGGATGTCCCAATACATGCACGTCAATTGTAGTATGCTGAAAATACATATATGCCCCACAAACTCCAATAGCATTTTGGAGTATTCGTCTTTGTTCTTCACATTTCTCTACAAACTAGGGCTGACTCCTGTTGATGCATTTTTATTATTGTATTGTTGTTGCATATTTGAAATAAATCATTCATTCATTCATTCAAATGAAAACAAATCTGCCTTATCTGATTTTTTTTCTCTCCCGTGGCCCTAACACTTGTCTGTACTTTAGTGTAGTACAAAGAAAAAATTTGTGATTTGGAACGCAGGGTTTATGTGGTGGTAAGTTTGATTTGTGACGCCCTCTGACATGTTTCCTTTAGTTCATGCCGGAGACCTCCCAGTGAAAGGGCTTCAGGTGGGGCCGACCTGTGGAACAACTTCCTGGCTGGTGTCTTCCAACTCCAAGAAGGAGATAAAGTGTATGTCACTTTGGAGAGTGCACAAGAGATGCATTCAGAACCCACTGACCTACTGGGGGCCTTTATGATATATCCATAGAGGCATATACTGTAGGAATGTCCCTATCCCTCATTCAGATCTGATTCTATGTCTCTGTGTTTTCATTTACACCATTTTCTGTGGTGAATTTTTATATATTTAATATACCTATATACAAAATATAAATACTGTATATATCGCAGCTAAATTATTCTGAAACTAAATGAATGTATTTAAATCACTTATGACGAAGAAAGAAATACAAAATATCTGATATTCAGGTTGTTTAATCCTTTTGATAATGTGTGACATATTTTGACGTGTGGATTAAAACGCAGTTTTTTTTATCAAAACAACAATATGAGGTGTCATCATTTCCAGATAAAAAATCTAATATTGGACAGATAGCGAGGTCAACAAAAATCATTTTTGTCAAGTGTTTCTATAGATAATCCGTGTAAAAAAAAATAGGAAACATTCAAACAGATTTCTTCTCTGCTCAAGTTGTAAACGGTGCCCACATACTTGGAAACAGCTTGGATTACTATAGCACACTGAAAACGAACCACATGGGCGAAAAGCCGCGTAACACAGTTGCAGATACACTACACAGAGTAGATTCATAACTGCCGGTAGCAGCCTTTGTTTGTATGTGTGAGGAGCAGGATGTGGTGTACTAAGGATGCACCGAGGAGAGGATGGAGGTAGAAGAGTACTGAGGTGTTAAAGTTGAGTGTGGTTGACTCAGCACTTTGCACTGCGCACAAGGGGAAACTTTCACAGACATTGCAGCATTCTCAAATGGAGGAAAAAACCACATTAAGGAGGTACCAAAATAGTTACTAGAGGAGAGTTTGGCTGATTACAAATTCTATAACGAAAATGTTCCAAATGAAACAGCCACCTGAACCAAAATGCTTCATTTTAGGTGTATCACCGGCTGAACTCATATTATTTTATCAGAAAGAGATAAATACAGATTAAGAAAAACTGGTTAAAACCTACTCCACCATCTCTTAAAAAATGGAAGTCAAATGTAAATAATATTTTAGAAATGGAAAGACTAACTTACTGTATGTTATGTAGGCCTATGCATATGTATGTGGATGTACCTACATATATTATTTATCATTATTGTTTTTGCTCTCAGAGTAATATGATCCTACAATAAATTACAGTATATAAAAAAAGGAGAGTTTGGCAACCATCGAAGGAATTATGCCCGGTGAAAGTGGATGGAAAAAGCAAAGCAAGAAGCAAAGTGTAATAGGCTACAATTTTTTTTTTAAACCACATGAGAAATGTTCGAAGGCACATGAAACCATGAAGACGGGTTGACAGACAGACAGGTAGTAAACAAATTAGCAGTGAGTCTGTTAGAGAGGTAAACTGAAACACTGACCTCAACCGCAACTACCATTTTTGGGTCATTTCCTGCTCTGATACAGATAAGCATCTGTAGACCTGAGACACTACAAGATGCAACTCCTACAGCTCCATCATAGACAAACACCACATTGTGTTTGTCGTTGCTGTGCTTTTACCCCAAGCGCCCAACTTCAGTCAAATGCTGTGTAGCTACTTGCTGCTATGTACGTGCTTCGATTGATCGTTTCTATCTTGTAACACTTTATACTTCTCCTCTACTGTATACGACAGATGCAAATCCTTTTTAAAAATTTGGTTATCAGCTATTCGAAGATTACATTTTTTCATCCATACATCACATACTGTATTTCAGCTTATAAAATATGATGCATTGTTTTCGATTCAATTGTTTAAAATTTGCTCGGACTCGGCCAAGCTGCAGCATTAAAAGGATGCATACATACAAAGGATCAGTACTTAAAAAGATATCACTCACGTACATGTTAAATACACTTGAAAGGGGCCTGCCTGCATCACGAGTTGTTACTGCTTTTAAGGCCTCCCACTATTAGATTCTTTACATCTAGTCGCATCATGGAGCTGTTTTTTTCTATACGTCCCTTGTGGTGCTGAGAAGGTAAGCTGTGGTAAAACGATTCGGGAACAGTGAGAGTGTTGTGGGAGGCCTTACAGCTCAATACGGAGCTTAAACTCACTAAATAAAATGCTGCTCAATAAAGCAGAGGGGGAGCTGTACTCTCAGGTGATATGACCCCTATATAGCACTGTCTTTTGATGCATTGTTATTATAGAACATATGGATTGGAACACCACTTGATGTGTAGCTTTGAACATAATCGGTTTGTGAATTGTATGTGTTTGTCATTTGGTCAATCAAAAGTTTTGAAGAGTGAGTGGCTGTGAGGAAAATGGGGCGCACAAAAGAAATAAAAGACACACACAATATTGCTTGAGAATATTAATGTATTGATTGGGGAAAGCAGCTTTTGTCACATACATACAATATTTCTCTTCAATAGTAATGATCTAATTAAAACAAGAAACTATTTTCCTACAATTCACTTCAGACTCAAATATTGGAGTTTGCCTTCTGCTTCATGTCATTATAGCCGACAATATTCGATTTAACACCGAAATCCGTAACATTCAGATAACATAGGAGGTGTAACTCTGCTTTTTCTCTGGCTCAAATAGTTTATTTTCTAAACCACACTGTGAGGTAAATAAACAGGAAGTGATGTACATCAAGTTCCCGGTATAGGCTGCGTCCCAGCAGGGAACTTTCCCTTACCCAAAGACTTTTCATACATTCCACTTCTGACTTTGTCGCAATCCTTTCCCCACTCGTCATTTTCTCCTTTTCACACCAAAATGATAAAAGTGTTCACCGTTAATATGGATCACAATGAAATACATTCAACAATGTGTAGTTTGTCCATAGGACTTACAACTTCTACAAAAACAAAACAAGTCCAAATATTAAAGATATTTTAGAAATTATGCTCATGTTTGGATTACAGAAGGACCTTGGTCCAGTAAAAGTTATTTTTAAGTGCAGAGTGTTTTTAATTACTCTTACTCTTATCATTTGGCAGAAGAGATTAAAGGGCTCCAGTTTACTCCGGTAAACCTAAATGAGCTCCCTGTGGAGTTCATTGGGCTTTTGGAGCAGAATTATAATCATCCATGTGTGTTTGCCTCAACGGTATGCCCCCCCGTACATTTATAAAATGAATACAGAGCTAACCAAACAAAGGCTGATTAAACTGCAGCACTACATCAACACTAATGTAGTGTTATCTTAATTTAAATAAATGTTTGTAAAAAAAAGCAACACCATAATAAATATAGGCATATAAATAGGTCCATACAACCAAATAAATATATCATATATAGTAATATATACATATTTACACAGAATTAGGACATTTTATAGTCTTTTCCATTTTGCTGCATGATCAGTGCAACTTCTCTTCAGATTCCACCTTAGAGTCCCAGTGAGCTTCATGGCCATACAGCTTCAGGGTGCAAGAAACCTCGTTACAGCCTCAAGCATGGGAGCATGGCACAATGTCCATTTTCACAAACTTGGACTCCAGAAAACACACACACACACCATTTTAGTCCACGAGGAACATCCCAACCCCTGAGCCGCTCTGCTCCAGCTTCCACGTGTCCAGCCCGGCTCCTGTGACGGTCATCTGAGTGAGCAGCTTCTGCTTCTCCAGCTGGGTCACCGTCCAGCACTTCTTGCTCACGCGAGTTTTATTTGCCGGAAGCGCTACCTCGCAGATGAGCTTCTGGCCCAGACTCACGCTGAGGAGGCCTGTGGGGCAGCTATCGCCCTCCGTGCAGGTGACGTTGAGGTCGATGTACGTGAAGTAGGTCCCCTTCCGCATGGCCTGCAGCCACTTTTGATTTTTGTCAAACAAGAAGTTGCTTCCCACAGAATTCCCAGTGCCATAGGAAACTGGAGTCAGGGGCATGGTGTAGGTCTGCACTTTGCCTGCAGGAGGAGACAAACACATCTCATTAGGATGATGTTGACAAGTGACTTCTGGCTTCTACGTTCCTTTCTGGTGTTACTGTTTTCCTGCCCTAAATCTGAATGGATTTGGCCCATCTAAAACAATTAGGTCTTCTTTTTGTTTACGTCATTGTAGCAATCAAAATGAATACCATGTATAACTAAAATTATCTTTATAATAAGCCTACACTCTATCTATGGCCCTAAAGGGAGAATACATTATTATCTTCTTGTAGGCTACCTACTCTGAATTGTTATTGCATTGATTTTGTGAATCTATCTCTAATCACTTACGTTATACGGCCTTTTTCATCAAATACAAAAAGACTTACTTTCATTGGCTTCCAGATAGACAAAGTTCTGCATCTGTTGACAAAACAGAAAAGAGGAAGAGGATTACAATGTGTATTGATGACATGGGCGACACTCGATAAGGAGAAAATAAACAGCTAATCTTTCAGGATTGGAGCGTTTTGTTTTACCTTGAAGGTTGTCCTCTTTGCTGCCTCAATTAATTCCTCAAACTGAGTCGGTGACGGACGCGGGGACTCCAGCTTGGCGCGCAGCTCATTCACAACTATCGCTCCGCCGACAGCCACAACAGTCAGCGCCGCAAACAGAAACATGACTGACAGGACGAGAAAAACTTCCAGGCAGGATCCACGTCGGCGACCGGTCCTCTGGAGAGACTCTACGTCCATGTCCTTATTCTGCTGTCCAAAACCGGGAGTAAGGTGCCTCTGCTTCGGGGAGACGGTCCACACAGTCCAGTCTAGCAGGTTCGGGGAATAGAAAAGTTTGGGGTGCCAAGTCAAGCTTTGAAACGTCAACAGTTCCAGGTGGTAGGCTATAGTTCCAAAAAAAAAAGATAGTCCTCTTGTTGTTCTCTGGAGGGAATGTTACCACCATGGGCTCCATGACTGCTTTATATAGGCTACTCTAGATAGGTCGCTGTGCACAAGTGTCACACAGGGAGGAAACACGCGGAAGTCATGGATTTCCCTCTCGCCTCTTCACACACACGCCCCCTTCTTTCGCTGAGACTGGGTTGACATGAGAGGTGTCAAAACAGTTTTTCCGAAACTCTTGTTGCTGTTGAGCAAAGAGCGCCCTAAAGGCAGCTGCTGCGGTTGAAAGCGAAAGACATACGCGCAATGTATATTCCGACAGACAGGAGCTCGCCTTTCCTTCTACACTTTAAACATCAAAAGGCCGGTAGTAAAAGTGCCACAATGGAGATGATGATGACCTGAAAACATAATGCAAATTTGGACTTGATTGCCAGGTCGGAAAAGTTATGCCAAGTAGGCCTATGGCAAATTCATGTCAAAGAGAAACATGCTGTTCTCTGGATACTAATGTGCGTGTGTGCGCTCCTGTCCGTTTGATATAATTGGATAGAACAGGGGTTCTCAACCTTCTGCAAGCTGGGTCCCCCCCAAAGCTGGGTCATTGCAGTTGGCCCCCCCCCCCACCGCCCCTGACAACACCCCTCCCCCCACACCACCCTACACAGATAGATAGCTAGCTAGCTAGCTAGATAGTAGATTAGATAGATAGATAGATAGATAGATAGATAGATAGATAGATAGATAGATAGATAGATAGA
Source organism: Ammodytes dubius (assembly GCA_026122265.1). Classification (NCBI taxonomy): domain Eukaryota; kingdom Metazoa; phylum Chordata; class Actinopteri; order Uranoscopiformes; family Ammodytidae; genus Ammodytes; species Ammodytes dubius. Next base: position 4,790,862 of record CM047506.1, on the reverse strand, counting down.
TAGATAGATAGATAGATAGATAGATAGATAGATAGATAGATAGATAGATAGATAATCTATTATTGTTATTATCACAAGGGCTAGGCCAGTGGCGCACCTTTGAGTTGAACATTGGGTTTAGGGTTGGGATCCGGAAATGTCTCATATTTTAACGTTAAATGCATCATTCTGGTGCACTTTAAAAGCTAATTATGAGATTGTATCAATGAGACACAGGAATTAAAAAAAAAAAAATCTCCTTAGAAGAGAAGAAAATAGTAGCCTAAATAGAAACATTTAGAATAGATACAAATGTGTGATTAATTGCGACTTAACTATGACATTTATGTGATTAATCGCGATTAAATATTTTAATCGTTTGACAGCACTACTATTTATTTATTTATTTATCTGAGGAGCTGTCCCACTTCAACCCCTGGAATAGTAATCATCTGCATTTTGGACAGAAGCTTGCAGGTAGGCAATTTTAATGTGAGATCTGAGCCTGCTTTGCCTTGCAAAGATCCTCAATTCTTGGCGCAATGTTTGATAAACATTAGGGGTGTAAATCGCTGCTTTCATCACGATGCGATATTACATCGATTCATTAGACAACGATATGATATTTGCCGATATCTAAAATCTGCTGCGATACGATTTCGATTCGATTCGATTCAGGGGTCTGCGATCGATATGAGACGATATTATATGCCCATTTAACACAAGATGGCCTATCTCGTTATCTAACAGTATATTGATAATAGAATAGCCTTCTTAATTGTTTGTATAATTTTCATCCATTTTTATGCATTCTGAACACTAAAGATCTTGAAATTAACAGGATAAACAAACTTAAGCTGCTACCTCGGCCATTTCCCTCTTTTTGATAACATTTTATTTAATGTCAAGGGGACTTCCTTATAAATACCTCTATCTATGTAAAATACAGCTAAAAAAATATTAGCTTGAATTATTTGATTAATATCATTCACAAGATTAATATCTTTCATGAGATTAATATCTTTCATAAGATTAATATCTTTCAATCTCTTACTATTATTAATATCTTAAGGTGTAGCAGCAGTAAACAATGCTTGGAGTGATTTGAGTAGTTTTGGGCCGTGTGGGGTTTCAGGGTACAGGACTGAATTGGTGGATTCCTCGCTAGCTTAGCTCATTAGCCTAATAGAGCTATCCACTTGAGCTGAGGCTGCGGTAGCTCGTAAATTCACCCCGCGGAGAGGGTGACCGCCCCGGGGAGCGCAGGAGCTTCTCGCCGCTGAGAGAGCAGCCGAGCTGCGCATTCTTGGAACTTTACACTGCCAGCCGGGCAGCGCTGTGCTGGACAGCCCGCGGGGATAACAGCCAAACTGCGCCGTTAGCTCGGCTGCTAACCCAGCGAGCCTGTCGAGCGGCGCGCTGCCCCGGTAACATCGGTTCGACTGCTCTGTCAGCGGGGATATATGATCCTCTCCCCATGGTGCAAACACCGACAGGTCTGTTACCGATGGATTTTAGTGTCCGAAATGAACTTTGATAATTATACCCAAGAGAGAAAAGCCTGGTGCAGTCTGGTGGAAATGGTGGCACAAACACCCGGGGAAGGACATTGTCAAAATAAAAGCAATACTACATCGATTTGCATCGATGTTTGGACGTTGCATCGATGCAGTTGGATCGTTCGCAAATCAATCGATGGATCGATCTACATCGATGGATTGTTACACCCCTAATAAACATCAAATCATCCTCGATTTGTGCACGATTGCGGTATTTTGTTTTGAGTGTAGTCATTTTTGAGAATCCTGCCTCACACCAAGTTTAGGTTATTCCTGCATCAATGCTGCCCAGAATGACGAGAGAGGGCAGGAGGTAAAAAGTTCCTCCAGCCTACTGTCACTCTTCAGCTCAATAAGCTGCTCCTGCATATCTAAAAAATAGATAAAACTTTGCTAATAGGATATTTCAAATCCCTGTGGAGAGTCCGGTCAGAACTCTGGTGGTGGCAATAAAGGGGGTTCCAGATGATGGACGGTTTACAGGGTTTATTGAAGCACGTGACGATAAAGTAACACCAGTGAACTTGTGAGGCAATTTGTGGTTTCTGCAACAACAGAACAAATGTCTAGCATAAGGCATTTGACTTTATTTATTGAATGGTTGGGTTCAGACAGATGACTAATATTTAACTCAACATTCATCTTTTTGTTGTTCAGTGAAATTATTGATTGTTCATAAAATAATCAAAACTTGATAAAGTTCTTCTTACAAATAAATCTGTTCAAATGTAATGTTTTTTAATTGTATTATTTTGCATGGATGTCTGCCTATGACCAAACATAGTGTTTAAATGTTTAGATTTATGTTTGGATGTGAAAAAAAAAATTAAAATTACAAACATTTAGTTAATTCCTATAATTTCCAATTTTGAATATTCCCAAAATTCCGGAGCGAAAGTTCCCGTGGAAAGTTTCCGGTAATTTACCGGAAACTTTCCACCCCTTTGCAACCCTAATAAAAACTATGTTTTATAATGTAATGTATATATACAGGTTGTTTGCTTGGTAAAAATTAAACTGCTTCAAGGTAAAGCAGCAGATTCTCAAAAGGAGAAGTTGGAACCCAGAAAACAGCTTTGTGCCATTAGCTGTGTGATTCTGACAGGATCAGACTCAAAAAGCAGGATTATTAAAAATAGAGTTTACTTTGTCAGCAGACACCACTTATAAAGGTTGCAGAGAATAACTTAAAATAGCATAGTTAAAAACATTATTGCAGCCAGTAGACAGGATACACAGTGTGGCAAATGGGGTATTTAAATATAAATCAAATGAAGAACAAGCACAATCATGTCTGAATTATGTTTCTTCTAACAAAAGCCACAATAACAGCTTTGGTGAAAGTAAGGGGAATGCAACTGACAGAAGCAGTGAAGGTGATTGACTGTGGCCAGTTAAACGAAAGGTGAGAGAAAAACAAATTTCCTTTGAAAGAACAATTTTAAAAGTGTGCTACCTAATTAACCAATATACTTTATAAAAAGTTAAAAATGACTTTTTCTTCATTTTGTTTTAAAGTGAAAAAGAAGAAATGTGGATGGAAATAAGACAGGAAATGGAGAGACGCGGACTCCTGCACTGAGGCAGTGCAAATACAAATACGATGTTTATTTCAAAACTACAATCTACATATGTCCATGTTGCAGAGGCTCTTCTAAATTTCTGTACTTTGTGAAGCTGATGTCTTTATATATTTTTTTGTTTTTGTTTTTTAAAGATATTTTTTGGGAATTTTTATGCTTTATTGACAGTGTAGAGACAGAGTTGAAATGGGGCAGAGAGGGGAGTGACATGCAGAGAACGACCGCGGGCTGGAATCGAACCCGGGTCCGCTGCTGGCCGAGGCCCATGGGGGGGACGCCCTACCAACTGAGCTAATGGCGCCCCTTTATATTTGTTTTTAATTGGTCTTATGTTTTGGCTTTTCTGTAATTCCACATTTTACTTAATCCACAATTTAACTCCGTAGACGCTGATACAAAAGCTCTTGTTGGTTGTGTGTGTGCGGTGGACCTTGAAGTTTAGCTGTCCTGTTAGCTGTTCCGCACAGAATGGACTGATCTTGTGCCTTTAACTTTACACAAACGGACTGATTGCGAGCATCTGAGTAAAAAAAAGAAAAAAAGTGCGTCGCTAACTTCACTCAAGAGGAAGAGTTTGTCAGTCTGAATTATCACAGAACAGCAGAAAACAGAGAGCCGAAAAAAAAACTCTTACTGCAAATAAGGAGAGAGTGGAATGTTGTCAGAAAATTGGGCTACTGAATTGATTAATTTATTTTACAGATCGTTCTTGCAGTGTGTAATGTGACATTATAAAGCAATTAAAGGTTGAACTCGGATTTAAACAGTACACCATTTAGCCTAATTGATAGTCCTACACTTAAGAATCTGATTTAAGTCTGACACTGTCCCCTAATGAATAGCATAGCCTATGTGGAAAATCACTTTAGTTTTGGGCCATATCAAAAGTAATACAATTTAGATTTTGATTGAGGCTAATAGCCCTTTATTTGCATCTTATAAATACCATTAAAATAAATAGCCTAAACACAAAACCTGTAGTCTGTATTTTCCGGACAAATATGAATCTACTGTGAGAAGCTTAACCTGCGAGTCTGCAGCGATGTCCGAACTGTGACAGCTGTCACCGGTCACGTCCCAACTGTAATCGCTACTGATGAAAAGAAAGAAGCCTACAGTGAAATAATGTTGCAACCTGTGATTTTATAGAACGCTTTATTAAGAGCCAGTGTGTGTAGATCGCCAGGTAAAATCATTTGAGGTGAGAGCATAGAGTGGCGCTGCATACAGTAGCCTAGGTCTAGGCTATTTTACATGTTCTGCATCAATAACTAGCCTATGCATGTGGCAAAAAGCCGCAGCGCGATGTTACAGTTCACTCTAATTTAAGCCTTATGTCACGGCTTCGTTTCGTTCATTAACTTACTGATCAATAAGTTTACTGATTTAACTAGTTTACTCAGTGAGAAGTATCGCTCAGACAATATAGTCAGGTCCGCGGGATTTCAAAAGGTGTAGTTTCCTTTAAGGGCAGCGCTCTAGGCACTTTACACGTGTACAGACGCGTATGAAATCGGCCGTTTTTCCATAGGGAACCATTGGTTTACGCACGTACATGGCGCGTAAATGCGTCACTCGCGCTAAAGCAACATTTTAGCCGCGTATGACCCGCGTATATATTACGCGCGTATATATTACGCGCGTATATATTACGCGCGTATAGCTACGCGAGGAGTTCAAAAAATGTAACTTTTGTTGCTCCTACGCGAGATGATTAGCCGCGTTGGCCAATCAGCGTTGAGCTTGACCCGACGTCACAGGCAGAGAGACGGACAGTGTACTGTACACAGAGGCTGATGAGACACCGAGGAGTAAAATGTATTGCAGGCAGCCGAGCCGGTGCTGTATGACAGCAGCTCGGGAATAGAAGACGTGGGGAGAGTAAACCAGGAGAATAGACTTCCTGGTTAATTCAGTAAACATGTGCGGCTGTGCTTAAGCCGATAAAACAAGTTAGCGCCGTATAACTCACCCTGTTGTGTGCGGGCGGCTAGCGCCTCATATTATGAACCCAAACATGACGGCTATGTCCGAGGGACTTTCACAACGAATACAGCGAAGCACCGGTGTTGATCTACGCCAGACACGGTCCCCTGTCACAGCCAGGTAGGCTAATGTTGGCTACTTGGCTTTATGTTGTGCCGCCGTGCACCGATGCTGCTGTAACTGTGTTTGTTATGTAGCTGCCGTGAATATGCAATGCTGTTTTAATGCTAGGCTATTTGTGCTGTTCAGTTTGTCTTTTGGCACAGTTGTTGGACGTGTTGTTTTTGTTTTTGTGCGGACAATGCACGCTATTGTGTCGGGTCGGGTCTGATCGCAGCCATGGTTGTTTAGGGGAAATACAATATCGGTAGGTAGACTAGGCACGTTACGCGCGTACAACCATTTTTGACACAAAATTATCAAGCAACATTTTAGCCGCGTTACGCACGTAAATCTTACGCGTGTAAAGTGCATAGTGTGTTCGCACCTTTAGACTCAACAGACCTCGCTCAGCACTTAATCTTGCTTCGTAGTATACCCCTCAGGATTGAGGGACATTGAGCTGTTGTGTATAAATATAGTCCAGATTTGAAGAGTCCAGGAGTAGTGGAGTAGGAGTAGTCTGTGTGTTGTTGCTGCTAGGAAAGAGTAATTCAAAGATGCATGTGTGTATTGTTTTGATGCTAAAAACTGTTTTGAAATGGGATTGTTAGGTTTTGTTTCAAGAGTTTCATTTTGCCGTATAAATTAGAAGTTTATCTCCATGTGCTTTGTCCTATTCTGCCTGTGTGTTAAGTTTTGACACAGTGGGCCAAAGTCTGCAACATGTGTGTAAGCAATTGGCAAAAACTGTATTCAAAAACGGCGTTGGTGGCAAGGTGATGAAGAAGAGACAGCTGGAGGCAGTTGAGGAGGTTCCAGGAACAACTCTTTTATTTAAACAACAAAACTCATACTGCAGTAAACCAAGACCAATCAAAAAGCTTAAGTATTGTAGTCAAAACGAATAGAGGTATACATGCATAAGGGAATAACTAATTAAAGTTCCTGTCAGCTGGAAAAACCTACCCTTCCAAACTTGCTGTCTTAACTCAGAATCTAAGCGAGCTGATTGGTCCTTATGTTCATTAAGATCTGCCCTTCCTAATCTCTGATTGGTGGACTCTAATGATTTCAAAACCACTTTACACATAATGTCTGTTAAATACATCACCTCACTGGAATTTCCAGATAGGTGCCTGGGTGTGTTCTTCTGAACTTTAGAACAACACTTTTGGACAGCCGCCAATAAATTAACTGTTAGTTCTACACGCTTTAAAAAAAAGAAATGGTACAACTAGAATATTCTACAAAACATAGTGTTCTAAGGGAATGATTGGAAGACATTTAGGCTATGAATCCTGTCTCCTGTTGGCATCTGGCCACATCACCTCATCCATGTCACAGGCAATGTCCTCCCTTGCCAACCTTTTGCAGAATTTTTTGGAAAGATTGATCCGCTATATTTTCAATTAGAAAAGAAAACAAGTTTATTTTGCAATTTCATGGTTTTGGCCAACAAAAGAAAAAACACAACAAATAGGTAGGATCGCAGTTCAACAAGCAATTCAGTGTGTCACTATGAACTCTGAAACAATTACAGTAAAAAAAAAGATGTGTTGTAAGGAATGGGGCGAGTGGATTATGAATCCTTTGGATACCGCCTCCCGTTTGTGTCTGGCTACATCGCCTCATCGACATCACATGCAATGTCATCCTTTCAGAAGCAACAGCAAAAATATTCCTGATATCCAGTCTAAGGGTGTATTCACACTGGGAAAGTCCGCTAATTCACTTGCTTTGGTCCAGACCAAATAGAGTTTAGATTTTTTTTGTTTGGTGTGGTCCACTTTCATATTGTCCCTTTTGCAAGTGAACCAGCATCACGAAGCAAAACCACACGTGATCTGAGGTCATTCATTCATTGGACAGACATTCTGGGGTGGAGAGAAGCAGGAAAAACGAAGTAAAAACTGCGAAATATATAACTGATACGATATGGGGTTAAAAATAATAAATAAATAAATACGCCTATCTAGCCTATAAATGAAATAAAAAAGACATAAAATTAGTGTTGTTTCATATGGTTATAACATGTAGGCCTGTGTCAATGTGTGGCTTGTAGCCTACGATGTGAAACAAAATATTTACTGTATTTTTGCTGCTGGACGCGCGGCTCACGAGGAATAGGCTCAAGCTGACACACAGCTGATTTAGCCGTGTGTCAGCTGGGTGTGAGTTCGGCACGGCTCAGCTCCAAACTGACACAGGGATGCAAAGTAAAAACACGCACTTCATACAAAGCGCAGCGTGAACCTGTTGTCACTGTGCGGGAGACGCTCCCCTCTCCTTCATCTGATCGCTGAACACATCAGCATGTTTACGCGTCCTGTCTATAAATGTAATATATTCGCTCGGGGCTCCCGGTCAAACCAAAACTAATCTTCCTAACAATGGCGACAACAACACTTTCCTATAATGTGAAGCTGACAGCGATTTATTAAAAAAGAAAAGGCACAGTGCTTCCTGCAATTGGGTCAGATCGAGTCCGGCCAAATTCACACCACAAACGAACTGCAGCAGAGTGCGTTTTGAAGCGCATCGAGACCACCTCTTCAACTGGGTCTCGGAGCGTTTGTTTGGTCCGCCCCCGAGTGCGATTGCTGTATTCACACCTGTCTGAAAGATGCGCACCGAAGGCGGAAGTGCATCTGAGTTCGTTTCAACCGAACTAAACACGGCATGTGTGAATACACCCTTAATGTCCTAATTATGGAGCTATTGTGTTGTTGGGCTGGAATCTCAGACCAGCCTCCTATATGTTAGGCCATGATCTATAACATGGTCCACTATAGTGACCCTGTCTCCGTCTGTTGTCTCCTTTGCCATCGTCCTCCTGCCGCTCTCTTTTGTCCTCTTCCCCTGACTCTTACTGTCTCACAAAGGAGCTGAGCTCACCTGAGGTATATGTGTAATGCTAAGGCTTACACTGATTGGTATTATATTAGCTTTATTTTTTATTTTTCATGTGTGTGAATCTGTGTGCTTTTCCAATTTTAGTTGTGTTTTGTATTTTAAATAGATGTGTTTTCCAAAGGATTGCAGGTGATTTCCTTTTTGACCAATGTGTCTTATGTAAAACACTGTGTGTAGTGTTTTGCAAAAAGTGTGTTGGAGAATTTCAAACACAGTGCAAAGCACAAGCACTTATTGTGTTTGTAGGGTTGGTGCTTGTGTTTAGGGCATGGTCACCAAAGTTAGAGGTTGTGATGCTTTGGGCCGAGCAACCACTATTAGTGTGTAAGCATTAGGCAAACACTGTAATATGGTAAAAAAAAAGTATGAGGATATCTATCAGGAAAAAAAAAAGTCCCAGTAGTGTGATACTAGTGTAACCTGTTGTGGTCATTTTCAGGACTTTCGTCCCGGGTAGAGACCTATTACACTCTTCTATGACCTATTTCTGTTAATATGAAGATTAATCTGGTAAAAAAGTATGAGGATATCTATAAAGGAAAAAAAAGTCCCATTCACCACGTCAAAAAAAGTCCCGTGTCACCTGTTGTGGTCATTTTCAGGACTTTCACCCCGGATAGAGATTTTGTCACACATCCCACGTTGTTCACTGGGGTCATATTAGTCTATAACAGTTGAGATATTCTCCGCTAAATGAAGCGCATACAAAACTTTCCCAGCACCTCCACTACATGTCCAAAATTATGCCAGGGGTATGAATAATTTCGGTTTTGACTGTACTTCTGTGCTGTGATTATTCTTAGCAATTGTGCTATGTCATGAATTGATCACAAGGGTTACAGATCAACTGGGGGGTAATTACCGGTGACAGCTTTCCCTCTTATCAGGTGACTATTCAAACAAACCCAGACCTCCTACAGGAGATTTTACACAGGGAGTTATGGTAATCACACTCAAAATGCTCCATGCTGCTCAGATCCGCACAGTTTGCAAGAGAGAAATGTTAAGGGAATGTTCGGGGCTGTTACTGAAAGGGAAGTGGGTGGTCATTTAAAAAACAGACTTAAGACGGGAAGTGGCCGTCACTTGGTGCAATGGTTCAGATACATGCTAAGGCTAGCAGTTCACTCACTGTGCTGCTGAGGAAGCTAACAGGCTGACAATAACATCACCGGTGCTCACACAAAACACTCTCCCTATGGAAATTCATTAAACTTTCACAAAAGAGTACATGCATTTTAGCTACATTTGTACTGTATGTGGACTGTGTTCTAGTTCATCTAGACACATGAAAACAAAAATAAAAAATCTTCTGAAAAAAAAAATATTTTGCAATGTCATGGTTGTGGCCAACAAAAAAACAAATAGGTAGGATTGCAGTTCAACAAGCAATTCAGTTTGTCACTATAAACTCTGAAACAATTACAGTAAAATAAAATAAAACAGTGTAGTAAGAAATTGGGATTATGAATCCTTGGATAATGGATACCTCCTCCCGTTTGAGTTTGGCCAGATCGCCTTATCGACATCACATGCAATGTCATCATTTGAGAACCAACAGCGAAAATATTCCTGATATCCAGTCTAAATGTGGAGCTACTGTGTAGTTGGGCTGGACTGTCTGCCCAGGCTCCTATATTGTTAGGCCATGATCTATAACATGGTCCACTATAGTGATCCTGTCTCCGTCTGTTGCCTTCTTTGTCCTCGTCCTCCTGCCGCTCTCTCGTCCTCTTCCCCTGACTCTTACTGTCACACAAAGCAGCTGAGCTCACCTGAGGTCAATTTGTAGTGCTAAGGTGGTCATAGCAGTCACTTTTAGTGTTTACAGCATTCGGCAAAAACTATATTTGTATCAAAATGTGCAGTCTACTGTAAATCACAGCAAACAGGAGCTCATCTCTGACCCTTCTATAGCTAACTGCACAAAAGCCTTTTGAGTTTAGAAATTTGATTGGCAGTGTGTTCTGTGTGAACACCAAGAGAGAGAATTCAGGAAGAGTGTGCACGATATAGAGAAATGTGTGTAGCGTTGTGAAAAAAAAGGAGAATATAAGGTCTAAGGCAGGAAATGTGTTCGTAGTTCAGCAGAATTGGTTTGACAGTTGATGAGTTTCAGGTTGTGCACATTGTGTCTGATGTTCCAATTAATGTGTTTAAACAATTGTGAAAAAGCTGTAAAAAAAAGTAAATAGGTTTTTATGAAAACTATTTCATAACTGAAATATGCCTGTAAGTTATGGCAGATCAGGGGGCGCCTTTAGCTCAGTTGGTAAGGCGTCCCCCTCCCGGGCCGGGCCCAGCAGCAGCCCCGTGTTCGATTCCCACCCACGGTCATTCTCTGCATGTCACTCCCCTCTCTGCCCCATTTCACCTCTGTCTCTCTGCACTATCAATAAAGCATAAAAATGCCCCCAAAAATATCTTAAAAAAAAAAAAAGTTATGGCAGATCAAATAAAACAAGCAGTTACAACAATTTGGAGTAAATTGGTAATTACTACCCGCCCCAGCCAATAGTAAATGTTTTGTTTGTTTTTAATCATGCAGAAGCAATTATTGTAATTAATTATGTATGTAAGTATTATGTACATAACGCTACACTGTATAAGTTAAATATCCTCGATTTATAATGCACGTTTAACTACTATGAGAAAAGATTACCCTTTATTTATGTCAAGTTATGTAAAGTTTCATTTAATGTACTTAACTTAAGGAGGTGCTATTGTATATTATTATACAGTCCTCTATTACATTTTAAGGGTCAACGGTATATTCCTTTTAATAATTGAATTGATCTGAAAATGTCTTTGCCATATATTTTTGGTCAACAAACTGCAATCTGTCTCCGTGCATTTCCTTTTCTGAGGTTCCTCACATGTTTTGCCATGCTGCTCTGAGGTTTTTATTTTATTTTTTTGTTTATTTTTTATTCCACATACAAAATCTACTAAAAAAAACATGTAATAAAAATAATAAAAATACATGTGTGGGTGTGGCAGAAACCTGTACAAGCCACACCCAAAATACATTTATATAATAATATTAGCAGATTAGCAGATTTGCAGATTAGCAGCACACAAGTGCGCGAGTCTCCCCCTGTAAAACTGTCAATGCCATAGAAGAACCAAGCAAATGTACATTCTCATTCCACAGCATGGCGCCACGGTATCTAATGCAAGATTGACTGCGGGAAGATTTATATAGAGGCAGATGGAGATCGCCATCCCATCTAGTACAATGACTATGAAATTCTGAGTTTGAAAAAAAATAACAACCAAAAGTACTTGGCAAATCTGTCAATTTGTATCTCACCTTAAAAACAAAAGTGCAAAATGTATATCATAAATAGATAATAACTTTAATTTATAGAAAAGTGGTGCACTGTACCAAAGGTTTTGAGAAGGTCGCTAATCTAGCAAACCTTTTCTGCAGTATCACAATTTTATTTAGGTACGATGAAAATGTACTCGCCCCAAACAATATTACAGTATGTTAAATATGGATGGATCAGACTGTAGTATAATGTTAAAAAACATGACTTGTGAACAAAAACTCTTATTTTTCTAAGGATCCCAAGTGATTTAGTTACCTTATTGCAGACAAGACCAATCTGTTCTCTCCATAAGAGTTTATCATCAATAATAACACCTAAAAACATGTTGATGAGACTTTAATTATTTCTTCATCATTTATATAAAGTTTAATTTGGTCATTGTCATGAATCTTTTTACCAGCAAACAACATGAAATTGGTCTTTTTGACATTTAAAGATAACTTGTTTGTTTGGAACCAGCTTGAGAACTGGATAAGATTATGATTTAGCTCTTCTATTAGACTTGTTAGGTCTCTATGAGAGAGAACAAGGCTGGTGTCATCTGCAAAAAGCAAACGGAATATGGATTCCGAAACCTGTGCAATATCATTTATATAAATGAGAAATAATGAAGGTCCCAATATGGATCCTTGAGGTACCCCATGTTGTATACAGTTTCTTGTGGAATCATGACCGTTAATATGAAGATACTGTTTTCTGTTTTTAACATAGTTATAAAGCCACTTATGGACAGTGCCAGAAAGACCATATTTAAATAATTTTGAAAGCAAAATATCGTGATTAACCGTATCAAAAGCCTTCGAAAGATCTAAAAATATACCTATTGCAAACTCATTTCTATCTAAAGCTGTATGTATCCTATCACTTAATTCTAAATGGGACATATAAGTTGCATGATTCTTACGGAATCCGTATTGATGGTTATAGAGAACATTGTGTTTTAAAGTGCTCAAGGATCCTTTCTCCAACATTTTCGAAAAATATGGCAAGAGTGAAATTGGAAGGTAAAACGATTAACATTTTTAATCAGATTAATCACAGGATTCTGTGGATTAATCACGATTAATTTTACCATTCGAAAATATGCCCTAAAAATGAGAATTTTCTCTGTATATTGTTGTATGAACGGAAAGATAAAGGACAGAAGGTGGATATGTACATTTAAAATTAGTATTTGTATTAATTGAAAATCCAAATGATGGTTTTAATACTGAAAATAAATTTAAATCAAACTAAAATATATAGGCTACCTACCACACCATAATTCAATTGGTCTGTCTCTTTACTATGTCTTTGGGCAAATATTGGCTATACAATGGCATTTATTTTGTGAATCTATAGGTTGTGCATTCTTGTGTGTGTGTGTGTGTGTACGCACGAACACTTATAGGGGACTGTTCATTTGTGCCAGGAAGCCGACGTTATGTTGATGTCTACTCACACACACCTCTGAAAACTGCAGACGTTTGTGTCCTGGCGGGCTCTGAACAGAGCGGACAATGTTTCTCCTCCTGTTGCTCCCGACATCAACTGTCACCCGCGGCAGTTGATTTTATATACTATCTATGCCCCCGACACAGACGTGACCGTTAGCAGTTTAAAACACGGCATGGGCTAGCGTGCTGCCATGTTTGGCTGCGCGCAGCTACTGATCCTGGGTCAGCCACAACGTTAAAGTGACTGTAGTACAGAGCCGGTGGGATGCACGGGGCGGATCATTCTGCACATGCGTTAATCGCGTTAATTCCAGAAATGAATCACCCTGCGTTAACGCGATAATTTTGACAGCCCTATTAATTACATTAAAGATTATTAAATTTGTTCCTAGTGTCAACAGACCGAGTAACTAAGGGAAAACATTTACTAAAAGCTGAGTTAAATAATTCATTAAATGTTTGATAAGCGGAGTTCTATTTCGTTCCTACTGACCGCCAGAGGCGGTGCTTGTAGCACTGGATGTTCCATTGCGCGCATGCGCAGGTCGAGATCTTTATACCAACAAAGTCACCTGTGACACCCGGGTGACTCCGGGAATGTCTATATATTCCGGAAGTCACCGAGGTTCTGTTCCCTCTATTTTCTCGCGGATAGCAGGTCGCACACATTGTGTGCTAATATACCACTAGCTTGTCGCAAGTAGCTCGTACCCAAGGGTTGGTGCTTCGATTTGACTTCGACCACCAAGGGCTGCGACTTGCAATTCGTTCGACTTGGAAGGGGTGAGTAAGCTACGCGTAGCCCGAGGCTACCGCGGAAGCTGATATCACCTTTCCACCTTGCTTTGATTAGATCAGGCGGCGGCTTCACAGTCGCCGTGTTATTCTTCGTTCGCACCGTTGCTTATGTGTTTCGCTAAGCCCGGGTGCTAATTGTATGCTCGAAGGTATTGTCTTTCTAGCATTGTGCACTGTTGATCGGGGGCTACGTTCGCCCCGACCGGTGCGTACTTTGATTTAATCGACAGCGAGCCGCCACAGTACTTGTAGCATTACGAGTAGCCTAGAGCAGTTGCATAGGCTACTTAATTTGCTCGTCAGGTGAGCCGCCACAGTACTTTGTAGCATTATCGCCGTTGCTTGTGTGTTTTTCGCTAGCCGGTTGCTAATTGTATGCTCGAAGGTATTGTCTTTCTAGCATTGTGCACTGTTGATCGGGGGCTACGTTTGCCCCGACCGGTGCTTACTTTGATTCAATTTGCTCGTCAGGTGGGCGGCTTCGGGTCAGAAGTCTCTTTCACTGTTGTAGTTGGGCTGTGTCGCACCAATCGTGTGCTCTCACCTAAGCCTTGCGTTGCATAGCTTACTTTATTTGCTTGCCAGTGGGTGAGCCGTGCCACACACTAGTATGCTGTTGTATACACTGTATACTGCGCTGGTGGACGAATTAGTTTCCTAAATCGCCTTCACCGTGTTATTTAGCCGTGTCACACTGTTGCTCGTGTGTAGGCTGCTGTAGTGTGTCGCCAGTTGGCAGCTTAGTTCACACCGCTGTGTTATTATAGCCGTGTTGCACGATAGCTCACGCCTTAGCCTGACTGCATAGGCTACTTAAATTGTAGCCTACGCTCGCCAGTGAACGTCGTTGCGTCACTGTGTTATTAAGGCGCATTATTGCTTGGGTGCTCTCGCCTAAGGCTCAATTGCCTATAGCCTTCGTTGATTTGCTCTCCAGTGGGCGGCTGGGGTTACCAAGAGCCCATGTATGATCATGTGGTTTATTGATTTGCACTGTCCCCTTCTTAAGTAAAGTGCGCCGGTGGACGAATTAGTTTCCTAAATCGCCTTCACCGTGTTATTTTAGCACTATCCCCTTCTTAAGTAAACTGAATAGGGACTGTGTTATTTAGGGGGTCGTGGGTGCGCTCTCGTAAAGCTCGATTGCCTAGCCTACTGTAACTTGCTAGCGCCAGTGGGCGGCATAGTTACACCTCCACGAGCGGTGTCGCACCGTGGTTCGGGTGCTCTCGCTGAAGCCCGGTTGCATACCTTATTCGGATTACACATTTTAATTGGCTCGACAGGTCGCGTTGTTGCTTGGGTGCTCTCGCCCAGAGCTCGATTGCCTAGCCTACTGTAACTTGCTCGCCAGGGGGCGGCATGGTTACACTGCCAATGTGCTATTCTAGCGGGGGCGCTATAGTTTGCACCGCCGCTGTATTAGCCGCTGTATTAAGGCGCTGCTGCTTGGGTGCTGTGTCGCCTAGGCCAGTGCTACTTGATTAGTTGCCAGTGAGCGGCTGGGATAGCGCCGCCACGGTGAGTTCTAATTATTCTGCTAGCTGTTGCGCTGTGCTCGGGTGGTGAGTTCGCCGGGGCCGGTTGCTTACTTTGATTATCAGTGAGCGGCGTGGGCAGTAGCCGCCGCCGCGGTATTTGCTAGCTTTGCTGCACTGCTGCTTGGGTGCTGTGTCGCCTAGGCCAGTTGCGTACTTCATTATCGTTTTGCAGGGGCGTCGTGCTCGGGTGCTCTCGCCTAGGGCGCGATTGCCTAAGCCTGCGTTAATTTGCCTCCAGTAGGCGGCTTGCGGGTAGCAGAGTCGCCTTCAAGGGGTTAATTTTGGGCTGCACACCGGTGCTCGGTGCTCTCACCTAGAGCCCGGCTGCATAGCCTACTAACTAATTTGCTATTTTCTAATTAGTTACTGAGATAGGGTAATTAAGTTTGCCATTATGTCAAGCGCCCATAATTGTGTAGTCAGACGCATATTTCGTTGGCTCAACAGTGGCCAGCTTACGCCTTACATGACCTCCATACAGGGCCATGACAAGTGCCCTGCAGGTCTCAGGGTTGAGCACCTGAGGGAAGCGCTGTCAGGTAACCCATGCATGAACTGTAGTTTCATGTCTCAGGCACTTAGGTTGCTAGGTAGAGGCTCTTCTACTAGCCTCCAACCAGTTCATGGTACCAGTGCAGTGAATAACCTGCGGCTGTGCATTCTTCCTACTCGGGGGATGACATGCTGTCCACAGCTGCGTCCTGTAGTCTCTTACAGGTGGGCAGCTCGGCTAGAAAGTCAGTGTCTGTCCGTGACTCGCCAAGTATGGGGTTAGATGAAGCTCTGGTTTCATCTGCACCCACAAATGCCTTCTTCGGCAGGCCCTCAATCCTCCGTTTCTGTGTGCCTCCCTCTGAGCCTTATTCCGAGCTGGGCTCCGTAGATGCTGGCCAGATTTAAGGGCTCTCTCCCATCACACTAGTGACAGTAGAGCTCTGGCAGCCATGCACAATGCTGATAGTTAGGGCTCGGACTGGTTAGCTCCGATTGAGCCTGCTATAGCATCCCTGGTTGTCTCCCCAGACGAGGCTCTGAGAGCCGATGTGCGCTGCCCTCGGCCCAGTGCCGGATTTCAGGCGACCTCCTTACTAGGAGTTACGACATTGCTGCCTGTGGGGGCCATCTGGGAATTTGCTTTCTCACACAGTCCTGGCTCGGTCGCAAACCATACAGGGGTCAGGTGCTGGTCACTCAGCACGGACTCTCAGTGAGGCTTCACTGCAGACTTTGCATTATGACTTAGGGAGCTAATAATAATAATAATTTGAATTTATATAGCGCCTTTCAAGGTACCCAAGGTCGCGTCACAAGAAAAGGGCTAGGCAGGTTGATCAGCTGTGACGTGGCGCGCCGCCAAGGTTGGCTGGCGCAGTCGTCCCAGTCGGAGGTGTGTCGACAGACCCTCCGTTCTCTCCAGTGATCCCAGGCCAGACGTTCGGCCAGCTGCTCTTCAGGTCCCAGAGCAAAGTGTTCAGGTTGACCAGGCTAGACAGTAGTTGCACGCTGCGACGTGCACCTCTGCCTGATTCCAGGCCGGGAACCTCTGTGGTACCCCGTGCCAATAGCTTCATCCACGTTCAGGTGGACAATCAAGGGGCCAGTGCTTCTCAGCACATTCTGTACAGCGCCGTAACACTGCGCTACAGCTGCATTTCAGGTGCCAGGAGGTCGGCGTCCAGTCTCCGCCCTCCCCCAGAGTCCTTGGGGGTGCTACTCGATGCTCGGTAGGTTCTACTCAACCGAAGTTTATGTACCAGGAGGTGGGGCGGGGTCGCCCCGTTCTGGACTAAGACGGCGGAATCAGTGCCTCACGATTCTTCCTTTCCCCATGCTGCGTGTTGCAGGGGTCCTCCAATCTATCGCTCAGGCGGACTGGGTTGTGTCATAGCCTGAAAGATGCTACTTTCAAGTCCCTACTGCCCAATGTCACAGGTGGTTCTCCCCTTTGCATTTCTGGGCAAGGTGTACCAGTCAGGGTTCTTCCGTTGGGCGTCCCTGGCTCTGCGTATATTAAACAGTGTGTGGCAGCATCCCTGCCACCATTACAGCTCAGCTGGTGCTCGAGTCGGCGGCCATGCGAGCCTGCCTTTCTCCATAGCGCGTAGCTACCGTTCAGCGGCTACTACAGCACTTCAGGCAATGGAGGCTGCTGGAGTACAGCCTCTTCCTTCGATTGATAGGTATGCTGACCTCAGCATTATCTAATTATCATTATCTAAGCTGTCCAAGTTCCAGGTGTCCGGAACACAGCGATAGGAAAGGGCCACCCCCGGGGAGTGGAGACTCCATCCGGAGGTGGTGGGCATGATTGGGACAAGTAGGGCAGGGCAGTGGCGTATCTCTTTGCTTCCGAAGAGATGACCCACTGTTCCCCTGGGTTCTCCTAGATGGAGAGGACCAGTCCCCTAAGGCAGGATGCTCTGGCTAACGCTTGGCCAGTCAGCCTGCTTTATGCATTTCTTACAATTCTTTTGTTACTGACAACACTGGATGGGGTCCAGCATTGCAGTTACAGCCTACGTTTGGTGGCTCCACATTGGCCAGGAAGGCCATGGATCCCAGCGTTACTAAACTCCTCAAGGAGAGCCTTGGTGCCTTCCAGGGAGACAGGACCTTCTGTCTCAGGTAGGCGGACACATGTGGCACCCGAACTCGGGGCGCCTGCAGCTGTGCGTGGGGCTCCTGATAGCCAGGACCCACTGTGACGTATTGCGACCAGTCAGAGGTCCATACGTTTTTGACTTCAGGGGCACTCTCCACTACATGGCACTATGCAAACAGGTGGAAGCTGTTTTCACAGTGGTGCATGGCACATGGCGAAGTCCCATGGACTTGCTCAGTGATAGTGATACCACACTTTCTGCAGTCTGTGTTGGGCAGCAGGAGAGCTGCTTCCACCCTGTGCGTCTATGTGGCTGCGATATCGGCCGCACATGCAGGGGTGGATAACCAGACGGTAGGGTCCCACTACCTAGTCAGGCAGTTTCTGAAGGGAGGCCAGAGGCTTCATTCAGCCACCATGACCCCTGAGGGCACCCTCATGGGACTTGCAAGTAGTCCTGAGGGCCTTAGGTCTACCCCCATTTGGGCCGCTGAGTCAGGCAGACCTGACGCGGCTGTCTATGAATAGGGCGTTCGTCCTTGCCATTGCGACTGCAATCGGTCGGTGAACTCCATGCCTTGTCAGTAAGCCAGGCGCGTTTGCGCTGGCATGTAGAAGGGTCAGGAGTGGTGCTCTCGCCATATCCATCCTTCCTATCCAAACGATTGTCTTCCTCCATGTAGACCAATCGATCGAGTTGGCTGCTTTCAATCCCCTGGGCTCACCAGGGGGTGCAGAAGGAATGTCAGACCCACTGTGCCCGGTGCGGGCGCTTAGGGCATAGGTTGTGGCAACAACCAGCTTGCGTAAGACAAATACCTCTTTGTCTGCTATGGGAGCCGCAGGAAGGGGGCTGCCCTGCCCAAACAGAGACACTCCCACTGACTTGTGGATGTGGTCCTGAATGCATATAGAGCACAGGGGCTCCCCATGCCTTGGCCGTTGAGTGCCACTCTACCAGGAGTATGGCTACATCATGGGCTGCCTTGAAGCGGATTTCACGGCAGGACATTTGCGCCACGGCTACATGGTCTTCATCATGTACGTTGCGCGGCTCTACAGAGTAAATGTTGCTGCACCTCATCCGGTGGGATGACAGCTGTCTTGTTGATGGCTGCAAGCCCTTAATTGATGAGTACTCTTCGTGACCTTTTTGGTATAAGTCATCCAGTGCTACAAGCACCGCCTCTGGCGGTCAGTAGGAACGAAATAGAACGATAGTTACGTATGTAACTACGGTTCTATGAGTTCCGGATGACCGCCAGAGTTCTCTGTCACTCAGACTTCTCAGACACCGCGAGAAGATCCAGTTGGAACAGAACCTCGGTGACTTCCGGAATATATAGACATTCCCGGAGTCACCCGGGTGTCACAGGTGACTTTGTTGGTATAAAGATCTCGACCTGCGCATGCGCGCAATGGAACATCCAGTGCTACAAGCACCGCCTCTGGCGGTCATCCGGAACTCATAGAACCGTAGTTACATACGTAACTATCGTTTGCATTGCTCTCCATATAAACCCTTTCAAAGGAAACCCTCTACAACATTACTTTAAATTTGGATTTATTTTTTTAATTGAAATTTCTGTAAGTTGTCGATGACTTGTCCTTTACCTTTAGACCGTCTAAAACAACAATTTGAAATACTGGAAAATGATCAGATATTTCACTAAATAAAATTCCCGTTTTTGTTTCATAATTGAGAGAATTGAATAGTATATTATTAATTAGTGTAGCAGATTTGTCTGTTATTCTGGTAGGTTTACTAATAGTGGGATAAAAGTAACTTGAATACAATTGGTTCAAAAAATCTTCTGTTGGAGAGTGCGTTTTAAAAACTTTAAACTTACTTTTAAAAAGGTTAATATTGAAATCACCAAGAATACGATACATTTTCTTTTCATTGTTGATGAGCTCCAGGCTGTTTGTGAGGCTATTATTGAAACAATTAATATCAGTGTCAGGTGGTCGGTAAACCCCACCTATGACCACATGTTTGTTATTATTGTAAGACAAGATTTCAATAAAAACAGATTCAACATCCACTTCATCACACTTTAAACAAAGGTCAAGTCAATTAACAAATTCAAATTTTTGATGGACAAAGACGGACACTCCTCCCCCAGACCTGATTTGTCTGACAAAATGAGTAGAGTTATATGTTGCCAGTTCATACATGCCTGTTTCTTTAGATTCTTTTGTAAGCCATGTCTCAGTTAGGACAATTACAGAAAACTCATGATTTAACAATGATAAATAATGTACCAATTGATCATAATTTTTAGGGAGACTGCGAACATTTAAGTGTAATACTGAAAATAGCTTACATTCTACCGGAAATGCTTCAATTAGATGATTAAAACGGATTTCATTGTAATATTCAGATGAATATGGCAAGTTATCAGAGAGGAAATTACTATCAGGATCAAAATCTAAGTAATGATGATTTTTTTCACGTTTGTTTAGTTCAAATGGATTAAATAGCATACTATCATTAACTATTGAACTGTGGTTACTGTTAGGACTGTCAAACATAAGTACCACAATTTCTTCTTTGTTTTTCGATTACATTAAAATGCATTTGATTGAGTTAATTACCATTTTCAGTGTTTGTGTTGAGACGACGACGAGTGATCAGCTTATCATATCGCAGATACGCGATGTCCCCTCTTTGTCTGGCCTCTTTCAATGCTGGAATCAGTTATTTGCGTTTCAGCCGGGCAGCTTCAGAATAGTCTTCATTAATAAAGATGTTTGTACCTTTGAGGAGCTTAGCCTTCTCTAGTACAGCCAACTTGTCCTTGTTTCTAAGAAACTTGACAACTATGGACCTTGGTTTGTCTCCTTGGCCAATGTGGCTTCCCAGAGCGGTGAGCACGCTCAATTTCCATTTGTTTGTGGTCCAGTTTCAACTTTTCAGAGATGATTTTTCAGATTTTTTCCTCAGAGGTTGCTCATTTCTCATGCTTAGATTCAGCAATACCTTCAAAGACCAAGTTGTTGCGGCGAGAATGATTCTCTAGATAATCAGCTTTTCCATTCATGTTGTTCTGGTTTAAGTTGACTGTTTTAATGTCATTGTGTAGCTCCTTACAATTTTTAGCTAAGTTGGTGGAAAGTGATTTTAACTCATCCACATCCTTCTGGGTGTAACTTAGACTGGATTTGAGGTCACACACCTCCTTTGAGACGTAGGTTGCGTTCCAAATGTGCAGAGGTGATGATGTCCTCATCACTTCTCCCCTTTGGTGGCATGATACAGGAAAACTGGGCTGCTGCTGAAAGCCTGGGCCTAGCCTAGCCTGGTGGAGCTACCCTGGCCTTGTGGAGATGGTGGTCCTAACGGGGCCTGTTGGGGCTAGCCTGGGCTGCTGGAGGTGGTGGGCCTAGCCTGGCCTGCTGGAGCTAACCTGGCCTGCTGGAGCTAGCCTGACCTGCTGGAGGTGGTGGGCCTAGCCTGGTCTGTTGCAGCTAACCTGGCCTGCTGGAGCTAGCCTGGGCTGGTGGAGGTGGTGAGCCTAGCCTGGGCTGGTGGAGCTAGCCAGGCCTGCTGGAGCTAGCCTGGCCTGTTGCAGCTAGCCTGGCCTGCTGGAGGTGGTGGGCCTGGCTTGCTGGAGCTAGTGTTGTTTTTGGCGGCCTGTTTTAAGTTTAGTTTTAGTCTAGTCTTTGTGTCAAATTGTCATTTTAGTTTTTATTAGTCTTAGTCACGTTTTAAACTCTTTTTAGTCTAGTCAAGTTTCAGTTGACTAAAAGTCTTGAGCTTTTTAGTCTGCTCTTAGTCAGAAATATCTGGGACTATTTTCGTCTAGTCTTAGTCAACAAAAGCTGATGACATTTAAGTCTAGTCTTAGTCAATGACTTTTGTATTTTAGTCTTTTTAGTAATGCAATTATACCCAGTTAATATAGTACAATTACCTAGTATAGTACAGCCAAAATCAAAATGTTCTTTAAGTCCCCCATTTCACAAGTCAAACAAGGTTATCTTATCTTATTATATTATTGTTACCTTATAGACTCAAGAATACATGCAATACCAGACACGGAAGATGCTCTGATTGAATTTACATCATATTTATTTGAGCTACCAAACATGTAAGAATGCCGGATTCCTCAACCTGAACAGCAGTCTGGTGGAGCTCGGACAGCTTCTCTTTGTGTTTCAAAATCTCCTGTCTAATGACGTACATTTATATAAAATAAATAGGCCTAAATAAAATAGCTTCAAATGACAATGCCAGAAAAAATGTACATTATATTCAAGTTTAATTAAGAGAAACAATGTGCTTGAATGCTAGAGCTACAATAACAGGGGTATAATGACCGTTGCTAAGGACCTACGTCATAGTTTTGATGGATAGACGTCTACAAACAGGGCTACTACTCGTTCAGAAAACAAGGAATACTTTTTCAACATGACTTTGCATGTATCAGGAGAGCAGGGAACACAGGAGTAGTGTTGTTTTTGGCGGCCTGTTTTAATTTTAGGTTTAGTCTAGTCTTTTTGTCAAACTTTAATTTTAGTTTTTATTAGTCTTAGTCACGTTTAAACTCTTTTAAGTCTAGTCAAGTTTCTGTCGACTAAATGTCTTGAGCTTTTTAGTCTCCTCTTAGTCAATATTATCTGTGACTATTTTCGTCTAGTCTCGTCACTGTCACGTGAAAAAGGTTAGTTGACGACAATATTTAGTCATACATTTTGTTGACAAAAACAACACTAGCTGGAGCTAGCCTGGCCTGCTGGAGGTGGTGGGCCTAGCCTGGCCTGCTGGAGCTAGCCTATGCTAGTGAATGTGGATTGCTGCTTAAATCCTTCTTCAAACACTTGGTGAATCTTCTGGTCAATGATAATTATATATATATATATATTTCCTTTTAGTTGAGCTGCCACTGTGTGCTCTGCTGCTGCTGTTATATTGTTATAAATAAAAAGAGTGTTGCTGGGTCAGGAGGAACCGTTGCTAGTTGCAGGTCTGTAAATCCCATTTAGACGTTGTTCGTGATATTGCCATGAACAGGTAAATCTGACTTCTTCCTTCATTTGCCGTGAGCATACTGTATCTAAAATAATCTGACATCCAAAGTGCTTCAGTAATCTAAATCCAGGGGTGTAAAGTAGCGAATTACATTTACTCGCGTTCCTGTAATTGAGTAGTTTTTTCGTGTACTTGTAATTTTTTAAGTGATTTTTAAAACCTATACTTTTACTTTTACTTTGAGTATGTTTATTGTGAAGTATTGTACTTCGCTACATTTTTATATCACCTGCGTTACTGAGTAAAAAAATAGATAGGGAAAGGAGAGAAAAGAAAAGAAATATCACGGGGGGCTTTTATTTTTACGGCACAATAGCGGAAACTAACACAGAGAATGATCGACAGGAGGAGAGAACACATTGCGACTACATGATAACAACACACATTGCTTCCCTCTATCATTAAAACAAAATAATCCTAGTTAAACTATCATTGTACCGCACGTGAAGACGTGAAGGCTTTTAAATGCAGCAAACCTTTCATCCAGCCGTGCGATCGGCCCCTCCCTCACCAGTTTAGCTTTCAGTTTAACAGTGCAGAGTAGGATGGAGACAGTGCGTGTTGCCGGGAGCTTTGAAAAACTTCCAGAAGACGGCAGAAAGTCAACCTTTGGTCGAGAAGAAAGGTAAAACTAATAGACTAAAATAAATTGCAAGATATGTTACGCGCGGACACGCGAGTCAGATGACATACGCGACCGTGAGAGAGAGAAAAAATACATATGCGACCCAGCTGCACCTCAAAACATCACGACCAATTAGTTTACTCACTTTAACTCGAATCCAAGTGGTCTATGACCAAGCAATACAGGAATAAAAAACACAGGAAGTTTAAAGCTCCTTGACTCTTGCCATCACAACAGTCATCAATTAAGAACACTGTAGCCTACAATGCAACTTGCTTATCCTGCCAGCTCGATGAGATATCAATAAAATATGCCCTCACATTCCTGCTAGCGAAAGACGTGCCCTATCAACAACATTTGCAACGGTTTATTTTGATTTTGACACTTATTTAATTTAATTATTAAAAATATGTTTTACTTAGGCTATTTGCATTTTCCTTGTTTTCAGTTCAATTGTTTAAAGTCATGGTTTCAAATGTTAAATAAGTGCATGTTGCAGTTCTTAAATCAATGAATAATTGTCTATAATAATTGTGATTACACAATGTCAATCATGATTATGATTTGTCAAAATCAAGCAGCCTAACCTTGCAATGTCCATGGTTTAGATCAATTGTACACAATTACATTATTAGAACTGCAGCTGCATTCTGTTTAGGTCTGTAGACCGGTTAAATTCCCACATTAACAGACTATTTGCTCCATATTTGCTTATCTTAAGTATAATGACACAGTATACATCCATACATGTGTGGTGACATGATTTGTTTAATTTGTGCACTTTAATTTGTAAAAGTGTTGCATTAATTAAACAAAACTAGTTTGTCTATATATATATAATGCCCTACACTTACACTATATATAATGCCCTACACTGAAGAGACCCCTGCCCCCTCCCGCTGTTAAAAAGTAACTAGTAACTTGTACTTTAAGTACATTTTAAATCAGCTACTTTTTTACTTTT